>OX359265.1:28473126-28905626 GCA_947179155.2 Hedera helix | reverse complement strand
TTTTTCAATTTAAAAATATTAAATACAGTACTTAACTGTTATATTAATTGCACCGTGCCTTCAGGCACGGGTTATCCCTAGTGATTAATAATATTAGAAGCCTAAATAAAATATTATTAAACAATTAATAATATTATATGCTTAATAAAATATTATTAAATGAGTAATAATATTAGATAATTAATAAAATATTATTAAATGATTAATAATATTAGATAATGAATAAGATATTATTAAATAATTAATAATATTAGATACTTAATAAAATATTATTAAATGATTAATAAGATTAGATAATTAATAAAATATTATTAAATGATTAATAATATTAGGTAATGAATAAAATATTATTAAATGATAAATAATATTAGTTAATCTTAGAGGATTTATAAAGTATTATTAAGTGATGAATAATACTACATTATTAATAAAAAAATGTTATTAAATTGTTAATAATATTAGATAATAGTTTGAACTATATTAAATAGTTAATATAGGTTCTTTATGTATGAAATATTATCAAGAAGCAATAATATTTTCTAAGTGTTTAAATACCCATAATTATTAAATTATGTTATTCGTAAGAGCTATAAAGGTCATCATACCTATGTGTATATGATACTAATTTAAAAATCAACGTGATTAAATTGTTAGGTCTATTCAAAAGGGAATTAGTTGAATTGGTTAGCAGTACGTCGCAAACAAGGCAAGTTCTCTAACCCTACTCAATTATTATTGAACAAGTTTCTATACTTGTATTTATTGTCAAAGCTTGAAGTGGTTTAATTATTTAAAATTATCCCACATCCATATTGTTTATGAAATCGCACATAGTGCATTTGAGCTTAATAATCCTTGATTCATGAACTGTATTAAAGATGTCTTAAGCTAATAGTTCAGCTAGACATTGCGTTTATAAATTCAATAACTTGAATACTTTTAAAAGCATATCCAAACCATTTCTGGGTGCGGATTTCTTATGTTAAGTCTGAGAATTGAACAACCCTAAATTAGGGGATTTTATGTTGGAAAACCGACTTTGGCGCCAATTGACTAAATGTAATGCATGTACATCGGGTTGAATATGCTGATCCCCTTGAAAACCAAAACTACTCAAAGGGTCAGAGGAAACTCTATTATACCCTTGTTAGTTCAGGGTCCTTGGTGACCACTCAACATTTAAGATTCAAATATTTCTGTTCAATGAAATTTGAGTCTTGTTCATTTCACAATTGTTTTATCCATTGTTGAAACCATTGATGTTCTTTTTCATTCATTCATGATATAGTAAATCTCTATGATTGTTCTTAACTTGCTGAACAAACTAGTTGCTCATCCTTGCTATATCATGAACCATTTTTCAGATAAACCTGACTGCTTCAAGAATGATAAGAGAAAAAGGAAAGCCAGAAATTAAGTTAAATTATGCTTGTTAATTAATGTTTAGAAATGTATTTACTGTTGGTAAATCTTTTGTAATTCCTTATGATAGGAACTGTTTATGTTATGGTTAATAGACCCAGATATTGTAACATTTTTGTAAGGAACCAATATGTATTATTCCGCTAAGTTTAAATGCAATGTTTGTATTTAATTACTAGTAATTTATTGATCAGTGAGAACCAAACCCAAGGTTATGGAACCCGAATTTAGGGTCGTCACAATATTAAAGTTAATAATTTAATTATTTATTATTTAATTAATATTAAATAATAAGTAAAGTTAATCAATTTATTAATCATTATTTAATTAATATTAAATAATGATTAAAGTATATTAAGGTTAAATGAAGTAATTATTCATTATTTAATTTATAATGAGTAAAGTTAAACAATTAGTTAATTTATTATTATTATTTAATTACATATTAAATAATAATTAAAGAATACACCAACACTTAAAATATTATTAAATGATTAATAATATTAGTAAACACTTAAAATATTATTAAACGATTAATAATATTAGGAATTCATTAAAGTGATTAATAATTCTAATAAGCAATTAGAGAGTTATCCAAACGTATTAATATTGTCTTGAAAATTATGTGTTATTGATTAGGGAGTTAATGTGCTTGAGTGGTAACTTAACTAAGACTTAACATGAATCCCTATGTGTTCTACTAATTGTTAGACCGACGTTGTTAATGTTAGGTCATTCAAAGGGAGTCTAATTAATCAGAATTAGCAGTACATCGCGAAACATGCAAGTTCTTTATCTCTAAACTCATTTATTTGAGCAATTATTTATTTAAGCTTGAACTGTAATTCCAAGCATGTTTTGTGTGGTTTAATTACTTTACAATTATTTTATATCGATAGTATTATTATTCACACTCGGTGCATTTGAGCTTGTACAGTCTTTGACTTGTACCTTATTTATGTTCTATTGGTTAAAGAACTATTCAAAGTTAGATCTAAGTCATTGTTCGACTATACATTTATGTTAAATATTTTAAAAGCTATCCAAACCGTTAGAGGTACAGATTCTTGGATTGATATGAACACCCCTTCACTGTAGGGGAGTAACCCCGTATCTAATATCAGGTACAAAATACGAAAATTAAATGTTATGCATACACATAGTGTACGAGAGGCTGATCCCCTCAAGTACGTATTTTTGGTAGTAACCATTGGGTCAACCAGCTATTGACTCCAGTGGATGTTTATAGTTCATAGTCTACTTGACTATCTTGATTCTAAAAGCAAATCATTATTCCTGCTTATGTTATTCATATTGTTGAATTGTTTCAGCTATTCCTTTCATTCATGATATATTGTCTCTTGTTGTTATTTAAACTTGTTGAGCAAACTAGTTGCTCACCCTTGCTATATCATGAACCTTATTATAGTAAAACCCGAGACTTTTGGGAAAGACAAGTGTAAGGGGAAGATGAAGTGATAGACCTCAGGATGCAGACCTTTAGTTAGCTAAATTATTTGTTATTTAGTGTAAACCCTAAGTATTTTATTAAGGGTATTGGTGTACTTTTGTTGTAAGGTTACCATATCTTGGGACTAGTAACACCTTTTGCATAAACAACATATGTTTATTATTCTGCGTTTTGTTATTGTATGTTGTTTAGTGGTGGATGTTTGTATTAGATCGTGATGACTGGATTCGGGTAATTATGACCTGAATTTGGGGGCGTCATAGAAGCAAGTTTTACTGTGTCACTTTTTGGGCTCATAAAGGGATCAATAAAAAATAGATTTGGCTCAAAATTGGATGTGTACTCTATTTTTGACTTTTGAAATTTAGGCTTTTGAGGTTTTGGTTTACAGATATCAAAAGGCCCGAAAGAGTCAATTTGTTTGGGTTTATTGGCTAAGACTGAATTGAATGACCTAGGGATTTGGCCCAAGAATTGGTACCTATTAACTAAATCCACATAAGGGATTAGATTTACTGGGTGAGAAACCATATGTCCCTTAAGTTTACTTAATTGACTAACACTGGAGGAGTTACCTCTTCGACGATTGCTACTGCCTCCTTTCTCACTTATTTTGGTGAACCTGTTTGAAGAAACTCTCGAGTAAGAAAATCAAGAATAGACTTTTAACTGCTTTTAATATATTCAATATCAAAATCAAAAATACTTAATAAAACTTGTCATCTAGCAAAAATTTACTTAGAAATAATATTTTCAACATCTTTTTCTAAAACATATTTTACAGATTTGTAATCTATTCTTATTAAAATAAAATTGATTTAATAAATCACTTTGAAATTTTTTAATACATAAAACTAAAGATAAACTTTCCTTTTTAATAGTAGAATAATTTATTTGTGTATTATCCCATGCATGAGAATAGAAAGAAATAATCTGTTCTGGAGTTTTTGGGATTAACTTTTGTTTGAGTATACCTCCTAATCTAATTTCAGAGGCATCAGTTTCAATAATTTTAAATGCATCAAGATTTGATATGCCAAGACAAGGAAGTCTCTTAACATGCTTCTTTACTTCCTGAAAAATTGAAGTATGAATATCAGTCCAAGGAGGGGGATTACTTTGAAATTGTTCAAATAACGGCTTACATACACTTCTCAAGCTTTATAGAATTCACCTATGTACTTAAGGGAACCGAAAAAAATTTGAAGCTAATTTTTATCTAAGATTTTATCAGGAAATTTACTATCAAATTGAATAGCTCTAGCAACAGGCTGAATTTGACCATATTGGATAGCATGACCAAGGAAGTGAACTCTAGTTTGAAAAAGAGAACATTTTGACTGAGAAAGAACTAATCTATTGGTTTGAACAGTTCTACAAAATGAATTGAGATGTTTCCAATGTTTTTTAATAGAGTTTGAAAAAATAAGAACATCATCAATGTAAATAATGACAAAGTGACTAAAAGAATTTAGAATATCATTTATAATATTCTGGAATTCACTAGGGGCATTTTTTAAAGCAAAAGGCATAACATTCCATTCATAATGACAGAAAGAGGTGGTAAAGGCTGTCTTATACCTATCCTCCTTATGGATCTGATTTCGCCAAAATTCACTCTTAAGGTCAAATTTACTAAAAACAACTGCTTGACTAAGCCTATTAATTAAACCCTTTTTGTTTGGTAATGAATACCTAATCTATTCAATGACTTTATTTAAAGGTTTATAATTATTAACTAAGCGAGGGGTTCCTCTCTCAATTTCAGCATTTTTATTTACATAAAAAGCTGGACAAGACCAATGGGATTTACTATTTCTAATTAATCATTTTCTCAATAGATCATTGATTTTATTTTTACAATAACTCATTTGTTCATGATTCATTTGTATAGGTCTAGCCTTAATAGGAATTAAATGTTCCTTAAATTCCTTAGCATAAGGGAGCCTAACAATATGCCTCTTTTTATGCCAGAAAGCATGCGGTAACTCAGAACAAACATTCTTAGTTAATAAGTCATGAAAATATTTTATTTTCTTTTGAAGATTATTATTTTGTAACTGTTCTTCAATCCTTTTATATCTAATTTCATCTTTTAGGTATTTTAAATGACTTGCCTTATTATTTAAGATATTTAAACTTTTGAAAATTGACTCATCTTAAATAATCCTCAAATCTTTACTCTTAGGTTTATTAATAAATGAAAATGTTACCTCTTGACCTAAGTGTTTACTAGTTAAACCATTTGTATTAGTAATAAAATGGTATAATAAATATATAAATGGTAATCCTAAAATACTCTTATCTGTCATTTTTTTATTAAAACAAAAGATATTTTAAAACAAATATTATTTTGATAGATATGAGTTTTAGGTCATTTATAATTTATATCTATTTTACTTCCATTAGTTGAAGTCATTATTTCAGTAATTTTTACATAATACCTAGTTGAGATTACACCTTCTTGAACACAATTTAAGTCAGCACCAGTATCAATTAAGGCTGAGATTTTCTAAAGTGAATGTTTTGTTAATAATTATTGTAACTTTAATATACCATTTCTGAATGGTAAGAGATTTTAATATTTTTAGAGACAATCCCTGTTGACTAAGGGTTTCATTATCACTATCCGAGTTATTAACTTTAGAAGTTTCAGCTTCTTTTATATCTGTCGACACTGGGAAAATCGTCTCATTTTTATAATAATTACCCTTTCCAATTTTAGCATTTGGATTTAAGATGTGATTTTGAAAAGGGTCGGCTTGAGTGTCGACGGGATTTGAAAGATCGATTTTATGATGAGCCAATTGACCAAAGTCGCCAGTTTGTATATTTGCAATGGATGTACCAACTCATCCGAGTTTTAATGTTCGTAATCGTAATGGCTCATATGTGACTCCTAATTAGTTGGTCCGCGAACTGAGACTCATAGAGTTCGGGGGCTTGCTTAAGCGAGGGGAAGGTGTTAGGCACCCCCCGACTTCCGTGAAACACGGTTACCGCTGTCTTAATGCTTTTCTTTCCTTTAAATCCTAAAATGTGTGTTTGTGCGCGAGTGTATGGGTGTGTGCCAATGAAAATCTTTGGAATGATTTATTTTCAAAAGTACCTCTGAAATCTCGTTGACCCTATGCACGAAGAATTCGTTTCGTTTTGAAAAGTTTATTCTTTAAGCTTTCGCTTTTTTGCTAACAAAATCTTTAATGATGATATTTGTGAAATAAGGTTTTCGAATCTTTCATCAAATAGGAATGGAGCTCATCCGATACTTTCGATTTTATTTTAGCCTACGAGTGATCTAATATCCTACTTTGATTGATTTTATGAAAATCTTTATCTTTTCATTCCAAAATCATTTTCCCGTGTCAAAAAGGGAAAACCAAGCATTAAAATGACGTTGGAGCTATTTGTGGGCATGTAAGCCGCCTAAATAGCCCCAAACACCCGCAATCACATAATTCACTACTATGGGGCCTTAATCCCGATTTTCGGTATTGATATCATTTTAAGACCCAATATTTACATATTTACAATAAAGGCGCATCGCGATCGTTATATTCAAAAGCTATAAAATAAACTACAAGGATATCATCGGGAGGTTAGGAGGAGATTCCATCCCCAATAAATCCTCTCTAACCGTCCCTAATCCATAGATCTAAAACATATATCAACAACATCAGATCTAACTTCAAAATACACAAAAGCAAAGTATTTAAATCGCAATGCACCAAAACTTCGGATCCACAGTAGATCCACCCAACAAATGCACAAATATTAGATCTCTAACAACTTTAACAATAAAATGAAATAATAACTAGATCTAACAAAATTATACCCACAAATATTATAAACTCGGATTTTTGCATTTCAAATGACGAAATAGATACTTTTTTCACTTGGAGATCACATAGGATACAACATATGGTGTAAAGATTGAACAAAAAGAGAAAAAACTCTCACTTCTCTCTCAATCCGAAGCTCTCTCTCTCTCTCTCTCTCTCCTTTCTCGCGTCCGCCATCTTTCTCTCTATTTTTTTCCTTCTTCCTTCTCTTTTTTTTTTCTTTCGGACGCAGAAATGGTCGTTGTATAGCTGACTAGGAGTAGCCGCAGGTGCATCTGCAGTTGGTCGCAGATCCATCTGCGGATGCTTGCTCCCTTATACCCCCGTCAACTCACCGGCGATTTGGGATGCCCCTCGCTCACTGGGGAGCGAGACCCCCGACTACCGTAAGCATAGTGGCCATTCGTTGTCTTTGGTGATCCAATCAGGTTTTTCTGGATCAGCTGTTTGCCTTGTCTCAAGTAACTGATGCTCGTTGTTCATTGTGACGGCTTTAACCGTAAGTTGTTGTGGTAGCTACGAGTTTGGGTTCACCTTCCTTTTCGCATGTCGGGTAAAGTGATGATTTTGCCCTCCTGTCAGGGTTAGAATAAAAGTGCAAAATTTGGGTGTCTACAATATCCTCACTATCCGAGGAGCTATTAACTAACAATGCATCTTTTTCTTTAAGCTTATTAATTTCATGTCTTAATTTAGTGATTTCTGATTTTAATTTAGAAATTTCTCATTTTAAGTTATTAACTTCTTGATTTAATTCAGGTAAAGTTATTTCTTTTACCGAATACATCCATATATATATATATATATATATAAATTTATGTTCGTAATTTTCTCGATCATTACATATGCTCCGTAGTGTAAGTGAATGAGACATTTTGTAAAATTCTGTATGTGAAATAACAACATTTTAACATCTATTAATTTATTAATTACCAAAATAAATTAGATTTTTATTTAAATTGGTATCTCTCATTATTTTTATCAAACTATATTACCCTCTATATATAGTTCGACAAATCTAGTAAAAAATTTGCTAGTGAGATAAGGATCTCATCAACATAAATATATACTTTTGTGTATACAACATACTATATTTATTCAATGGGTAGATAACTCCTTGTCAATTACATCAACATGTACCTCCTTTTAATTTTGCCTTTTAAACTATTATGATCAATTGTGTACATATCCGAATAAAAATTATCTAAGTTAAGTCTGACCTAGCATTGTGATACTCTCAAATTTGGGTCTCTTGAAACTCGGGTTCAGTGCTCAGGATCCGACCTCGTTCTAACTTTCATGTCATAATCAATAGCATAATTGATAAATTTTGTGAATTTTAAATTTTTTTTATAACATTATCCACTATCAAAATAGATATTACAACTCAGATACTTAAAACTTTTAACTCTTCAGTTCCAGAATCGCAATCTTTACTTTCCGTTCATATTTTCAAAATCATATATTCTATGATTCATTTCAATACCTCATTTGAGTGTAAAATTCAACTTGTAATATTATAATCATTTTCTTATATGTTTCGTTGTAATCCAAATAGATATAATAAACTATCTTATGATATATACCATCTTTTAGTTAGTATCTCGAAATCATATATATATATATATATATATATATATATATATATATATATATTATGATTAACACTATATCACTTATAATTTGCCATATATTAACTTCATTCTTATGATGCACTTATATTATAATTATAATGTAGCAAACATGACTCATTAACAAAACGAATATTTATTTTATTCAAAACATTCAAGTTTATTACCACTACAAGAAAAAGGTCAGCTAAAAGAAACAATCAATTGTCATGTCTTACATAAACTTTAGTCATTTATTGTTACATTCGTCTGGCTCCTCGATTTATAACTGCAACATTAATTGTAAGAATGAGCGCAACGGCTCGTCATGTCTAACAATTAACATATTTCATGGTTATCGTAATTCAGATTTCATACATGGATTATAATTCTCATATTTAGCATTTTTATACATGTTTCCATTTCATTATGCATCGCATTTAAATCATACATCATGTTTTATCTAGCTTATCATTTCTCACATATCACATCTCATAAATAAATTGAGTTTCCATAACTCAATTAACTTTATTCATAATTTGACTTCAATAATTCATATAGCATTGTAATACAAAACACGTATTTTAACACATAAAGGTTTCATTATAATACAATACTGATTACACATAACTAATATCAACTTCACATATAGTAAACCAAACTGAAAAACTTGCATTCAGTTTGTATTCATTGCTATAGGTTTACTAAACATTCACGTTATAACTTCACTTGAAAGTTGATATAATTCAAACGTTATTCTTCACCAGGTAACCATCATATAACAATTCGGGTTACAATGCGTTAATAAATCATATTCTGAATCTTAATTCATGTTATACTCAATGTAGAATACCTTGCATAGGTTATTGAATATAATTTAAGTTGAATTACGCAACTTAAATATTAATTGTTTTCCACATTTGTTTAAGTCTTCGTTCATTTCTAGATTTCATATTCAAATCTTTAATTGTTTAACCCAATTGGATTTAACATTCCAATAAATAGTTAATTACACCTTAAAACATAATTCATTAATATCTAAATTCATTTGGATAATAAGTTATTAAAATAAAATTTTAAGTTCTGGTTGACACAGAGTGCCCCGACACTGTGTTCCTTCATAGAAATAGCACCCTGTCGCTGACATAATTTAATAATCATTCACTAACTCTTCTCAAATTACAACACATGTAATCCACTAACATCACATATATATTAGTTATTAACACACTTAACTTCAACATTCTTCTATTACCCATTCAGCCTACATGCATAACTTATATACATCTCCATGTAATATATATATATATATATATATATATATACATGAACGCTCTCCAGCGAACCTAATAGACGGACCAAAGTGAAGAACTTAAAAAATAAGCAGCAAGTTGTATTTGGTTTGGGTGGGGTGAAAAATGGGTCGCCTATTTAAACAAAAAAGACCCAAAAAGCTAATTTTTTCAGCCCCTCACCATTTCAGCTTTTAACCCCTCACCATTTCAGCGAACCATTTCATCTCCCATCTCTCTCTCTCTCAACTCGTTAATCTCAAGTTACCTTCAATCTCGCTTCCGGCCAAATTGCTTAGCATCGGCGAGATCAATCTCACCTTCGACCAAATCGCAGTCAAGATTGAGTTCCAAATTATAACTATTCATCTCTCTCTCTCTCTCTCTCTCTCTCTCTCTCTCTCTCTCTACGAAGGTAAAGTTTCAGAATAATGGAAATAAATTAGGGTTTTTGTTCATTGTAAGATTGTGTAAATTGAAGCTAATTGGGTAAATTGATGACATTTTGAGAATTATGGGCCCTTCATCGCTATTGTCTGTATAATTCAATATTTTTCATGAATTTAGCAGACTACTTTTATTTGAAGAAGAAGTAGAATCCATTGCCATTTTCATCTGTAATTGTTTTGTTGCTGAAAGATTCTGGTTTTTAATGCTTGTTATTATCGGTTGTTCTCATAAATGGTATTTTCCATTATTTTCCTTTTACTGGAAAATAAATTCCTAATATTTGATTCTATCCAGAAGACCACTCATGGGTATATTGAAGTTCATTGTCTGTATCAGTTTGTGAGTTAAGTAATGAATGGGTGAATAGCTTTCTATGTTGTTTCCTGATTTGTTAATCTAGTGAATATACCTGAAATATTTTTTTAAGTAATGAATGGGTGAATAGACAATTACGGGAAATACAAGAAAAAAATGCAATAATAAAAATAAAAAGTGGGGATGACATGTATTACAGATTTCATGAATTTTCAAAGTGCAGACATGTAAAGCGTGGGTTGGTTGAAATTATTTTGATTGCAGCTTCATTTACCAATACTGTCATTCATCATTGCTGGTTGGTTAGAATTAAACAGGCACAAGATAGTGCACATAAACATGAGTATTAATTTAATTGACATATTATTTGATTAACTAAACCAAGAATATTTTGCTAGTCAAAAGCTTGTTAGCCATTATTATCTGATTTGCAAGTGATAATTTAATTGACCTAGACATGTGGTAGTTGACATAAATATTTTTTTTTAATTACAACTCGTTGCAGTTACTTACGATTAATAAAGGGAATTGCTCACATAAATGTGTCTCCAATTTTGTATCGAATCCACACCTTTATTTTTGATTAAAAAAATTTGCATTTATAATGTGGTAAGATATTAACTGGAGTACATCTAACTGTTTATTTATTTTTTCTACTATAGGGATGGATGATAATTTTAAGGATGAAGTACGGGGTACTGATGAATGTGGTGATAATTTAGACAATAGTAAAATAGATGTAAAGAATATGAGAGTTAAAGGGGAGAGTTTTGAGTTAATAGAAGAAGTTGGAAGTGATGAAGGTAGAATTTTTTTGATTTATAATCCACAAGTAGCTGACCATCTCAAACCTAGTGTTGGAAAAGAATTCCAAACAATGAATGAAGTTAAGAATTTCTACAATGCATATGCTAAAGAGGCGGGATTTAGTATTCGAAATTGGGCTACTAAGAAAATCAAAGGAAATGATAAAGTGAAAAGGAAAGAGTATGTTTGTTTTAAACAAGGTAAAGGAATAACAATTGCAGATGTTGAAAGAAAAAGGCGTTGGAGATCGATAAAAGAGAGTTGTAAAGCAAAGGTAACTGTGTTGAAAATAAATTCTAGGGCATATGTAGTCACCCAATTTATTGAGGACCATAGTCACCCTTTGGCAACTCCATCAAAGAAGCATTTATTGAGATCTGACCGAAAGGTCTCAAGTACTCAAAAGTGTTTGAGTCAACAACTTGCCATGATAAATATACCCTCACATCAACAATTCAATTTCCTTGGAGTACAGGTTGGGGGATTTGAAAACATTGGGTGTATACAAAAAGATTTATATAATTATGAAAGGGATAGACGTAATGAGTTGAAGAGGGATGATGAAGAAATGTTCAGTGAGTTTTTCAAATTAGAAAAGGGAAAGAATACATCATTCACTTATGAAATTAAGGTTGATAGTGAATAGAGGATAACGCATTATTTTTGGGCTAATGCTACCTCTAGAAGGGCATTTAGTTTTTATGGTGATGTAGTCGTCTTTGATACGACATACAACATCAATTGGTATGGGCTGATTTTTGCACTACTGATGGGAGTTAACAAACATGGTCAAACCATAATATTTTCTTGTGTATTCTTAAATGGTGATACCTCAGATTCGTTTGTTTGGCTATTTAACCAATTTTAGAGGCTATGCCAGGTGATTCCCCTAAAATGATCATTACTGATCAAGATCCCGCGATGTTTAAAGCAATTTTAGAAACTCTTCTGGATACTTTTCATAGATACTTTAGTTGGCATATATTGACAAAATTTTCTGAAAAGGTAGACTCGGTGAAGTATAATGCTCACTATAATGAATTTGACGATTGTATTTGGAATTCGAAGTCTAAAGAAGAGTTTGATTTGACATAGATGGAGCTTGTTGGGAGGAGTGGGTTACATGATAACAAATGGTTGCAAACAATGTGTGAAATTCATTCAAATTGGGTGCCTGCTTATTGTAATCATGTTTTCTTGGCTAATATGTCAAGTAGCCAATGAGCGAAAAGCTCTCACGCATTTTTCAAAAGATATGTATCTAAGAATAATTCCTTAGTTGATTTCATGATTCAATTTAGCAGGGGGCTAGTACGCCAACGTCAAGAAGAGTTGGTGGCCGATCATAAAGATTTGATTAAGAAGCCTAACGGGAAGATAAATCATGACTTTTTATTCCAAATAGTTGATATTTATACTCAAAAAATGTTTTATAAATTCCAAGATGAGATATGGGAATGCTTGAATTACCGTTTTTAGTTAATTAAGGAGAGTGACAATCAATGCGTGTTTCAAGTTCGTAGGAAAAAAATTATCACACGTAGAGTAAGAGAACTTATTTATGACAAATAATTAGGTTTTGCTTCATGTAGTTGCCACAAGTTTGAGAGTATAGGGATACCATGTAGACATGTGCTTGGTTACTTGCAAAAAATGCATGATTTTGACGAATTACCACAACAATATATTTTGATGAGGTGGACTAAGAAGGCAAACTCTGGGATAGTGGTCGATAATGAAAATGGCATAATGATAAATAGTGACAAAGAATATCTAGTCAAGTAGAGTGAATTAATTTAATGTTATTTGGATGTTATTGATAAATCTCTTACAAACTAAGAAGTAATTAATATCTATAAAGATGTTCTGGCTCATGCACTCGAATTAATCAACTTGTTGTAGATATATAGTGGTAAAAGTTCACAATGTGTAATTGGTGCAAGTATAGTCTTTGGGAAGATGAGTTGTAATAACGACCATATTTACAATGAACCAAATAAAGTGCGGGCAAAAGGATGTGGCAAAAGACTTAAAGGAGGGAAAGAAAGGGCATTAGGGAAGGCAAAAAGGTCAAATCCTAGACGTTGTCATGGTTGTGGCAAAGTCGGACAAGCACATGACAAAAGGAGTTGTCTAATGCTTACACATCGGTAAGTAATATTTAAGTAATAGTAAACATATGTTTCTATCTCAATCTTTAAATGATGAGTGTTATTTTGGCTTTTATGTAGAGATTCTCCCATCAGTGAAGGTGCAACAACATTTTCAAGTTCAGAGGATGATAGTCATATTTCCAAAGGTTTGATCATTTCTTTTATTCAATATTATGAGTTACATATCCAAAGATCTAATATACATATATTTTAATTTTATTTTATTTTAGGTTTATCAATCTAGTTAGAAATGTTCATTTCTTGTGATATTGCTTGGTTGAGATGTTTGCTGCTGTTGGCTGCTGCTAATTTGGATATTGGCTACTACTATTTTGTTAAATAATGTTAGATAGTGTTGTAATTAGTACTTGTAGTACTTGTGTGTATTACTGATTTGGTTTCAAATGGGTCTTTGTATTAACTATCTTAAACAGTAAGTTTGGTGGGAGCTTTAGGATTTTGTGTTTTCTGTTTTGGTGACAAAAGCTTCAGTCTTTGGTATTTTCTGGGTCATTTAATTTAGTTGTATGTTTGGTTAGTCATGTTTTTGCTCTTAAAATCTTAGTCTGTTATAAATCAAATTCACGTATTCTCTTATAATTTGTTTCAATATCTTTATTTTGTTATCTCTATCCTCTAGTTTACATTATTCATAGTAAATATGAGAATCAAATTCTTGTGCAAAGCTTCATTAATGGTTGTATTTGACAGGGGATAACAAGATTTTTGTTGACTTCATTAATAGTCTTTGTATTCACAATGTTAGCCATCCTTCATTTATTGCATACAATTATAATAGGATAATGTCAAAATTAAAGTAGCATAACAAAGTAAACTGGGTATTGTTACTAGAGAGGAAGCATACGTGTCCAGAAATTGAACATATCCGTAACCAAAAGGAACACTTTGCTGTGACAAAGCCTCCAAAATTTCAGTTGGGAGTATAAAGTCCTCCAGTTGCTCCTTGTGCTTCCATGTCGTAAACCATCAGAGTTCCCTGTAGTTGCCATCATTAGAAAATCTAATGTCTTTTCAATTTGTAGACCAGATAGATTTATAAATTCCCTTTTTATATTATACTTTCGCTCAAAAATCTAAAGAAACAAGTCAAACACTCCCTATAGCTCTCTCTCTCTCTCTTTCTCTCTGTGATGTTATGTGTCCCAGACAAAGGGCCAGATAGTCACATACATGATACAACAATAACATAGGCGGGCTAATAAAAGTACGCTATCTAAAAACAAGCCCAACACTCCGACTGACTATACTTAACATTATGTTATACTCTACCGTTCTTCTAAAAAGCGTCATAATATAAATACATTAGATTACTTGTCAAAACCAAAAATTTGATATACTATAATATTATGTTTCAAAAGAAATATTTAACATGATACATCTTCTCTAAAATTAAAACTGAAACTCATTATCTACAACTAGTCAATTTATAAATAACCAAGCCCATAAAACTTGACAATTGTAGCGCACAGACCCTTTGATAATTGTCATACCAAAACTACAAAATAAGCCATCAGTCTAGTCACCAACTAAAATATCTTTTAAACCATAAATACAAAGTACAGATACAATAGAACAGCACAAAGTTTACTACACAAATTGGTACCATTAATCAATATGGATAACATTAGCCAGTTGGCGGTTACAAAGTTTACTACACAAATAGGTACTATTTATCAAAATTACAGCCAATTTAATAACATTAATAAGAACATTGTATACATAACAATAACAATTATGACAAATCGCACAATTAGTTGTAATTGACACATATCAATTTGCACTTGCACCCTCTCTAATTGGCTGGAGTCGTTAGTATTCGTTGGATGAGTTGTTACATTTAAACGCTCGGATGTGTCAATTTGCAACCTCCCTTGATTATGCAACGCTCAAACATATTCATCAACCAACTGATGAAGTTACCACATTGCTGCATATCTTGGGACATAATAATATTATTCAGTTGTGTAAAATGACCAAATAAACAAAATTTATAATAAATAAATACATACCACTATTCTTGGGTAAGAATAATAATGTCTACCCGGATTCTTTTCCAGTGTTAAAAGTCTGACTATACAAGGGTCTGTACCACAACAACATATGAATGGAGGCCATACGAGTGTAACAGTAGACGAATTCGATGACATTTTCTATCAGTAGGCAGACATCAAACAAGGCATAAAATCGATCCACATTTTATTTAAACACAAAAGATGGAAAACAACTACAAATGGAAATTTTAAATCACGTGTATTCATACTAATTCAACAAAATGGGTAAAATCCAGCTGACCCAATCAGTCAATATAATTGAATTAGCAGTAAAGTAAGAAAAAAGAACAGACCTTGTAATACAAATATAAAATTTCTATTATATACAGAGAAAACTAGATTGGTAAGTCAATTGTTTCTATCTTCTCTCCCTACTACCATGTCTCTATGTCTCTCTTTTGATTAGCATCAATTAAGTACAACTAGAAATAAAGTTAAGGGAGCACAACAACAACGCATAAATAAGATTTCATCTTGTCAAATTGTGATGAGGAAGCAAGCAAGAAATTTTTTGCTTGACCATTAGGAATTAGTTTAACATTGTATTGTAATAAGAACACAATGAAGATTACAAATTGGGGTATATTCACTAGATTAACAAACCAGGAAGCAACATAGAAAGCTATCCACCTATTCATTACTTAACTCACAAACTGATGCAGACAATGAACTTCAATATACCCATGAGTGGTCTTCTGGATAGAATCAAATATTAGGAATTTATTTTCCAGTGAAAGGAATATAACAGAAAATACCATTTATGAGAACAACTGATAATAACAAGCATTAAAAACCAGAATCTTTCAGCAACAAAACAATTATAGATGAGAATGGCAATGGATTCTTCTTCTTCTTCAAATAAAAGTAGTCTACTAAATTCATGAAAAAGATTAAAATATATAGACAATAGCGATGAAGGGCCCGTAATTCTTAAAATATCTTCAATTTACCCAATTAGCTTCAATTTACACAATCTTACAATGAACAAGTGAACAAGAACTCTAATTTAATTTCATTATTCTAAAACTTTACCTTCATAGAGAGAGAGAGAGAGAGAGAGAGAGAGAGACGAATGGTTACAATTTAGAACTCAATCTTGACTGCGATTTGGCAGGAGGTGAGATTGATGTTGCCGACGCTAACCAATTTGGCCGGAGGCGAGATTGAAGTTAACTTGAGATTAACGAGTTGAGAGAGAGAGAGAGAGAGAGAGACGGGAGATGAAATTGTTCTCTGAAATGGTGAGGGGCTGAAAAAATTAGCTTTTTGGGTCTTTTTTGTTTAAATAGGCAACCCATTTCGCACCCCACCCGAACCAAATGCAACCCGCGGCTTATTTTTTAAGTTTGTCACTTTGGTCTGTCTATTAGATTCACTGGAGAGCGTTCCTGTATATATATATATATATATATATATATATATATATATATATATAATTACTAATACAAGTAATTATATTTATTGTTTATAAATACATAATTTGATAATTTATGCATTTAAGATCATGTATAAAATCATTTCATCAATTATGGAATTAATCCATATTAAAATTTAACACTTTTAGTGTAACGAATTACTAATTTAAAATAATTAATATTTACTCCATTAATTATTTTAATTAACTCATTTAATTCGTACAATTTATATTTGTACTATTAAATTATTTCATTCCTTCCATAAATTGTTTCAAACAATTTATTTATTCGTTAAATATATTAACTTAACATATTTAACCAAAAAATAGATATTAATTTAATTTATTAACTTGATACCAATATTTATTTAATATATATTGGTCTCTCATTTCATATTTTTAATTTACATCCATTTGATATAAATATCGTTATTCATGTTACATTTTTAATTATTGTAACATAATTCTCATTATTAACTAAATAAAAAGAATAACTTTCTTTATTCGATTAACCAATATATTAATTCACATATTTTTAATTACATAATTAATTAACTTATTTCATATTAAATTTATATTTGTTTGGAGTAATATAATATATTAAGCCATTACACACATATATTATATTCATATGTGATACATTAAAATAATGAGTATTATTAACTCACTCATTTCATATTTTTATGAAAATATATATACACTAATTCACCAATTTAATTAAGTGAATTAGTTACTCGTTTACGAAATTTAATTCATAATAAATTCATTGTCGTTTAATACTTAATATTCAAACTATATTATTTCATAATATAATTTCAACTTAATTCCAATTAATTCATATTAATTAATTAATTTTCTTAGCTCCCATAATTCATTTCGTAGTTAATTCAAACTAATGACATAATAGGAAAAATAACAATAAATTCCCATTTTTCAGATATATGTATATATTATATACATAAATATACATATGCGGACTATCCACAACCTAACACACAAACTTCATTTTTAAATTTTGTAGTTAATTTCATCTAATTTATTCAATAGTTTTAATTAACTATTAAATTTTATTTTTAAATAAATGTATATATTTCACATATAAGTATATACATATTTTATCTTCCCCATAAATCATATATTTCAAAAAATATATATCATATATATATTTTTATTCATTCCAACCCGTTTCGTCTTATAATAAGAATTTTATTTATTAAATTCTTATTTTAACAGTACATAACATACATTCGAAATTTTGGGTCGTCACAAGCATTCCATATAAGTGAAAAGCAAAATACTGTCCTTGTGTGTGCACAACAAAACAATATAATTCAATTCCTTATAAACATCAAATATAATAAAGTCAATATCTTAAATATTTAATACAAGTCTTGTGTGTACACAACAAACTCATATTAAACATTTAATACTCTATTGTTTTGAGGGGTTTGTTATTAATTGTCTCATCTTGTTTAGCGCGCACGCACACACACACACACACACACAGATATATATATATATATATATATATATATATATATATATATATATATATATATATATATATATATATATATATATAAATAGCATGCATATATAGAATACTATATTCTACTTAAATTGATTATGAAATTTATTCTAATTTGGTTTATTCGAGCCACCAAATAAACCAAAAGGTTAAACCTATGTTGCAAGAACAAATATTAAATGTAATTATTACATTTAAACACATGTTACAATACAAACGTGTCTTCAAGCGCTACTTGTCTTTAGCTCCAATTTTCAAGTAATTTTATCTAATTCCTATTACAAACTATTTTCATAAAATAAAAACTTTGATCGGTAGTCAAGGGGAAGTACATAAAAAAGAGACAGAATTTACATTAAAAAAAAATAGAGAGGCGAGGTGGATAGACCCTATTTATTTAAAACTCATTCATTCAAGTATCCGACTAAAATAAATCAAATCACACATTGGTCAATAGTCCATAATCAACCCTCTGTTTTATCATATATATCATCATATGTATCAATATAACATTATATCATATATATCAGCATATGCATCATTCATCTCATGAATATAAAATCATTATATATATATATATATATATATATATCATTTAATGGGCACTTTAAAGTTGTATGAAATCCAATTTTAAATTTAAAATAAACTCTTTATTTTAATTATAAAATCATGTAAAATAACCTTTTATTTTAATTTTTGAAAAAACTGTGCAAAAAAAATAAAAATTAATCATGTTGTCCAGAGCCTCAGCGCTTTCCCACGGTTAAAAGCTTTTGCACCCCATTGCTGGACCAAAATGAACAGTGACGGCTGCCCAATGCCCTGGTGCTAGTCGGCAAAAATAGGTATTGTTTCGCGATTTTTCAAAAAAAAAAAACTCAAATTTTGCAATTTGTTTTCAAAACTCATGATTTTGTACAACATATTATACGCAATAAATTATTCTAAACACATATCCATACATATACGAAATCAAAACAATTAATAATTCGCATAAATTTGGCTATTGATGCAACTGTTGGTTTGCAAAAATATGGCATACAATCTAATTGTATTACGCTGCGAAAACATGCAATAAATTGAATTTAAATTTTTTCTACAAACCAAAACTAGAATCTTTCTAATATGATACTATTAATTAAGAAAAGAAAAAAGTGTTATACCTTTGTAGAATAAATTCTTCAACAAGTACGATCGAGTTCACCTCCAATTCCTTCGCGTTCCTCTTCAATTCCAATGATTAAAATCTATTGATCAATGTTAGCTACCCAAGTGTGTAGCTTCTAAAGGTGATCTACCAAGAGTAATATGAATTGAAGAAGTAATTTAGGTTTCTCTAAACCTTGTGTGGCTAGCCCTAATTCTCCCTCTCTCTAACTCTTAGATATAGAGAATTATGAAGTACTCTCATTACTTGTGAAAGTGTATGTCACCTTAATCCATAATAAAACTCTTCTTATTTGTAGATATAGTCAACCCTCATAAACTCTTTCGGAAGAAGATTTTAATTTAACTACTAATCTAATTAGGAACTAATTAATTAATTATAATTGCTAAATCCTTTAGGAACTTAATTATTTATTAATGAGTGTACTGCTCATTAATTAATTCTTAAACTATTTAGAAAATAAATAATAATAATAATAATAATAATAATAATAATAATAATAATAATAATAATAATAATAATAATAATAATAATAATAATAATAGGACTCCTCTTATTAATTTATAATTAGTATTTTTAAAATACTTAATTAAAAAATATTAAGCTATTTAATTTAATCTTCCACCATAGTATAAATTAATACACTTAATTTATTATTATCATTGTGCCATTACTTCTAAAAGTAATATTTATATTTTGCAGTGTGACTCTTTAGGTTCAATATTAACTCGGTTGTAGAATAAAAAAATTAAAACTACTTTAATATTTTTTATAATAATAAATTAATCTCCTTTAATTTATTTTATAAGTAAATACTTATTTATTCCACAATAAATGTAAACCCTTTTAGCATTAATGACTTTTTGGATAATATAAATATCAACATTTGAACACAAAGAACCTATTCAGCGAATAGTTACTATACAATTCAATCCTTCTACCACACAATATCCCAATCAAATATAAGATATGAAATTAATGTCAAGTCTTATTTTATTTGATTATATGTATTTTAATTCTAAAATGCACAATTCTAAATAATGCAAATTAAAAACTCTTTTCAAAATTCATTCTGCCTTGGACAAAGACTACTGAGTTATCATTTATCAAATCACATAAGACATTCTCTTCAATTACTAAAAGTGGTAGATTCTTTGTTGATCATTCACATATCTCCATGTACAACTTATTATACCCGAACATATCCTTTGTTATACCCGAAGAGTCTTATGGAAAATGAGAAAGCGTAACTTATCGTATACAAGATACTATGATGATTTCAAGTCCAAAAATAACTTGTACTACTATCATATTAGGTACTCCTATTGACAGGTAAGTAAAACTCCATTAGGTGTTCCTTAAGTAAGTCACGTTCAGTGAACTTATTCTCTAATAAGCACCTACATACTTGTTTTAGTGTCTCCACACAAATGATTTATAAGATCAATCATCCTTTTTGTAAGAGTAAGCATAACATGTACTAATTGTTGGCTTGGTCATATTTCAACCTTGTGTTTTGATGATGACTTTGTTATTATGCTAACCCTTGCTGTTTTTATACATAATTAATATAGCAGGTCATGTGCAAAATTGAACCGCGAATGCGTACAGTAGACTGGATTACGAATTGCATTACAGTGCACGCTAAAAACCGAAAAGCTTCTGGACTTCTATTTAATACTTATCTTGGGCTTTTAGGTTTTCAATGTAAAATCCTAACTTTATTTATATCTCAATCAAGGCTCTAGGATTTGCAAGATAATTTGTGTTGCATTGTTCTTGGTAATATTTATGAAAATGTTTAATTTGGCTTTCAAAAATAATAATAGTTAAATATTTACTAATGAGAGTTAAATTAAAAAATTGAATCTTAATCATTTCCAAAATTAGAAGAGTTAATTTTAAAAAAAATTAATAAATACTTTCTAAATAAAATCTATTATCATAATTTTTTGAATTGGGATTTTTAAAGTTGAATTTTAATTGTTCTTAAATTATTTACAGAATTATTTGGAAAAAATATTACTTAATGAATACATCTCATTCCATAATGAGGTTTATATTTTTGGGAGTCAATTCTCTTCATATTGAAAGTATTCTGAACATATCACGTTGCAATTTAAAAAGTGTTTTGAATCTTCCAAATTTGTTGGACCTTCTTTATAGCATTATGCATCCTCAAGTAACATGATTGTCTAAGAATATGTAAATGATTGATATATAACAGTAACATAGCTATCATGCTTTGTGGGTTATCATTATTATATTATGATGTCCATAATCCTACGTGTGTGTGTGTATATATATATATATATATATATATATATATATATATATATATATATATCATTCCAACAGCAACATGACTGGTTTCATGGATTGCTAATTAAAGTGTTTTAAATCATAAACGACTACATTTGTGATGTAAATTAATTTACTAATTTCCTAATCCTTAACGTCAATAAAAATTCCTTGGATAAATAACACACACGCACACACATATATAGTCTTTCTAGCCGAGACTTAGAAGGATTAAAATTGATTGAACAAGTTTCTGAAATATATTCTTCATACTTTCTTTCCAGCAATATTATATTTTTGAAGAATAGTCTAAATCAAAACTGCCGAATTCTCAAGTACTATTAATTCATTTTCAACTTTGGAAAATCACAAGCTTAACTGGTGATATCTTTTCTTATTAAAGTGTTGATCATTGCATATTAGTTGAGCCTTGAATTATTGATATAATTTTTTCTTTGATCATAATTTATTTTATAATTATTCTCTAATTTTATTTGATAGACTAAGTGGGTAGTCTATTGGGTTGCTACAAATAAGTTCTAAGTGAGCATAAGTACCTAGGGAGGATAAGTTCTCAAGGAAAGCATAAGTGCTTGGGGTGCATAAGTTTGTAAAAGGTGAACAAAAGTGTTTAGGGAGTATAAGTACTCAAAGGTTATGAGAACTTATTTTGTAAAAGGGCTTTAATTGAAAAACAAGTTTGAAAAATAAAAGTGCCTCCAATACTAGTTGGTATTAGACGTGGATTAGGTCACTAGAGTAGAGGTTAGAGGCCGAACTATGTAAAAATTTCTTGTGTTCTTGTGGTTGATTGCTTGACATTATTCGTTCATTGCATATTTTATTGTTGAATTCTAAAACACAATTTGAATACTTTGATACATATATTACATTAAAAAATAATCTACAAAAACTCATCACTTCATTTGTTACAAGTAAAAATAGTTTCAAACACTGCAGTAAATAGTTTTTTAACAAATAGCTGAAACTGTCATTTAATAAGTTGAATTCATATATACGGCAAACCGCATTCTTAACAGATTATTCGATTGCAAAAATTTTATATTGTTTGTTCCCACACTTATTCAACCCCCTCCTTCTAAGTGTGCTTATCTGAATTTCATTTGGTATCCAAGCTTGGCTCTACTTATCATACTCTCAAAGGTAACTGTAGGGAAAGATTATGCTATGACACATTTTGGGAACTACATTCAAGAAGGACAATCAACAACTAGACCTCCATTACTACTCGGAGCTGAAAATTATAATTTTTGAAAATTTTGCATGAGGATCTATCTCAAGAAGGACCCCTGGGAGTGGTAGGTTGTGGAGAATGGACCGACGGTCATTCCAAGAAAAAGGATGGTACTCCAAAAACCTTAATGGAAATGGATTCATCCGAGACTTACATGGTTTTCTATGATTCAAAGGCAATGAATACACTCCTTAGTGGCATGGTGTAATCCAAGATTGATAGTCTCTTCATGCAACACGGCTAAGGAGATATGGGATACCTTAGAAGTTAGCCATGAAGGTACTACAAAAGTTAGGAAAATAAAGCTTAGCATCCTTATGTATGACTACGAAATGTTCAAGCTTGCAAAAGATGAGACTATAAAGGAGACACAATCCCAGTTTCTTACACTCATGAATTCCTTAAAGCTACTTGACAAATTCATTCCACAAGTGAGATAAACTGTAAGCAACTTCAGGCTATGCCTAAAGGGTTTGCATCAAAAGTCAACTTTACAAGATTCTACTAATATTTCTATTATGGATATATTAACCTTGTTTAGTGAATTAGAAGGATATAAACATCAATTAAAAAGTTATGATGACGAGGAGGAAATTCCTACAAAGAAAGTGCTAGCTCTTAATGCCGGAAGTGAAGAAGAGTTAAACGATGACTCAGATAATAAAATTGCAAGGATATCAAGAAAGCTAGAAGGAAAGAAAAATGAAAATACTTATTCCGAATGCAAGTAACCAGGTCACTTCAGAAAGGACCGCTTCAAATTAAAAGGCAAATCAAGCTACAAAAAGAACAAAGCTCTTGTTACTTGGAGTGATGATGAATCTGACGTGAAAGTTGATGAAAACGATGAAATAGCTCGAGTGTGCTTCATGGGAATTGACAATGAATCAAGTGAGGTAACAACTTTTGATTACAATTTTTTAAAATAAGAAAATGAAAAATTAAGAGAAACAAACGTACACTTAAAGGACTTGGTAAATACATTAATGAATGAAGTCAATATATTAATAGATGAAAATAAAGAAATTAAAAAAAAGACACCATCTCAAGAGAAAAATATTTTAATTGCTAAAAATGCGTTCTTAGAAAATCAAAATATTTTTTTTTCCAACAAGGTTAATTATTTGAATAATTAACCAAAGAAATAGCAATGAGAGATATTTGTATCGATTCTTTTAATGGTAATACACATTGAAAATAATTCAACTAATGAATTACAAGAAAAGATTAAATCGTTAAAATAATCATTGGCTAAATTTATTTAAGGAGAAGAAAACTTAAATATGAAGTGAATCTAGGATCTCGATCATAAACTATGGAAACTGGAATGTCATGCGATCTTACAATCTCGTTTATGTACACATCGACTAGACACTCAAGTGAAATTTATTCTCGTATAGGCAAGAAATGGGCGGACTTAGTCAATCTATCTACGATGACCCAAATTACATCTAAGCCTCGACAAACTTCTAGAAGACCCATTATGAAATCCATAGTAATGTGTTTCCACTTCCATTTTAGAACTTCGAAGTCGAGAGTTGACTTGAAATATTCATTTCTCGTCGATTCTTACTTTCAAAATAGCACATTCTTATAATTTTTTCATTATGTTCATCAGTTCCGGATCAGTAGCTTAAACAGCTTTAATTTTATCGATTAAAGTTGGTTGTACTCGCACGTGCGCAATATTTATGTGGGTCACTCATATCTTTAAATCTATCTCCATCTTTTGTAAGTTGTAAAAAATACATATTTGCATAGTTAGCATTGCACTTATACTCACATAAGATATTATACTTAATGCATCAGCTACAACGTTTGTCTTTCCTGGGTGATACTGGATGGTGTGGTCATAATTCTTTAATAGATTGAGCCAACGTCATTGCCACATGTTGAGTTCCTTCTGAGTGAAGAAATACTTGAGGCTTTTATGATTCGTATAGATATCCATTTTCTCTTCGTACAAGTAATGCCTCCAAATCTTTAACGCAAAAATAACTGCTGCCAACTTTGGATCATGATTAGGGTAGTTCTTCTCATAATATTTGAGTTGTCTAGAGGCATAAGATGTAACTTTTTCGTATGCATAAGAACGCAACATAGATCTTTGCCTGAAGCATCGCTATAGATGAGAAATTCTCCCGATCCTGATGGTATGGTCATAACAGGAGCAAAAACAAGTCTCTTCTTAAGTTCTTAAAAACTCTTCTCACACTCCTCACTCCATATGAATTTGGTGCTTTTTGAGTCAGCTGAGTTAATAGAGTGACAATTCGAGAAAATCCCTCTATGAATCTCCGATAATAACTAGCTAAGCCCAAAGAGTTTCGTACTTTCGTTACTGTCCGAGTTTGCTCACAATTTAATATTGCTTCAATCTTCGTAGGGTCAACTGATATTTCTTGATTAGAAATCACATGGCCAAAGAACATTACTTCCTCAAGCCAAAACTCATATTTCTTCAGCATGACATACAATTTGTTTTCTCGTAGCTTTTGGAGTATTAATCTCAAATGTTGTTCATAATCTTCACGATTCTTGGAGTATATGAGGATGTCATCAATAAAGAAAATCACATAATGATCCATATATTCTTTAAATATCTGGTTCACCATATCCACAAAAGCTGCAAGAGCATTAGTTAGTCCAAAAGGCATGACTAAAAACTCATAATACCCGTAACGAGTTCTAAAAGCAGTCTTTGGAATGTCATAAGCTGTAACTTTTAACTGATGATACCCAGAGCAAAGATCAATCTTTGAAAAAATGTTGAGCACCTTGAAATTGATCAAACATGTCATTACTTCGAGGTAACAGGTACCTATTTTTCATGGTGACATATTTCAGCTCTCGTTAGTCAATGCATAATCTCATACTTCTGTCCTTATTTTTGACAAAAAGAATAGGAGCATCCTATGGCGATGCACTCGGATGTATGAAACCAGTATCCAACAATTCCTATAGTTGGACTTTTAACTCTTGAAGTCCAATAGGAGCCATTCGGTATGGGGTTTTGGAAATAGGCTTAGTACCGAGTTTAATATCAATACAGAATTCAATTTTATGATTTGAGGGTAAGCCATGTAGTTCCTTGAAAAAAACATTAACAAACTCATTAACAATAGAAATATCATTCAAGTTTGACGGATTTTTATTCAAATCAGTGATATAAGCTATAAAGGATTGACATCCGTTTTTCAATAAAAGAGTAACTTTATGGCTAGAAATGACAGTTATAGATTTTAATGGTTTTGTTGTTTGAATTTGCATGACAGGTTGATTAGGAATATGAAAGCTAATGACCTTTTGAAAAAAATGAATTTTAGCATGATGGTTAGTCAATCAATCAATTCCTAAAATCACATCAAATTCATATATTTCCAAAAAAATAAGGTCAACAAGTAATGTGAGGTTGTTGATTTGAACTAAGCAAGATTTATGTATAGTAGATATAATGACTATTTCTTCCAAAAGGGTTTCAACTAATAAGTCAAAGTTTAAGTTTTTAGAAGTCAAGTTTAATCGTTGAGCACATGTAGGTGAGATAAAAGAGTGGGTAGAGCCAGTATCTAGCAAGACAAATACTTCACAAGAATTTATGAGTAGTTTACTAGTTATTATCTTGTTCGGGTTATATGACTTTTGGGATGTCACAACAAAAGCCCTCTCCTGAACTATAGACTTTTCCTTATCCGTGCTAACTTCTGGAGTCATCATTACAGTTGGACTTGATTTTGTAACAAGAAAAAATCAAGCAATATGACCTTCCTTCCCACAACCGTAGCATAACTTGGACCATTGAGTACCGTTCGGGCTGATGCGACCCTCCTGACCGCATTTGTAGCATCTTACTGGTGGTCAATATCCTCCCATTAAAACTGGTGCTAGTGTCGATGCTAGTGCCCTTCCATAATCATCGTGACATCTCTTTCTCTTGCAGTTGTTCTCACTTGATTCTCCATTTCTGTTATTTGAGCCGGGATTACCACCGAAGTGGTGATTGACTCCTCTATTGATCTTGTTTCGATGATTGTTGTCATTATTTATCTCTCTTCAGTGGTCATTGACTCCTAGCTGCAATATTTTAATTTTTTGCTCCACCCGTTGAGCCCTACCCACAACATCTGAATATAAACAAAATTTATAAGAGATGATGTGTTAGCGAAGTTTGGGTCTCAAACCTCGCAAGAACATATAACTCATTAGTGCTTCGTCGTTCACCAAATGGGTCGTAAATTGGGATAACCCGACAAACTTGGCCTCGTACTGTGAGACAATCATGTTCCCTTGCTCCAGTTTGATAAACTTCACCTCTTTCATGTGGTGAATACTTTCTGGAAAGTACTTCTCGTTAAACAACTCTTGAAATTCTGTCCAAGACATCTTGAGTACTAAATGATAAATACGTTTAACTGATTCCTACTAGTGATTTGCCTCTCCGCATAACATAAAGTTGGCAAATAGAACCTTTTGATCATCGGTGCATCGTAGGACATCAAACATCTTTGTTATCTATTTAAGCCACACCTCTGCCTTTAGTGGGTCTGGCTTTCCATGAAACTCAGGTGATCCTAACTCCTTGAATTGTTTGGCAGTGTCCATCCGTGCATTGCCAGCATTTCCACTAGTAGGAGTTCCTCTGACCCGATTCTGCATGAATTGTAAGAAATTTCTAAAGAAACCATCATAATTTACATGATCACTCGTGTTATTTTTTGAGGCTGCAGGAGGATTATTTGTAGGTTTCTAGTTCTCAGCCACATTCACCTCGGGCATTAGATAGTTCATTCCTTGATTTTCAGAAGTCATTTTCAACTACGGTTACAAAATAAAGGTTAGTTAAACAAATTTACTCGTCATTTCTTGTCCCAACATTCAAACAGACTCATTAGATAACAAATTTAATTTAGGTATGACACACTAATGACTGATTCTATTCGCCTTTCTCCTCTTATTTTTACTCCAGAACTCCATTAAAGATAATATCCCTAAGCTAGGATACCAAATGGGATGCCCCCAAATTTGGGCTTACATAGCCCAATTTGAGTCGCCAAAATACACAACTATTACAAAATAGTACATATTACAAAAAAAAGAGCTCAAATAATACACAACTAAGTGTTTACTATTATTGTCACACTATTTTATAACAAGTGAAGATTATTACAGTTATCACTCGGACCTTCACTCTATTCCTCGACTAGACCAGCTACACTCTCATTTCTTAAAGAACAAAGAAACAAAAGAAAAGGTGAGCTCAAATAGCGCATGACTAAGATAACGATGAGTAAATTATCGTTATCCTTCAACAGTTGAGTTGTTGATAGAATATAATAAACAATAATTTTTAGATCAATAATAGCAGTGGAATGAACAATCTATTAGAAAAATCATGTAGACTATGATGTCCACTAGTTTCTCTTTTTCAAAAAAATATCATAAACTTCTATCATCTGAAACACCACTGGTCATGATCATACCAATAACAGTTCTTCTTTTTCATAAGCCAAAGAGAACATTCACCACGTGCTCTAAAAGACACACCATCATTATATCGTCTTTATCCTATCATCTGTACCCAAGGCCACAGATATTCATTTATTATATTATCTTTACACCCAGGCCAAAGATATTCACAACAACTTGATTTTTGATGATTAGAATAATAACAGAGATATAAATGATGAACAGAAGAAATAAAATAATAGGATAAACAATAACTATCAAAAGTTTATAATTTTACTTTGTCTAGAGTCAAATAATGTCCAAATTGTTAATATGATGTGGATTCAAATTCAAGAAAGATATTCAAGATCCATAATTTAAAATAACGATTGAAGTTCAATAGAAAGGTTCAGGTAAATAAGAAGTTTCACGTGAAATAATATTAAATGAAATACAAACTATTAAGGAATATATAATCATTTCTGGAAGTTTTACCGAACAATACTGACTATAATAAGTTTAAGAGTATGAAAGAAAATGATATCTCTTACCTTAACACGAGACTGAATATTGATTTTATATGAAGTTAATCAACTTGTACTCTTATTGATCTTCACAAATACTCACGATATCTTAAGCACACTTAGATAGAACTTATAAAAAATAATATTTAGAGAGTTAAAGAAAGAATAAGCAAGAAAGTTATGAAATTTTTTTAAGTTAAGGCATCTATTTATAGCTAAACATCTTATCATAATCTAAGATTTCGTAATTTAATCTGAACCGTACATTTCAAGATAATGTTTAATCCGTATCACATATTTCATCTTTTAAGATTTCTTTAATCTAAACCATTCATTCAAATTTCTCTTGATCTATACCGTTCATTTCATATCTTAAGAAAACAACTAACTTTATATAAAAAATAATTAACTTTATATATAAAACAATTAACTATATATAAAAATAATTAACTTTACATATAAAATAATTAACTTTATATAAATCAATTCACTTTATATATAAAATAATTAACTTTACATATAAAATAATTGACTTTATATAAAGTATATAAAATAAATAACTTTATAAATTTATTTAACAATAATTCACCAATTATTCACAATTATTCATTATTATAACCAATTGTTGTAAATACAGTGCAGTTGGCTTTCTGAGTTAGAGACTCATAATACTAGCATAAATACTAACTAATAATGGAATACAATAGTTAAATCAACATTATAGTAGTGATAACAATAATGCAGAAAATAAATAAAAGAAAGAGCACGTTACTGTGTAATTACAATTATTGATTCAGTAATGTGAGTTACTATGCATATGCTACTGTGACAATTATCAGTTTAATAATATGAATTATTGTGCATGTGACAATTATTGGTTCAATAAAGTTAATATTGTATAATAGCCACTTTATCAGTTCAATAATATGAAATATTGTATAATACCGTGTGTCTGTGCAATACCATGTTCTATTACTCCTTTACCACTGAGTTTTTTAATAGTTAAAAGTGATAGTACAAATGACCATTTTTTTTAAAAGTTACTGCTGTCGTTTTTCATATCCGATAATATATCGTTGTGGGTTCCACTAATATTTGGTTATTTTGGAGCCGTCGTAAGAATCGAATAGTCCCCGACATAATGAATATTTTCCAAATATTCTCTAACAAGATAAAATTTACAAAACATGTTTAATTTTTGTCAATTTATCCACTTACCGTTTCAGAAAAAATATATATATAAAGAAAATTTAAATTGTATTTCATAAAAGTTGGGGTCTTACATGATTCACCAAGATGTTACCCACTCTTGGTAATTTCTTTTTTCACACTCTCACTCTTTTCTCTCTTATCTTTTCTCTTACTCTCCTTACAACTCTAAACACATAGTAAAAACTGAAGCAACCTTTTCATATGTTGGTGGAGGATGGTTATTATAGACCACTCCTAAACTTAGTTGTTCTAATTCACCAACACTAGAAAATTAAGAGCCTAATTTAATTACCAACCATGTACCATAATTTGAGGAAAAAGCATGCCTTTGGGAGGGTTTTAAGGAGAAAGCTCACAAGGCTTTAGGAGTGCAAAATTCAAAAATTGGAGTCTTCCAAAGGGGGTGGTCGATTTTTTAGCATTTTTTTTGTTATATATATATCTCATGTGCATACATTTCATTAGGTCATCAAATTGCGCTTCTTTAATACACTCTTGGGCTAAAGCTTGGGCTTCTTTTCATTTCACTTTGGACTTTAATTTGGGGCATTTACAATTCTCTAAAAGCCTTCCATTAATTAAAAGATAGGGCCAAATAATTCTCATATCATGTACACACATATTAGGCTAGCCAATTTAATTTTCACTAGACCTATACACATATCACTTGGCTTAATTAATCCTCATTATTGGATTAACACATAATTTACCCAATTATGGACTTCTTATAAGTCTTCTTTATAAAGTTAAGATAATTCATAAACGACTAATTAGTTAATTATTTAATTAACATAGTTATACCTCATATGAGACTTATTTCATAATTTCATCTTTGAACTTCCATCTTGCCATACAAGGCTCATTAACCAAGCTTAGTCAATTCATAACATAAGCTTGTCACACATTTCTCATGGTTTTATAAGTTCATCTTAACTTCTTCTCTTCATTCATAACTAATTCAAATTCATTGAATTAACTAATTTCACATTCTTCTATTACTTAAAGCACATACACACATAAATGCACATAATAATTATTTTTTTTTAAATTCCTTATTTATATTAATATAATATTCTTTACAAATTTCTAGGTCATTACAACATGTTTGGGTAGCTAACGTTGATCCATGAATTGTTGAAAAAATGTAAAGGATTAAAAGGGATGTGAACTCGTAGCTGATTAATGATTAATTCTCTACGAAGGTATAATCTTTTGTCATTCCTCAATTAATAAGTATCGCAAAAGAAAAATCTTGAATTTTGGTTTGTAATATTTTTTTTAAAATAGGATTTATGCCTACTTCTGTTGCGTTACATCAATTTGATTATATTTATGTATAGTTTTTGCAAATTAACAGTCCCAACATATCGATTCCCCAAAATATGAAAGTGAGCAGGGATAATATTGGAGTAAGCTCTTTGGGAGGTTAATTTTGTAAATAGGCAAAGAGCTAACATTTATGGCACTTTTTGACGAAGTATTTGGCATCCTGTAGCATTATCGGTCAATAATATCCTTGTCTAAGAATATTTTGTGCCAATTTATTTACCCCTATGTGGTCTCCATAAATTCCTTCATGTACTTCTTGAAAGGCGTAGTCAGCATCTCTTATTCCTAGACAGCGGAGTAGCGAAAAAGAATAGGACCTTCTGTAAAGCTGATCGTTTATGAGGCAGTAATTTGAGGACTTGTATCTGACCTTTTCGGCTTGGGTTCTATCTTCGGGGAGTTCGTCACTTTTCAAGAAGCTGATAATATGAGTCATCCATGAGTCTTCTTGATCTATGTCCATCACTTCCTGAACCATTGTACTCAACTGTTGAAGAATTTCTAAGTAAACTGAGTCTTCTAGATTTTCTTGATCAGTGGTTGCTAAATTAGAGAGGGCATCGACCATGGTGTTATTAGCCCTAACCACACCAATAATCTGATAGAAGTATGCGAGTAGACCATGTACAAGCTGAAGGTAGGCTTGTAGGTATGTTTCACGAGCTTCATACTCTCCTAAGACATGTTTGATAACCAATTGAGAGTCACTATAAACAATCAATTTTTTTTAGCTCCACACTCTTTGCAAGTCTCAATCCTGCCAGAAGAGTTTCATATTTTGAAATATTATTTGTGGTCATGAAATCAAACCATATATCCTGTTGAACTATAAAGCCTTTAGGTGATGTAGGTATTACTCTAGCCCTACTCCTTGAACCAGTAGAGGATCCATCTATAACTAAGGTCCAGGCCGGCTCCTGAGGTGCCGATGTGGGATCGTCAATGGTAGGTAATTCATGCTCCGTATCTTCGGGAAAAAAAATACTTAGTAATGAAATCGTTAAGGCCCTGTTGATGAGTGAGTTTTATATCTACGAAACGGGTACTATTAGGCTTCATATTTTGTTATCTTTAAGTGTTTTTAGGTACTTTTTATTTGTTTTTATGTTTATTTTGTAGAAAAATGCAAAGGATGGGAAAATTTATAATTTTTGGACTTCAGTGGCTTTTTTTAAAATTTAAGTTTCAGTGCAGTGCCGGGGCGCTATAGCCAGTACTATTTATAGCACCGAGGCGTTGGGTCACAGATTGATCAGGGCCCATTTCACGATTTTTGTGCAGAAGTTGACTCTAACATGGATTTGGGTACTTCACAACCTGTGTTTTTAAGGAGTATTATAAATAGAAAACCTAGGGCCTTCAAGAGAAAAGGATTTATCAAGGATTAGAGACCTAATTGAAAGCAAGCAGATTCAAAGGACGCAACGTAAAGAAGAGCAAAGCTAAAGGCTAAAGAGAGAAATAAAAGATTTCTTCACAGTTTCTTCTTTTCACTTTGCTTTGAACTTTGATACTTTACAAGATGTCGATGAGTTTGATGATTTTTCTTTTCAATTCAAGTATGAAGTAATTTTATTATTAAGATTACAATGGAACCTAATACTTAGCTTTAATTGATTCACTCTTATTTTCAATTATTGGTTTTATATGAGTTGTTTATCATATTTTGTGAGTATTAAATAATTGTTTGGCCATAAATTAATTTGATATTCTAGATGGAATTAAAAGATGAAATCTAGGAGTAGATTTAAGTATGGTAATATGTGTCAAAATTATTCTTCTTAGGATTAAATAATTGGGTTTGTGTGTAGGATAAAAATATACCTATATGCCGCATGTAACTTTTATGAGAATTTGAGTTTAATGAATTTGTTCCAAGTTAATTTGCATAGAAATATAGCAAATTAATTGGGAGAGATATTTTTTACTAAACATTGAAAGAGTTTAATAAATAGTTATGAGTTCTTAATTAACAACTCATTTTGATTAATTAATTAAAAATAAAGTGAAAAGATTTATGTGATGCATTAGGAAAAATTGTAATCTTAAGCTTTTTATATCTGGTAATCAGACTTTGTTGGTAATTTTAGTTTAATAATTTTCTTATATTAAATTGCGATTGTTTAAATAAAATTAAATTGATATAAAATTGGTACTTGAAAATTTATTAGAAATAGTTTTCTGTGGGATCGACACTCTACTTTACATTATATTACTTGTTGATAGTGTATCCTTGCACGTAATTTGTCAATATCTAAATTAGATAACACTTGTGCCTGCATAGTTGTGCGGGGATGGAACTCCAGGGTAAATTGACTCAGTTCCATCGCCCATACTGCCTGTCTGCCAGATAGATTGGGGCGGTATAGAACTTTTCCATAGGGCTGGTATATGAGAATAATTATCATCCTCCCTTGATAATAATATCAGAGTTTTCAGCTAGAAATAACCAGTGTGTAAGCTAACTTCTGAAGGTTTAGATATCTGGTTTCGACATCCCGAAGAGCATGACTTACATAGTAAACTGGTTTTTATCCTTTAGAATCTTCTTTGACTAAGGCTGATCCGATGAGTAAGGGCGTTATAGATAAATACAAATACAAGTCTTTTTTGGTTAAAGCCTTAGTCAATATAAGGGGAGGAGATATACCTTTTAATTTGTTCAAAGGCCTCCTAACATTCTTCAGTCCACTAGAATATTTTATGATTTTGAGCTCCTTTTAAAGTGTTGAAGAATATGAGACAATTCTCTGCCGACCTGGCTATAAATCATTGAAAAGCTGTTAATCTTTTAGTTAGTCTTTGTACTTCCTTGAAGTTCTTTAGTGGTTTCATATTGAGTATAACCAATTTCTTTTTGGGTTTCGTTCCAATCCTTCTTTAGCTAATCATGTATACCAAAAATTTACCTGCCTTAAGACCAAAAATGCATTTAGTGAGATTGAGCCTCCTATTATAGCGTCGCAATTTCCAAAAACACTCATTGAGATCATATAGATTGTCTTCAATCTCAATGCTCCTAACTATCATATCGTTGACATAGACTTACATGTTTCTATCGATCTAATCTTTGAAAACAGTGTTCATCATGCGTTGATATGCGGCCCCAGCATTAATGAGATTGAAAGACATGACCTTGTAGGCATATTTGGCTCTATGGGTGATAAAGGCTATCTTCGGGATGACATCGGTACGTATTGTAATCTAATTATTCCCAAAGAAAGCATCAAGAAAACTCAGCATTATGTGTCCAGAAGTGGAATTAATTAGTTGATCGATGCTTAGGAGAGGATAGTAGTCTTTTAAACATGCTTTGTTTAAATTAGTATAATCTACGCACATCCTCCACTTCCCATTATGTTTCTTGATCTGCACCACATTAGCAAGATATTCTAGATAAATTATTTCAAAAATGAAGCTTGTGGCCAAGAGCTTATCAATTTCTTCATAAATTACTTTCTAACGCTCGGGGGCTATGTTTGGGCGTTTTTGTTTGATGGGCTTCACATTAGGATTTACGTTGGGCCTATGAACAACAACATTTTTGTCTATTCCTGGCATGTCGATTAAAGTCCAAGCAAAAATATTTGAATATTCTCTCAGACGGGTGATAAGGTGGTTTCTAAATTCTGTTTGCAACCCTTGCTTGATTTGTATTATTTTTTTATTATCTCCCGGGAATAGTTCTATCTCCTCGGTTTCTTTAGCAGGCATTACTATCGACTCTATGTCTTCTTCTGTAAAAGGTTTAAACTCAATTTTTGTTGTTATTTTTTGTTTACTAACCCTTATGGAAGCCACCTAAATAGTTTAGAGATAGCATCTTCGGGATAGATCTTGGTCTCCAGCCACTTCCCCGATCTTATGTTCAATTAGAAATTTCATTGTAAAGTGAGGAATAGAAGTTACTTCTCTCAATATTGATAAGGTGGTCCTCCACAAGATAACATTATAATTACTTTCAACTTAAACCACATAAAATTTTATAAGTAGGGAGGCTTATTTTAGGGTTGTGGCAAAGATCATCGACAATTAAATTATTCCTACAATACGTATTGGGTTGTTACTGAAGTCGTAGAGGGGTAACACGTTACAGATCTTCAGCTTCCTGCCCCCTTCCAGTCGATTGTACACATGGCTATAAAGTACATCGACTGAACTTCCATTGTCGACGAGGATTCTCTTTAAATCCATTGTACCCACTTGTGCAGTTATAACAAGGGATTTGTTTTGACATCCTTGGATTATCTAAACACCTAATGAATAGCTCTAACAAAGGCCTTCTACTTCCTGTTGGACATTTAGGATGCTGGTCCACTAGATATAACATCCACAACTCCCTTTAAAGCTGAAGATGGAAGTGGTGGTGCTATCTGATCGAAGGCTGATCACCTATATCTCTCAGTAACATAATAGTCTAGATTATCGTTCTGCACCTACTTTCTAGGAAGTCTTTCAACTGATAACAGTCTTCGGTGCCATGTCTTTTCACCTCATGATAAGTGTAATATATGTCGTCGTTCTTCTACCTAGCAAAGACTCTAATCTTTGAGGGCTTTTTATAAAAAGGCCATTCTTGATCTCATTAACGATGTTGGCTCTATAGGTATTTAGGGGGCACGTAATCTTTATCATTATTTTTGTTTCCCCAATCCCTAGAGCCACCATTCTTTTTTTCCCGATCTCCCTTAAAATCTCTTTTACCATTACCTTTTTTATTATCTTCCTTTCTATCGGCTCCATCACCTCTGGGGTCTCTCTTGTAAAAATCACCTATATTTTTTGAAGAATCCCGAATATTGGTGATGACCTCTTCTAGCCCTATAATTTATCGACCTTTTTATAGGCTTTTGATAGAGTTTGGGGAGGTTTGGAGATAATCTCTTTGATCAACCTACTAGATATATCAACATTTAATTGCATGGTTAAAAATTGAATTACATGAATGAAATCTATTGTAGGGATTTTGGACACTACATCTCTTAACCTTTTCATGTACTACTGAAGAGTCTCACTGGTTCTTTGTTTCACCTGAAGTAGTGATATAATCATCCTCGCATGCCTCTTATTATTGGGGAATGGTGTATGGAACTACTCCTATAGCTTTTCCCATGAATCAATGGATAGCTGAGGTACATAAATTATCTATTCTCTTACTGTCTTCTACAAAGTGGATATAAAAAGATGGCACATCACCGCTAGATCATGACGGTAAAAGGGATAACTTGTTGATAGGAAGAAGTATGGTCACGGGGGTCACCTGTTCCATCGTACATCTCTAAAATAAGGACATTGATGCTCCTATCAATCTTAGCTTCCTCGAGTTCCTTTATGAATGGTGATACCTGCAATTTTTTTGACCTAGAATGCCTGTCAAAAGTATTTTTCAGGGATGACTCTCTAATGTGACTACCCTCCTAATGCTTCCTGTCTCGGTTATCCCTGTCACACCGAGGAGAAAGTCTTGCTTGTTTCCTCAGGTCTTTAGTATGGATTAATCGGTAGTTTTTTGTTATTCAATAGTGATGGGGGTCACGATGTCAGTCTCAGTGTGGATCATAGTGACCTGAGTGGGAGGCCAAGCCTCTCTAGCTTAACAAGTCATTTTCAGCCTTCTCCAGATCTTCACATTATTTGTTAAACTTTTCTTTCTGGAGATCAGGAGCTTCTTTTGGGTCAATTATTTGCTGGAGAAGGCGTTATTTTTCAACATCTATTATGTGGTGTGTTTGTGCTCGCACTAGTCCTTGAGAGTTATTATGGCTCTTCAAGGGTGGTGAGGTCACCATGTTAGTTCTTTTTCGTTGAGAAAAATCACTAATAAATACTAAAAAGCCTTCCTATTGTCAATGTTAACACTCAAATTTTTCCACGCTTTCAACCACTGGCTTAGACATAAACCTACACAGAGGAAGCAACTAGAAAGTACTTGACGACTTGGGCCGTCGGGGGATACGTCCGGTGTGAGAGTAAGTACAGACTTCAAGATTTGTTAATAATAGAGGTAGAAGGTATTTAGTAGGCTAAAGTATTATATATTAAGAGATGATCATACATTTATTGTTAACCATGTATTTATAGTAATCTAATTGCTCTTCAGGGTTATGATTCCTATTGTGAGTCATTTATCAGAGACTTAGTCGGAGAAGGTAACTACTATCCTAACCACTGTTGAATAGGTAACTCTCATACCAATTGGTATTGGATATGGTAACTCGTTAGCTATTCAAAAATGATAAGGAGCCAAACCCAAGCCTATAGGACCTAGAGATTCTCTTGCGCGCGTACTAGGCTCTATGGGCTGTAGGGCCGAGCCCAAAATAAACAACCCATTTATGCTAGTAAATACATAGCCTAACACCATGCTTTAATGTCTCTCTATATTTTGAAGGTGTACCAAAAGTACATTAAAGACAGGACTATGAAGTGCTAGGTACATTGCACTAAAAAGGAATTGATAACGGTGAAAGAATTAGGGGTCAGTTACCAAGGTTTACCCGTATTGTTTAAAAAAGACTTGTTGGATTTGTTTATGGGAAATATATGGCTATATCAAAAAGTGTAGTGAGAGATCCCGACCCGTGAGATGGGATCATTAAGACTGGATTCGTCATAACGAGATTTTTGGTATATTCGGTGTTCCCAGGTAGGTACTATAACTTCATAGGTTTCAAGGATAACGTGTCTTTTTAAAGGCCATGTTATGGACGTAACACTAGGAAAACTTTTCAACTTGGCCATAATGCTTATATAGACAAAACTTATTTTTCCCTAACCTATGCCTGTTAGGTCGACTAGATTCGAGTGTCTAAGATTCAGCTGATGGAGTTTGAAGGGCTTGGGAAAAAATCCCATTTGATCGAGATTAAGAGGAACGACTTTAGGAGTGCCCCCTTGAGCCTCCCAAAGACATGGTATTAGGATTAAGCGAAAAGGGTGACACATTGAGATTTTCCACACCTAATGGGGGTCGAGCATGTTGGTTTCGTTGTCCTCACCCAGTTCTAGCTATTCTTAAACTAGGGAGATAAGGCCTATATACTATGAATAGTCAAAGTGATTTCCCCCACTATATATAAATATACTTTATTCCTAAAAATGGCAAAGAAAAGTATAGAACAAGAAATAAGAGACATTGACTTAACGGTCTAACGAAGGTGAATGACAAAATTTAGCAATCACTATAAGAAAAAACATTAATTTCGACGGAATATTCCATAGGAAATTTGGTCAAGTATAATCGAGCCAGGACTAATTCTGTCGAGAATTCTGTCAGAAATATATTTCTTCGACGAAATCAGCGCTGACGAAAATTTCGTCGAGGGTGCAAGTAATTCCGATGGACTTTAATTGCGATGGACACATGCGTCGAAATTATATTTCCACGTGGCTTATTGTAACTAAATCTGGAAAATGCTATTTTCGGCTAAAATTCCGTTGAAAATACGTTATTCCATAAAAAAATCATGGTTTTTTTTTAATAATATTTTTTCATTTTTTGAATTTCCAAGTTTTTAAAAAACATTCTGTACATATACATGTTTTAATCCTAGCAATAACACACATATATATAAACTAACTTACGCAGTATAATTATTTTCAATCCCAACAATAACACATATATAAAAACTAACTTACGATGTATAACAAATATAAGTTAAACCATTACAATGATAACATAATACAAATAAGCGTAACAATGATGTGCAATATAAATTAAACGATTACAATGAATTACAATGTAAGTATGATGCATAAAAAATAAGTTAAATGATTACAATTATTACAATGATGTACAAATAAAAGTTAAACGATTACAAAAATGTACAATATAACTATAATTAACAATATAAGTGATAGTTACAACTATCTATCACCATCATCGGGCGGGGGTCGATGACGTTGCTCTGGTATCTGAAAATGATGATTGTCATCGGCAAGCTCATCATCTTGACCTCGCTCGACATCGCCACCCTGTTGATACACAAAAAATATGTACAATATAAGTTTGTAATTAACAATTACATAAACAACTAATATCATTTTAAGTAACCTGCAGAATATAAAACTTAAAATGAATAAAAATACTTGGGTTGTCAGGGGCTAACTTAGCATCGGCCCACCCGTACCACCTCATCGCATATCGTGGAAAACGACTCTGGAGAGATAGCCGTACTCTCGGTGATGGCCCCAACTAAAATATCCTAAGCAAGCTGATGAAGGCGTGCACAACTAGGCAAGTCCTGATGACGAATATTTGATCTGTACCAAAAGTCTCTGACACCCCTTTCATGACCCTCTGGAATAGCTCGTCGCCCAAGCCAGCCCCCATATGAGATGGTCCAGCATGTGTTCTCGAATGCTGACGTTGGCTAGAGCCTGCGGAAATAAAAATAACTTTACTACTAATTTATTAAGTGATGATATAAATTATGAAATAACGAGAAACATAATAAAATGATTACCTCTAGTTAATATATATGTTGGTACCCTCGGTAGCCCCAGCACTCAATACATACTCGTACTACTACTGGGGGATCCTAAGATGTGACCCAAAGAGTCATCTCCTCATCTCGAGATGAGCTAATCTCGGGTGGAGGGATGGTGAAATTTTACATCTCAAAATCTCCCCTAGCTACATATAACTCAGCTACACGTTGGTCCCGAAGATTCTGAAGTCGGTCTTATAATTTATTATTTATATGTTAGTTAATTAAATCATTTTATTAACTACCTAATATTAAAAATTATTTATGATTATAAAAAATGTTACCCATATAACTAATGCTACGAGAAACATAGCAGTGTAATTAGGCGTATGAGCTCTATCCCAAAACTCGATCATGGTGAGAGGTTGACCCAAGCTCATCTGCATGGCCTAATAAATACATTAAAATAGCATTTATTTAGTCTACTTATAACAATATTAAAATAAACAACTAGAGACATATGTACTGATTTCAACTCCTCAAATGACTGTGAGCTAGTAGTAAGTATTGCTCAGAGCTTGTTTCGATTCTTCGTCATCTGCTCAGACTACTCCTTAAAATCATTAGCATCTCAGTATGTACATGTGGTCTCCCATGTTGCATCCGATACAGTTTGGGCTGATGATTGCGTATAATAGTACTGGATAACTCCTCAACAGCCCGTGCAGCCCTCTACTTGATCTCTTACAACCAGCCAACATAAGTTGTAATGATAGAGTTTTCAGATGGCTTAGACACGCTCGCCTCATATCTATAATAAATCTATACAAAAATAATAATATATTAGAAAAAGTAGAACATTGTGTAACTACTACTTATGTATACGATTTAACTAGTGTAAATTTAACTTACGTGAAACTCACGCAACATATTTTTTCAATAAAGGAGGCAACATATTGTACACACTGGTTGTAGCGCGGGCAACCAGTAGGGAGGTGTGTCAAGTAGATGGCATGGATAGTCAACTTAGCTATAGGGTCAAGTATACTATAATAAAAGTAAAACTCTTGTATTATACATTATGCCATAAAATAAATATTATTACTTTTAATTTTGTCATTAAATTCACATACTGCGCAAAGTTGACATCTACAAGGCACGTAAATGGAACTATCGACAGACGACTAAATAAATCAAGGTTAGTCCCTTAGTGACGTCGACAACTAATATCTGTAAGTATAATACATAGATTATGTAAATGTCGAACTTTAAATAAATAAAAATGAATTATTAAGATATAAAAAAAATTAATAGACTCTACGAAGACTCAACGTTTCACTCTGATCATAGAATAGACTCTACGACTCCGCGCCAAGAAGACTCAACGTTTCAGTCTAATCGTAGAATAGACTCTACGACTCCACGCCAGAAGAGTCAACGTTTCAGTTTGATCGTAGAATAGACTCTACGATTTCGCGCAAGGAAGACTCGACAACCAAGTTTGTTCATAGACCAGACTCTACGATTTGGTCAAATCGAAGGAACAAACTCTACGACCGAGGAAGAAACCCAATAGTAGAACGTACTCTACAACCAAAGCAAGCAACTATAGAACGGACTCTACGACCAACAGAGTGGTTGTAGAGTAAACTCTACGGTATGCCTTTTCACAGAATAGGAACTACAGCATGATTGATCATAGAGTTGATCGTAGAGATTCGTTTAATAAAAGCAAGAGTCATTTAAAGTAACACTACGACTCTCCTCAGCTACATGTCATACAGATCAAAACTTAAACGTCTGATGGTTCTTCTCTTATACTGAAAGATAGAAGTAACTTCATTGAGAAGAACAGTCTGTATCAATGTGAACAGGCGAACCTCTGTCAAGGGCTTAAAGCCAGAAATATTAGAGGACTGACCAATGCGTACTAAGCAACAGAGTGAATATTTCAAGGTAGCACTAAAGTCAGAAGACTGTGTCCTATCAGCCATAGTGTATAGGAGACCAGTTACCTCTATGGGAGTTGGCAGAAACCTAGGACAGTCACGTCTTGTCCCAAAGAAGAAAAAGAAAACGCCTTTTATGAATAGTATCAACAGGTCAATTAATACCTGGTCAGAGCATTAATGAGCTAAATGAATCTTATATTTAGCAGCTCTTCATCATGAGGTAACAGGCAGAAACTGAAGAAAAGAATAGATTTCAAAACGGGAAGAAATCTGAAACTCCTATATGAGGCGCCCAAGATCAAATAAGAAAAATACACAAGAAAGAAAAGAATATACAAGAATTCAAAAAGATCAAACAAAAGAATTATCTTGCCTCACTACTGAGTTCTTGAGAAACTTATGCTAATCGCAACTTAGTAGCACACACAAACCAATACTACTCACGAGAAAAGTTCTTAGTGAACTAGAGTATCCAAGTCTGCTGGACTTGTAGAGTTCTTAGTTAACTAAATTTCCAAGACTGCTGGTCTTGAAAGAATCTTAGTGATTCAGAAATTGTAAGAGTATCCTTAGTGGATTTGCTGCTCAAAGAGCAGAACAGTGGAGTAGGAGTCTTGTGAACTCTGAACCACTTAAAACCTAGTATCTTTCATCTTGTGTCTATTAACTGCTTGTTGAATTATTACATTAACCTATCAAGAATGGGTAACTAAATCATATTCCGCTGTGCTAAACTAATTGATTAATAATTTATTCTATCTTAAAATAAAGTAAAGAAAAAGTTTTAAGGAATCTATTCAACCCTCCCCCCCCCCCCCCCCCTTCAAGATATCTTTTGTGTCATTGGGAACTAACAAATAATTTCATCAAAAATAACAAAACATCGACCGAAATTCCGTCTTAATTATATAATATTATGTCGAAAATACTTTCTTGTGACGCCCCCAAATCCAGGTCCCTTGAACCTCGGGTTCGGTGCTTACGGTACAACATAAACATCACTTCTAACTACCCATGCACATTACGGAAAAACATAATTAAATAATATCATAACTTAATAATCTCAGGTTGTCTAACATTAATAATACAAAACATAATATTCCGAAAGGTTTACAACATAAGCTAAGTTAAATGAAATACAAACTAAGTTATTCCTTAGCTTTTCCTTTACCCTTGTTCTTTTTGGATCCATCCGAAGACTCAGGCTTGGCTGAAAATATGAGTTTTAAGCAAAGGTAAGAAATAACAGTGCTCAGCAAGTTTTAAAACATTTTATCAATAAGTTATGAATCAAGAATAATGTTTGTAGAAATGCTTCAACAATTGAACAATAATTTTGAAGTATTATGAATAATAAATATTCCATCAATAAGAATTCGTTCTGAATTTTCATGCTGAGTGGTCACTAAGGACCCTTAACTTCTAGAGAAATTATCAGTTAATCACTGATTACCTCAAGGGTGTAGGTTAATCACAAAGACTAAATTACACTATCTACAAGTTCTTAATGTGATCAGCCTATTGTACTCTATGTTATGCATAATACTCAAACATAGCGCACAAAAATCGGTTTCTCAACATAAAATTTTCCTTTCTATAAAGGTTGTTCATCTCAGTCTCATTATAGAGTCCGCAATAACTATTTGGTTTGGATTAGCTTTCAAAGAATTTAAGAATTCAATATATCATATTCAACATTTGTCTTGCTAAAACAAATGGTATCGACATCTTTGAAAACAATTCATGCATGATAGAACTTTAAGCTCAAACGGTTTAAAGAATGAACAATCTTTTTGAATGCACATAAGTACAATCATGGCATACAATTAAAAAATAAATAAATAAAATTTACAAACAAGTTCGGATAGAATATTTGCCTGACACATTGTTTATATTTAACTTTAATACCTCATCACTTTTATAGCATGTTATTAACAATGACGACACACTAATTACTTATAAGCATAACCCTTTACCATTTCTATTTTAATCATAACACGTGCTAGTTTAGTATACTAGCCTTCTATTTTATACTACATCCACTTTAACACATACCACGTTGATTAAACAATCCATAACTCGGTCTATACAACTTAGATTATGCCAAAATCATTATTTTGGACCTTGTATAATGTATACCCATTATAGGTGGGACCTACCTAGTCAATTAAAGAAAATAATTTTTTCCAAAATTCCCATACCAATGTTGGGGCACTGAAATTACACTATAGTTCAGAGTTGGGGCGCTGAACTATAGTTGACCAAACACAAGACAGCGCTTGGGCGCTACCCGGTAGAGGTCCAAAACTCTGTTTTCTAATCTTTCCAACATCAGACTTCCTATTTTTATGGGCATACATGTTATAGGGTTTTATCAAAATATTCATTTACACTTATGTTGAGTTTGAATTCCCTCCTTGGCTTGTTAGGTTCAAAGTTTTATAAAACCATAACCTTTAATTTCTTTACCAATACATTAACAACCAACATAGTGGTTTACATTCTAAGTTATCCCAATAACCTATTTCTTAACACCAATCATTAGAGCTATGCTTCATGGCATTATTTTCCTATTTTATCCAACTTAGGTTAGCTTATAACTTACCAACACACACATATATCTTTTAACTTTTCGAAACATAGCATACAAGTTGTGTTTTACAACTTAGCCAAACATTTTCATACAAGGTTTTAAATCATTTACCTATCCATTATATACATACTCTTAGATTCTCCATTAGTTTAAACACCTTGAGTAACAAAGTTTAGTAAGTTATTTCTTCTTAGAATTCTTATCAAACATGGTCTAGGCATTCATTAACAACATTTTGAACTTTGGCTTCTAGTTAAGTTAAGTCTTTGGTATTCTTGGTTTTTCTTAAGTATGAAATTGTGATAAAAACACATATTCATCACCATCTACTACTTATACCTCTGGAACCTCCATGATCCACTCTCAACACATCAATTTCCCACCACCAACACTAAAAAAAATATAATACAACACATAAGCTAGCTAGGAGTTTTTAAGATTGGGAAACTTTTGAACCTTAGGATGTGATGCTTGATATATTTGATCTTGCTTTTGATTGCTAATACTCCTCTTTTCTTCCTCTGCCTGCCGGATTCCCCTTCTCTTTCTTTCTATAGCTTAATATGTGTAAAGATGCAAAAGTCTTTGAAGTGAGTAAAGGCTGGGAACTTAAAGAGAAAACCCCCCATTATTCCATTAGCTATTGGCCCCTAAATGACCCCTACAACAGCACCGAATTGCGGGTTCAGTAGTACAAATAGGACCGGATTGCGAGTCATTGAGCTCGAGTATTGTCAGATGAAAACCAACGCAACGCTCCAAATCCCCTCTATCCCGACCTATTTATTGACATTGAAGACCAACTCAACTACTCTCATATCTCATTGAAAATAATACAGTAAGAGTGGATGCTTGTTACGGAATGGGGGTCGAGCCTATGTCTAATGCTCGATTCCAACGTAACGCATGTCTAATGCTCGATTCCAACGTGGTGCATGTTTAATGCCCGGGTCCAACGTGGTGCCCGAACTCAATATGAAGGTGATACTCGAACTCAATATGGATGTGGTGCCCAAACTCGGTACGAACAAGTGGCCCGAACCCAATATGGGTATGGTGGCCGAACTTAATATGACATCAGAGTCTAGTGCATTAGATATTGTCCACAGCTCAGTAAATAGTTAAAACTAATTTACTACGTTTGGACTCTTATCCAAATCCTTTCACTTATATTTAGACTTATCGTCAACAAATCATATTCAAAATTAGCGAAAACATGTGATGTAAAATATCAACTATAAATACCTAGGAACCTCTTATACGTAATTTTTTACACATTTTCATAACCTCTTAAAGTTATTACTGATTTTATCATTAGAGGCGGATTCATAAGTCAACCCTCTACACATTTGTTCGTTTTAGAGCACTTGAAGCGCACAAATTCTGAGGCGGATTCATAAGTCAACCCTCTACACATTCGTTCGTTTCAGAACACTTGAAGCGCACAGATTTGATGGTGGAGTCAGCCGAAATATAGCATCATCATTGGAAAAGTATTAAACATGTCCCATAATTTTGAAAATTTTGGTTTTCAATAATATCAGAAGACTTTCAGATCTTGTCTTGTTTCATTATAATTATAAAAATAATATCCCAATTTTCAATTCAATTAAAATTGATCAAGTATGATAATAATGTGATGAACAATCTATTCAATAATCAATTTTGACAAAATATTATTCCAACATTAAAATTAAATCATTCAAACGTACTAGAATTAAAATCTAAATATGAACGCGAGGATGAATAAGATGTCAATATGCAGCCAAAAAAACATGTGTTATATTATACTGAATAGCTACTTTAATAAGAGAATAACCACACAGGCACGCATAATATTCTTCAATTAATGCTTCAGGAAAAATATTCCTATAATATGTTTTTACTTTTGCTCAATGTCTCCATGGAGCAAGTACTCCTGTCCAACTACTTTTAGAAAGAAAAAGTAGTTAATATAAGATTAGGTAAAAATTTGATGTATAAGTAATTAATTTATCAAATTTCACTAATGAGTTCTAACTCAAGTGAAATTAAACTTTAAATTACATGGGAGTAGTTCAAGTATTATTTAAGGCTGTTAGCATTATTAAAGTAAAAAAGTTGTTATCAAAGTAATAAATTTCGTTTAAAATTTTAAATATTATTAAAACAATAACAAAAATGTCATTAAATATATACGCGTTCTGACAATAATTTATGCTCTGACAATATTAACTACCTGATTTAATCTAACATCAATATCTCATAACCGTTAATGGCCGTTAATGTTCTTATTTCCATTTTAAGGTTTGAAATAAGTTCTATGTTGTTATACACAGATATAACTTCATGAAGAAGCTAACTTCATCCGTCATCAAATTTAATATTTAATACATTTATAATTGAACGTTTTTCAATTTAGTTCAGTAATGATCGGCGGTCAACGTCTATAACCTTACTTGATAAATATATTTTGATGTTGTTTGGTCTTTTTCTTTTTCTCTATTTTCTGTTGAAACAAATGCACGAAAATATAATAAAATATTATTTTTTCTGTTTTAAAATTAAGAATACATTTTTATTTTAAGATTATAAAGTGACATAATATTATTAATTTATTCTTATTATTATTTTTTAATATCACACCACCACAACTAAATTTTTAACTAATACTAGACTATATTTAAAAATATAAAATTATTTTTAAAAGTCATCATTTTATAAATATTTTTTAAATTTTAACTGATTTCTTATGCTTCTTCTCTGACTGTTTTGAGGAGCCTTAGTTGTAGTCTTTTTGAGTTTCTTGCCTTTCCATCCTTTTTCCTCAGCCAACTGCTTCGAAGGTATTGTGTCATCCCTCGTCACAGGAGCGATTGACTCATTCTGTGAGTCCTTACGAATAGTTCTCATTTCTTCTGTCTTCGACTTCCTTTTCCTTTTCTGAGGTAGCTTCTCAGTAGTGGAAGTCAATGCCTCAGGAATTTGTGCGGTAACAGAGCTCTAAGATGCTTCTTCTTCTACTACTGTCATCTTCTTCTTTTGCTCAACAGGAGCAGGCTTCTGAACTTCAGTTATTGTCCTTTAAGGCTTTAACTTCCTTCAGACTGCTTTGATTGAAGAATTTCAGCTGGGTTCCTCTTCCAGTTTTCAAACAAGTTCTTTGTAATCTTCTTATTAACATTGAGGACATCCCCATCTTTGTCCTCAAGTTAATTCTTCAGGCTTTTCTTCAGCAGAATGCTGATAAACCTCTCATAATATGTAATAACCCAAATGCTTTTAATTCCCACATTGCTTAATTTTATTTTATTTTAGTCTTTAGTCCCACCTCTTCTATTTTGGAAACCTCCACCTTCTTATTTCTCTATATAAGGAAGGTTCTACCCTTTGTTTTAAGCCACCAACAATTAAGATCTTCATTTTGAGAAAGGCTTTGTTGTGAGAGGGCTTTTTATAAAAAACCTCCTTAGTTAAATTTTTCCAATGTCGAGGGCGTAGGCAATCTGCGAAACTCGTAATTTTCGGGTATGTTTCTTATTAATTTTATGTATTGTTATTATTTGTTTTATATAGTTTTAAATATTGTATTTAGTTTGTTAGTATTTGGTATATTTAGTTAGTAATTAGTATTTTTGCATTGTTATTATTTTTGTAGCTTTAATTATTGTTTTGTATTTAGATTATTAGTAAATAGTTTTAGATTAGTATTATTGGTTATAATTATTGTTTTGTATTTAGATTATTAGTTAATAATTTTAGATTAACATTATTAGCTTTAATTATAATTGTAATTTAGATTATTACTTTGGCATAATAATAATATTTGTTTAAAAAATGATTAAATATTGAAAGAATATTTTCAGATATACTTATGGTTATTTTAAAATGAATAAGAAGAATGTTGCGTATTAGAATTATATCCTAATAACATATATTTGTTCTGAATTTATATTTAGGAATTATTCGACTATTAATTTTGTGTTCAACGATATCGAGGTAAGTGACTCTTCAAGCTGTTTAGTATTTTCAAATTGTATAGTGTAAGTGACTTTTTAAGCTATTTAGTATTTCCAAAATTATATATTGCAAGTACTTTTTGAACTGTTTAGTATTTTAGAACTGTATAGTGTAAGTGATTTTGCAAACTATTTGGTATTTTGAAATTATAGTATGATTTAGAAATTACTCGGATGCTCAAATGTATTGTTTCAAAAATTGTTATATTTTATTAAAGCCTCCATTTGAATATTTTATTAAAAACTTCGAATCAAGTATTTATTTTTGAACTGTGAAACAAGTATAGTTTCGAATATTGATAATATTTAGAAATGTTTTGAACATGGATAATATTGGCAAATTGATTTTAGAAACCTCAGTCCGACTATGTATTAAAATTCGTTAATGTTTCACGTTAATTCCTGAACTATATAAGAGCTACTAAGGTGCACAACTTTAGATACCCTTCGGGGGCACCTTTCGGGGTGCGTGCTTCATCGATCCCTTAGTAGGGTATGTGATCATTAACATTATCGAACATAAGGGCCATGTTATAGGGCTACTGTAACCTTAGTCGTTCTGTGGATTAAAAGATACATCGAATATATTGAACTTATCGAAATCGTTGATCGAATATATTGAACTTATCAAAATTTGTCTTTGAATTATGTTTTGTAATTATTGATTTTGGTTTTGAAAGTAAATATTGACTATTGTTATTGAACAAGAAAATGTTATTTCAAAAAGTATATTTATTACTGTTATTGAACAAAATGTATTTCGAAAAAGTGTTTTGCAAATAGTACTTGATCCACCTAAATAGTGAAGATTGTTACTTGCTGGGCTTCACCGCTCACCCTTACATTAACTTTTACAGGGTCCATTGTTAAGAGTCGAACAATGTAGATGCTTTTGTGGATGACTGAAGTCCTTTTAGTTATAGCGTTATTAGTATTTTGAATTTGATAAGACTTTTATTTAAAGGAGATGCGTCTCCGAAGTTGTGTTTTCGATATTTAGTTCTTGAACTCTTTCGTAAATTTAATAATAAAAGATTGTTGAATTTTTAAGTCTAGTATCGTTGTGTTGTTTTTGGGTTGCGCTATTGATATTGTTGCCTTGCGGGCCTTCGGGCTTGCGGCGTGTGGCACTTCGGACATGTAGCGGGTTCGGGGTGTGACATAATACATTTTTGGAAGCGACTTTTCCTTCTTTCTTTCTCTTCTCTGCATCACTGAACCATTTGGCTATCCAGTCCATCAGTATAGCTCCAAAGTTGATCTCCCTCTTCATTACAATGGCTGATATAACCTTCAACTGCAGCTCACTGACGGAGTGATGGGTTGAGTCCTTTCAGAGAATATATTTTCCGACAATATCGGCAAGAAACTCGTAATTCTGGGGAAACTCCTTCTTTATCCCCTAAATTCTGATGTTTTCTTGTAGTTCATAGCCCTTCCTTCATGTCGATATCATCAAGAGTAGTCATCCCTTCATCGATAAAGCCAAGGAGGTGGTTCATCTGTGTCACTTCATAGGTGATTTTGACATCCTTCACCCTTGTGTCAAGGAGGGACGGAGGGATGGATAGATAAGATATATAGAGAATCAGGTTTTAGAGTTGCGTATATTTGTAGATAGTTGAAACCTTTCCCAGTTCCCACGTGAAGCGCAAAAATCTCTACGAGAGTGATCTATCTCCAGATTTAATTCAATTAAGCCCATATTCAATTGTACATCCAATAGACTTACACTTTTCTTTAATGGATCATGTATCCATCTCCAATCCATCAAACAATTTTGAAAAATAAGTTTTTTTCCTTGTGTTGTTGCCGATTGTAACAATTCCAACCATTTGACGTTCTGGTAATGTAATCGTTCCTGAATTAGTTAGATTAGGAAGTTCCTGTTTCTATTCTTCCTTTTATACTATCTGATTTGCAAGCTTAGTAGTTGATATATTTCCAGTCCATTCTTGGACTGTTTCAAAAAGGCCAAAATAAATATATATATATATATATATATATATATATATTGGTAAATGTAGGTTACTTGAACCATTCACAGTCAAAATTCATGTAACTATTAAATGTGTAAATGAATCCTTAGAATTCATTGAACAAAACTACGGCTTGAACTATTTCCAAGAGAAATGATAATTCATGAATCTTATCTAAAAAATCAAGGATCCAAGAAGAAAATTATTTGGAAAAGTAAAAAGTCTTTTGAAAATTATAAATAATTAATTTTTCAAATTAAATACAATTTGAAACACATATTCAAAATTCCTTTACTTGTTTTCAATTTTTTTTAAAATCCTCACTAAAGAGAGAGAAAAAAAATTATGTTTGATCATTACAATCATAGATATCAAATTGTGTCTTTTGAACTTGAATCATTGCTTATGAAGGGTAAAAGTCCAATAATAATCTAGAAAAGAAACTAAATAGATTTTTACAATTTAAAAACTACCATGGCCTTTTTTAAATTTTAATTTAATTAATTATTTTGTGGTAATTAAATTAAACAGGATAAATAAAGAGACAAAAAAATTACATAATGTACAGAGATTTAGCTTATTCACAATGTACAACGTGGGTATATTGCTACATCCAGTTCCAAACTCCTCTCGAAGACTTGGGATATATTCTATTACTATCAGTAATAATAATTCACTTTTTCAACGGGTGGAGAAAACTTTATAAAATTTTCAAGATCAGCTTCTAACTACTTGGACAGAAAACTTCCTTCCTAATTCTTAAAACTTAGTTGTATATGTACCTTTGATCTCATTTCTATTTTATTATATGGTCTTGAAACGACAATCTCATTCACCTCACAAGTACACTATTCACCCTAATTTCTTGTTGACATCTCTATGACTCTGGTCTTGATCTTAAGATTACTCGTCTTTATTACAGATAAATTAAATAAACTAACTCTCCTATTCTCTTTTTACGAAAAGATATTTTGAATAATGTTTCTCAAATAAGCAGATAAAATTCAGTATGGATATAAAAGTAAATAACTTTTATATTTTGTGCTTTAGAAAAGTATATAAAAGTTCAATGATGTGAGTGATATACTTCTCGTGTAAACAGATATATCAATTAAGTTCAAATATAATATGTTTCTATATGTAGGCAAGGAAATCTCGTACCTTGCTAGGGTTAGGGTTCGTAGTAATGGTGGAGGCGAGAAATTCGCGAAGAGTACGGAATCGATCAACGGATTGGAGAGGGGAGAATAACCGGTGAGCAACTATCCGAGTAACACGTGGCAAAACTCTCGGGGTCCTAGCATAGTCACTAGTGTCCAAGAGTCGTGTCAGGTGTTTGGGGATCTCCAATGAATCCAAGTTAGGCTCAGGGGTCCAAGTGTAGTCACAAGTGTCCCAAGCCAAAACTTGATTCGATGTCGTTCGCACCTCCAGAGAATCCTTCAAGCTCTCTTGCTTTCAGAAAGAGAATCCTCCAAGTAGCCAAAGCTCCTAAAAGTCCAAAAGTCCCCTTCCTCATGAAATGAGGGGAGCTATTTATAGAGTTCCTGGCTTAGGGTCATGCGTTAGGCATGTGACTTTGGGGAGAATTCCAGAAATACCCTTAGTAATAGGAAAATTTCTAGAATATCTCTGGTTACCCGGATAACGCCCAAATCGTCCAATTCTTCTAGCCACCAATCCAATCCCTCAATCAATTCCCAAACTGAGTTGCCCTCACAAGCCTTCTGCCTCGGGACTCATGAGGGCCCCTCTCAGGTCTCGTTCATTTATTGTTTGTCTTGTTCATTTAATTATTTAGGTCAAATGGAAACCCTAATTTTATTCATGGACTCACATTTGCCCCCTGCACGTGAGTCGCACTTTGAGTAAGTCACGTGCACAATACTCAAATCGTTGAAACCTGCTTCAATTTTCTGAATAAATTCTTTAGAGTTCAATTTTGCAAGTCTCTAGTGATGCCATCCTCAGGAAGAAGGAACTGCTATGGGGGCTCTCCTAGGCTATCTCATGCCGTCGCTTTTGAGGTTCAAAAGTGTAACAGTTGGGTCGTCTTTCAAAGTTTAAAATCATAACTGTCAGGTTTGAGGGCCAATTAATCAGGTGCCCCATTACTTGTGACGAAAAAAGTATAACTTTGTTGGGTCGAGACCTTAGGGTCAAGTGCCTCGGTCGCTTTTGAAGTTTGAAAGCGTAACTTTTTGGGGTCAAGGGCTGATTAATCAGGTACCTCATTATTTTGGGTAGAGGGCTGATTAATCAGGTGTCTCATTTTTTATTTATTTATTTTTTTTTATTATATATATATATATATATATATATATATTTTAGGTTGAGGGCTGATTATTCAGGTGCCTCATTTTTTTCGGGTCGAAGGTTAATTATTCAGGTGACTCATTTTTTATTTTTTTTTGAGTCGAGGGCTGATTATTCAGGTGCCTCATCACTTTTAAAGATAAAGTGTAACTTATTGGGTTTGAGGACTTGTAGTCAAGATGCCTCATCACTTTTGAAGGAAAAGTGTAACTTTTCATTGAGGGCTTAGGTTCAGGTGCCTCATCACTTTTGAAGTTTGAAAGTGTAACTGTCTGGTGCCTCGTCACTTGAGTCGCCCAATTTCTTGGCAAGTGTAATCCACGAGGACTTGAAATCAGGTGCCTCGTCACTTGTGTCATCCAATTTCTTGGCAAGTGTAATCCACGAGGACTTGAAATCGAGTGCCTCGTCACTTGTGTCGTCCAATTTCTTTGCAAGTGGAGTTTACGAGGACTTGACCACCATCTTGGGTGGATTTTTAATCCATCAATTCTTATGCCTCCTCCCTTGGTCATCCAATTTCTTGGCAAGAGATATTCCTGAGGGCTTCAACCACCATTTTCGGTGGACCACCATCTTGGGTGGATTTTTAATCCATCAATTCTTATGGCCCCTACCTTGGTCATCCAATTTCTTGGCAAGGGATATTCTCGAGGACTTCAACCACCATTTTCAATAGACCACCATCTTGGGTGAATTTGTTTTTTAATATTCTCATCTTTACAGCTCAGAGATCTTTTAATGGTAGAGCTAGTATTTAGGTTGTTGGTCATCTCTTCTTCTTTTGCTTATTTCTTTCGTTCTTGTCCTTGTTTTGTTCAGTAGTTAATCTTGCATCAACAAAGAAACTCCATCAGAATAAGTTTGAAGAGGTGAACCCTTTGGTGGTTTTTGAGCTCAAACATCCTTCACACTCTCTTATGGAGCTGCTTCTTGGTCATTTTCAATATTTAGTTTGTCAACCCCTTCGCCTGAATCATCCTCCCAAGGGGAGACCATTTGAAAGGGGTCTATTAAACTCGTTTGCCAACTCTATAGGATGCTCTGTCGAAAATATTTCACCATGAATATTGTTCGGTAACCTATAACAAAACCATATTTGTTAATCATATGAGCATTCATATATTAAAAAAGTGTACATATGTACGAACAAAAATATGTAAGGAATCGTATAATGTTCTTCCATTGATTTTAAAAGTAGGAATGATGGAGTCCATCATGCCCCCAGTTTTCTTTACTTTAAGAAATAAAAGGTAAAGAAAACTTATTGACATATTCTTGAATTATGTCGTCCATGAAGCTGTGTTTCTTCTCCATAGGGTATTCTTGGCACATAAGATATTATCGTTGTAGTGCATCCACTTCTTTCTTCATTTCGGGCCAATAATACCCTTGGCGCTGCAAACCCCCACTATTTGTCAATCTACAGTTTCTTTATGCACCTGGTTCTTAAGAGATGGAACCCCTAAGGGAGCTCTCTTATGATGCCTTCAATCCACGGTTTCTTCATGCACCTGGTTCTTAAGAGAGGAACCCATAAGGGAGCTCTTCTAGGATGCCTTTAATCTATAATTTCTTCATGCACCTGGCCCTTAAGAAAGGGAACCCCTATGGGAGCTCTCCTATGATGCATTGGTGTACACTTGTGTCGTGTAAAACTTGTTAACTTGGTTATTGAGTATAGTTTGGAATGGGCAGAATCTGTACTTTTAAAAATGCTGGGAGTGCGGCCGGAAAGATTGTTAGATAAGACTAGCATAGTTGTTCGGGGTTGTGACGTCACCACTGTTCTGGAGCTCTACATTGATGAATGTAATTTGTTGGCTTTTTGTTGTCAGATGTGCATTCTGATTGTCAGTGTTGCTGTTATCCACTACTACTCGTGCTGTGTGCAAACTTCCTAGAAATATGGGTTGAAAGGTTGAGATTTGCATTAATTATTGACAGAAACTCCTCATTTGCTCCTACTGTTTCTGTATCTCCACCATTATTCACAGCATCATCCCTTGCCTCATGGTCGGTGAGATCTCGACCCATAATTCTAGAATATTCACCTTGAAGCTAAATCCGGTAAAGTAACGCCTTCGAACTTCCATGTGGTGATCCGGTGTGCCACTTAGTGATTCTCAATTATGTTTAGTGGGTTCCCAATACATTTGTGTCATCCAGCTTGATTCCAAGTGAAGTTGACGTTTGAAGTAATGAGAATTCAGCCCAAGGAGGGTTTGCTCCTTAGGAGGGTTCTGGCTTGATGATCATCTTCCTTGACCCGCACAGATGTCATATTGGTGCTGCCATGCAACCCATGTAAGGTAGTCTTCGATCATGGAAGTTATGGTTCGGACCAAACATGCCATAGAGGGTTCGAATTATGAAGGCTTCAGATTTTGGAGGTTTCAGACACAAAGGGCTCGGCTGACGTCAAGTAGGAAATTAAACGCATTGAGTCGTCGTCCTTTAAGGCTCCACCAACGACGTCACCGACAGTAACTTCATTCTCCCGCTGGCCATCACCATCGTCGGCAAGCCGAAAGTAAGACTGAGATTAAGATCATCCTGTTATGCTCTCGCCTCGTCATCAAACTCCTCCCTATGACATATATCTGGTGGAATTATTCAGATCCTACGATTTGAATTAGTTGATGTCGTTAGCTTCAGATCCCAATGGCGAAGCGCCGACAAACACTTTGGTATCGAAGACAATGCTTCGTCGCGGAGCATCTTTTCCGCAACAGACTGACATACGTGCCAGTTGCCAGTTCGCAATAATTCCACAGCTCCATTCGTCGGATTCACCGTCCAACCACATGCTTCAAATAGGAAAGACCAGAGGGTTCATGGGTTGTTCTCTGTAAGTGATGCAGGAGCATCTGAGCTTGATCATGCTGAGCTTAATCATGCCAATCTATCAGCTAGCACATTAATGGCTCTACAGTACCTGGAGAAAGCGGATCGGGACAAAGTTAAAAGGCACCGATGCCCTCGGGCAAGTAAGATGGGATCGACCTATTAACCTTAATCTCGGCGGGTCAATAATACTCTTCGGGGGGACCTTGAGGTCGGGATCGATAATGCTATTCGGGGACGGCTTCAGTTCAGACTACTTCAGTCCTTTATTTTTGATAGTTTTTCCTTTTATTTTATTTCCTTTATTATTATTGAGCATATAATCTAGCTATTAATTATTAGGTGTCATATGGTAAGTGCACGTGAGTTGATTACTAAAGAAAGGTAGTGACAGATATTGGGGACCAGCTACGTGGCAGGAGAGAGAAAGATTTGTCAGAATCTGTTAGCCACCTTTCTAGTTTTTTTCCCTTTTTTAAATTTTCCTTTTCTGATATTTTCTTTCTTTGTGCCCAAGTTTTACCTAGCTATATATACCCGGCTTGTGGGTATAGAAAGGGGTTGAATTTTTGATATAAACTTTTATAAGAATTCGAGTTGAGAATTTCTCCTCTTGTTTCTTTTGGTGAATCTCTTGTATCTTTACCTGTAGATTTATATTAACTTAGCCCACAGGATAATCACTATCCTGCCCCGGCGTCAGTTGGTATCAGAGCTCATCGTTCACCTGGAAGTTAATACTCACCGGTTTCAATGGCTGGTAGTCGTGGTCGTGGTAGACGTGGACAGGTTCCGACTGAGGAAGTTCCCCACCGTGATCGCAACGTTCAGGAAGTGATGATTGAGGATTTACAGAGACAAGTTGCAGAGTTAACCCAACGTCTAACGACGCGAGATCAAGGTCGTCGAGAGCGGGTTCTGACTGAGGAGGCTCCGCACCTTAATCGCCACTATCAGGGTCGTCATGGGCAGTTTCCGGATGAGGAAGTCCAACACCCTATGTTTGAGGTAGCTGATACTGATGCTGATTCCAGTTTTGATAATCCTTATCATAACCGGAACCAGTTCTGGGAACGAAGAGGTCAAGACGATTATCGTCGGGATCTGGGTTTCAAGGTAGATCTACCGGAGTTCTCTGGTACGCTTCAAGCGGAAGGGTTCATTGATTGGATGAATGAAGTAGAGAGAATTTTCGAATATAAGGAGGTTCCAGATGCTATGAAGGTGAAACTGATTGCCATCAAGCTAAAGGGCAGAGCATCTGCTTGGTGGGAACAGTTGAAGAAGTCAAGAGCAAGACAGGGAAGATCCAAGATAACTGAGTGGGAAAAAATGAAGAAGAAGATGCAGTCTCACTTTCTCCCCTTCGGCTATACTCAATCCCTGTACAAGCGCTTGCACCTATTAAGGCAAGGAGTCAGGTCAGTAGACGAATACACTGAGGAGTTCTACCAGTTAATCGCTCGTAATGACCTATCTGAAACAGAGGAGCAGTTGGTGGCAAGGTATTTAGGAGGGTTGAAGATATCTCTGCAGGATGTGCTTAGCCTTCATTCAATATGGACTGTGTCTGAAGCCTACCAACGAGCACGTGAGGTCGAGCAACAGCAGAACAGAAGGCCGATGCCCAGAGGCCTCCCCAGTAGTAGACCGACCCCGCCACCTCAACAAGCACGTCCGGCACCAACCCAACCACAGGGTAATGTCGGATCTACTATTAAGTGCTTCAGATGCGGAGAACCAGGACATCGGGCAACCGAGTGCAGAAAACCTGCTAACCAGAAAGGCAAAAATCTTCTAATCGGGGAAGAGGTAGAGGAAGTCGAGGAGTTCGGCGAGCCTGTATATGATGACTATGAAGAGGATGACGTGTTGTACGGTGATGGTCGAGAGACCTTAGTTATCAGGAAGAGCTTATTGACCCCTAAGGGTGATACCGATGATGATTGGTTGAGAACCAATATCTTCCACACTACTTGCACCGTAGCCGACAAGGTCTGTAAGATGATCATTGACAGTGGAAGCTGTGAAAATGTGGTGTCCGAAGAGGCTGTTCATAAATTAAGCCTGAAGACGGACCAACACCCAAAACCATACAAACTTTCATGGCTTAACAAAGGGAATGAGGTAACTGTAGATAAGAAGTGCCTGGTTTCATTTTCAATTGGCAAAAAGTACTTCGACAATGCTTGGTGTGATGTGGTTTCCATGGATGCATGTCATATACTGTTAGGACGACCTTGGCAATACGACCGAAGTGTCACTCATGATGGTCGGAAGAACACTTATTCCCTTAGCATCAAAGGAAAGAAGATTGTGTTAGCCCCGCGTCGGGAAGCAGGGAGTTCGGGTTGGTCAAGTAATCATCCCAATTTGTTATCCATGAAAAGGTTCTTACATGAGGTCGGACAAGGAGTAGTGTACGCCTTGATTCCTTGTGAAAACAGTTCATCAGATAGCCACACCGAAGTGCCAACCGACGTTCAGGAGTTGTTAACCGACTTTGCTGACCTTATGCCCGAAGAGCTTCCATCGGGACTACCACCGATGAGAGACATTCAGCATCAGATCGATCTTATCCCAGGATCAAGTCTGCCGAACAGACCAGCTTACAGACTCAGCCCTAAGGAGTCCGAAGAACTACAAAGGCAAGTGGTCGAGTTACTGGAAAGAGGATACATTCGTGAAAGTATGAGCCTGTGTGCAGTGCCAGCTTTGTTAGTACCGAAGAAGGATGGTTCGTGGAGAATGTGTATAGACAGCCGAGCCATCAACAAGATTACTGTGAAGTATCGATTTCCAATCCCACGTTTAGATGACATGTTGGATCAGCTGTCAGGAGCCAAGGTCTTCTCCAAGATCGACCTCAAGAGTGGTTACCATCAGATTAGGATCAGACCAGGAGATGAGTGGAAGACAGCGTTTAAAACTCAACACGGGTTATATGAATGGATGGTTACCCCCTTTGGGTTATCCAATGCTCCGAGTACATTTATGAGGTTCATGCATCAAGTATTACGACCATTCATGGGTAAATTTGTGGTTGTATACTTTGATGATATTCTAATTTATAGTCCGAACCGAGAAGCCCACCATGAGCACCTCCGATCTGTCTTTGAAGTTTTGAGAAAGGAGTGTCTGTTCATCAACCAGAAGAAGAGTTCATACTTCACGACTTCTGTAATTTTTCTCGGTTTTGTTGTATCAACTAAGGGTGTGCATGCAGATCAATCGAAGGTCGATGTCATTCGGGAATGGCCAACTCCAAAGAATATACATGATGTCAGGAGCTTCCATGGTCTGGCTTCTTTTTACCGACGGTTCATCAGGGACTTCAGCACTTTAATTGCACCTATCACAGAGTGCCTTAAGGGTAGGGAATTTCAATGGTCGGAAGAAGCCGAAACCAGTTTTCAGCTAGTGAAGCAGAAGATGACCGAAGCACCGGTGTTAGCACTCCCTGATTTTGATAAAGTATTCGAAGTGAACTGTGATGCATCAGGGATCGGCATCGGTGGAGTATTGAGTCAGGCGGGTCGGCCAGTGGCATTCTTCAGTGAGAAGTTGTCAGGATCGAAGAAGAATTACTCTACATATGATCTGGAGTTCTACGCCCTAGTTCAGTCTTTGAAACATTGGCGTCATTACCTGATACAGCGGGAGTTTATTCTCTTTACCGACCATGAAGCTTTGAAGTATATTAATGGTCAGCATAAGCTGAGCCGAAGGCATGCCAAGTGGGTGGCATACTTGCAGGAATTCACCTTTACACTTCGGCATCAAGCAGGAAGTCTAAACCGTGTTGCCGATGCTCTCAGTCGACGCACAGTACTTCTTACTACCATGAGCAATACAATCACTGGGTTTGAAATCTTCCCTGATATGTATACAGAAGATCCTTCCTTCGGGAAGATAGTTCGGGAAGTGACGGAAGGTCAACGATGTGACTTCGTCCTGCACAATGGTTATCTGTTTAAGGGGCTTCAACTTTGTATACCAGATTGCTCGCTCAGACAGCAGATAATTGGTGAGCTTCACAATGAGGGTCACTTCGGGAGAGATAAGACACTAGCCCTAGTCTCGACTAACTACTATTGGCCGAAGCTGTCAGGGGATGTGGCTCGACATGTTGAAAGATGTTATGTCTGTCAGCGGTCAAAGGGGGCGCTCACTAACGCAGGTCTATATATTCCCTTACCCGTACCAGAAGCTCCATGGATAGATGTGAGTATGGATTTTGTGTTGGGATTACCTCGAACTCAGCGTTCAGTTGATTCTATCTTCGTAATAGTAGATCGATTCTCGAAGATGGCGCACTTTATTGCGTGTCGAAAGACCATGGATGCTGACCGAATTGCCAATCTTTACTTTCGGGAAATCGTCCGACTGCATGGAATTCCAAAGTCAATCACCTCTGATCGGGACACCAAATTTGTCAGTAACTTCTGGAGGAGTTTATGGGGAAAGTTCGGAACCAAGTTGAACTTCAGCAGTGCTTATCATCCTCAGACTGATGGTCAGACCGAGGTGGTGAATCGAAGTCTAGGCAATATGTTGCGATGTCTGGTTGGAACAAAGCCGAAGCAATGGGATCTTGCTTTAGCTCAAGCCGAGTTTGCTTACAACAGGTCTAAGAACAGAACTACAGGGATGAGTCCGTTTGAGATTGTCTATGGTCAAAATCCATCAGGAGTTCTGGATTTGTTCCCTATTCCCAGGATCGGACGAGTGCATCCGAAGGCAGATGAGATGGCCGAACACCTTCAGACTATTCATAATCAAGTTCGTCTATCTATCATCGAACATAATGCCACCTACAAGGATCAAATCGACCAACGCCGACGTCAAGTACTTTTCGAAGTTGGTGATTTTGTTTGGGCTGTTTTGACCCGAGAACGGTTTCCTGTTGGAGAGTACAATAAGCTTAGAGATCGAAAGATCGGCCCGTGTGAGATCCTACAGAAGATCAATGATAATGCCTACCGTCTGCGCATACCGAGCCATTTACGGACCTCGGATGTCTTCAATGTCAAACATTTAAGCCCCTGCTTTGACGAAGCCGAAGACACTAATGACAACTCGAGGACGAGTTCTTTTCAACCCGAGGTGACTGATGCAGGAGCATCTGAGCTTGATCATGCTGAGCTTAATCATGCCAATCTATCAGCTAGCACATTAATGGCTCTACAGTACCTGGAGAAAGCGGATCGGGACAAAGTTAAAAGGCACCGATGCCCTCGGGCAAGTAAGATGGGATCGACCTATTAACCTTAATCTCGGCGGGTCAATAATACTCTTCGGGGGGACCTTGAGGTCGGGATCGATAATGCTATTCGGGGACGGCTTCAGTTCAGACTACTTCAGTCCTTTATTTTTGATAGTTTTTCCTTTTATTTTATTTCCTTTATTATTATTGAGCATATAATCTAGCTATTAATTATTAGGTGTCATATGGTAAGTGCACGTGAGTTGATTACTAAAGAAAGGTAGTGACAGATATTGGGGACCAGCTACGTGGCAGGAGAGAGAAAGATTTGTCAGAATCTGTTAGCCACCTTTCTAGTTTTTTTCCCTTTTTTAAATTTTCCTTTTCTGATATTTTCTTTCTTTGTGCCCAAGTTTTACCTAGCTATATATACCCGGCTTGTGGGTATAGAAAGGGGTTGAATTTTTGATATAAACTTTTATAAGAATTCGAGTTGAGAATTTCTCCTCTTGTTTCTTTTGGTGAATCTCTTGTATCTTTACCTGTAGATTTATATTAACTTAGCCCACAGGATAATCACTATCCTGCCCCGGCGTCAGTAAGGGAAATTGACCTTTGCATCAGGTTCGTAGAGCCTACGCATAGCCTTGGAGGGTTCAGCCGTGGTAGGCTTTGGCCAAGGAAGGTTCAAATCTATGTCTTTCACAGTTATGCTCCTTGCAGATTTGATTTTCCTTAAAAGACGCTCAAGAATTTTGTAAAATCTTTTGTAAAGGGAGTTTGTAATTGATGTATATTTTGCAAGTTCAGATGAAGATACCGAAGTTTGATAATGGCATAAATTCACTAATTTTTTATTTATTTATAAATCTTCTCCTTTTGACAAACACTAAAAAATTTCATTCATCAATAGAAATCCATGTAATGAAGATGAAAATAAAAGAAAGGTGAGATATTATTATACTTGGGAATAATAAGAGATTAGTGATTGTCATGTGCATGATGTGATAAACCCAGCCATAATGTCATTGAATGTTTGTTTGTTAATATAAGAAAGTTGGGAAACCAACGTGGCCGAAGCCTACCTTATGAAAATGGTTTTTTTTTTCTTTTTTTTTAAACACTCATTCAGATCTTGAATAAATATTTTAATGCAAATATATTAATTTTGCATATAATTGAAATCTCAATAAATTCAAATGAATGGAATAGTGCACTTCCCTTAATATGAAGATTTGAAGTGATTGAGTCCATTTTGCCCCTAGTTTTCTTTACTTTGAGAAATCAAAAAGTAAAGAAAACTTGTTGGAAAATTCTCCCTTGCTTTGTGTAATCTGTAGGCTTCTGACCTTAGTCGCTTCAATTGGTGAAATCTTTTACAAATGTGATCTTTGATAGCTTCAATCAATGAGCTCTTTTCGGATCCTATTGATTGTTCTCCCACTTTTAATCATAGACATACTCTTCATGAATCATACACGTCCCCAGCAAAGTCGCCAAAAGAATGTAGGCAAGGAAATCTCGTACCTTGCTAGGGTTAGGGTTCGTAGTAATGGTGGAGGCGAGAAATTCGCGAAGAGTACGGAATCGATCAATGGATTGGAGAGGGGAGAAGAACCGATGAGCAACTATCCGAGTAACACGTGGCAGAACTCTCGGGGTCCTAGTGTAGTCGCTAGTGTCCAAGAGTCGTGTCAGATGTTTGGGGATCTCCAATGAATCCAAGTTAGGCCCAGGGGTCCAAGTATAGTCACAAGTGTCCCAAGCCAAAACTTGATTCGATGTCGTTCGCACCTCCAGAGAATCCTTCAAGCTCTCTTGCTTTCAGAAAGAGAATCCTCCAAGTAGCCAAAGCTCCTAAAAGTCCAAAAGTCCCCTTCCTCATGAAATGAGGGGAGCTATTTATAGAGTTCCTGGCTTAGGGTCATGTGTTAGGCATGTGACTTTGGGGAGAATTCCAGAAATACCCTTAGTAATAGGAAAATTTCTAGAATATCTCTGGTTACCCGGATAACGCCCAAATCGTCCAATTCTTCTAGCCACCAATCCAATCCCTCAATCAATTCCCAAACTGAGTTGCCCTCACAAGCCTTCTGCCTCGGGACTCATGAGGGCCCCTCTCAGGTCTCGTTCATTTATTATTTGTCTTGTTCATTTAATTATTTAGGTCAAATGTAAACCCTAATTTTATTCATGGAAATACACTATACAAGCAGATATACAAGTTAAGCTCAGTTATATAAAAGTTAAGATAACTTTTATATTTCTGCGCATATGCTTCTTCTGCAAGCAGATATATATATCAATTAAGTTCATATATATAAAAGTTTCAATAACTTTTATATGTGATATACTTCTTTGTAAGAAAATAAATCAGTTAAGATCAAGTAAGAGTTTCAGTAATATGTTTCTTTGAAAGCAGATATATCAAGTAAGTTCTAATATAAAGGTTTGATTAACTTTTATATGAGAGAGCAAGTATATCAGATAACTCAGTTACAGGTCAAATACTTGCAATCAAATATCAAGTATAGCATATATAGTAGTTAATAATATACTTGATATAAACTACTGAAAATTATTTACCTCAAATATATATAGCAATATATTTAATTTAGGTAGAAATACTTTTTCAATTGATCACTAACTTTGAAGTCTCTCAGGCAATTATCCTTATAAAAGAAAATCTCTGATCACGCCCTCGGTGTCAAGGATGACTCGGGTATAAAAATTTTACTTTCTTATATTTATATATAAATACTTTCAACTAGATCACTTGATGGATTCGTTGCTCTTAAGTATATAAAGACAACTCGCTATAGCCGTCAAGCTCAAGTCCCTTATATTCGGTATTTATATAAATAGAGCTTTGATCAAATGTAAGAATATATAAATCAGTAGAACAATATTTCAAACAAAGCAGTTAAGAGTTAATAACATATATAATCAATTAAAACTTATCTCTAAAACTATGACCAATTTCTCTTCACTTGGCAACTCTAAGAATTTCAAATTAGAAGAGAGAGAGAGAGAAAGAGAGAGAGAGAGAGAGAGAGAGAGAGAGAAAGCTTTAGTAAGCTTTTAGAAAAATATAGGCAAGAGAAGGATTTGAGCTATTTGAATTTTTGTAAGTAAATTGGTGAATAAAAATGAGAGAAGAGCTTACTATTTATAGGAAAATCTAAGTTAGGACAAGATGATCCAAAGATATGTCAATGGTTGAGATCATCTTGTTTTTAAAATGAAGGGTCAAGATTTGGTTTTAAAACATCAAGTGGGGCACAACCAACTTAAAGAGGAAAATGGTCAATAGCCTTTTGTCCTTTGATTTCTAGTTTAATTTAGTTTGTCTAGTGGTCATGCATTGCTCCAAAATTGGCTCCCCAATCCAATGGTTCAATCTTAGTTCCTCTTGATTAAACACTTGACACTTTGTGTAAATAAATCTTGGAGGATTTGTTAAGTTTCTTCCCTTAACTATCTAGTAGGTTGATTTAAATTTGCAGCATTCATAGGTTACACACCTACTAATATCATAGACTTCTTTTTGCATTTTGAATTTCCAATTTTGGAGTTAACATTTCATGGCCGCGTGGGAGGGAAAATGGCTGGGAAAATTTTGTTTCATGCTTGGCTTGACTGAATTGGTGCATTACAACTTTATAAGGCCTTCTAACGACAGTTAATTAGGAGTGGAGGGAGTATATATAGATTTGAAAACTTTATAAGATATTTTTAAAAATTATTTTGAGAAATTGAGCTCTTCCTTCCCTTAGAAAATATTGTTATATGAATTTATGTTTCTAACACTTGATAATAAAATTATCAAGGTCAATTGAAAAATAAAATTCAATAGTTTAGCAATTTTGGTCAAAGTAAGGAAAGTAAGTAGGTTTAAAAACATATAAAAAATATAAAAGAAAATCCTTTGAAGAAGATACTATTTTCTATTTTTCTTTTCCTAATGACCTATTTGTTATCATCAAAATTAATTCCCTAAATAGCCCTTTTGATATAAAAAAGAATTGTACACTATTTTCAATATCAAAATTATGCAGGATAATACTAGATGTAGGTCATAATGACTCCACTTGACGAAATTAATTTTGACCAACTTATTTTCGATTGAATTTTTACCAAATATTCTGTCAAAAATAACTTATTTCGACAGAAAAATCCACGGGGAATAGCCTTTTTCTTTTTCTCTTATAGTGGAAGGTGAGCTATGTATTTCTTCATGTGCATCAACTAGTAGTAACATTATTTCAATTTTCTCATTGAAAATTTAAGAGAATGTCAATTAGCTAAGTGTCCATAATGCATTAACAAATGATCCGCTAGCTTCAAACATGAATTTACAAACTGAATGGATATAAGTATGTTGGGTTGCATATTTACTAGCACAAATAGGCTGCCTATATTGAATCTTACCCTTACAGCTCATTAGGCTTAGTGTGCATACAAGAGGACTCATAAGTCTGATAGGCTTAGGAGCGCTTTCCTTATCAATTTGGATACGAACTAGTTATCATATCCAATATTAATTTGTATAGGAGTTAGCTATCCAGCATTAATTAGCGTGGCAATTATATTTTCCAACAGACTTTATACTACATAATTCCGATTAGGAATTGGAGTCCTATTGAGTAATATGAGTGCTATAAATATGGTAAACAATAGATGTACATACATCTTATTCTAACCTACTAAATACTTTTCATCTCCATTGTTAACACATCTTAAAATCTATACTTACTCTCATACCGAAGGTATCCCATGACGGCCAAAGCCGTCAAGCACTTTCTGGTTGTTTTCTCTGTGTAGGTTCACATCCAAGTCGGTGGTTGAACATGCGGATAAATTTGAGCGTTAATATTGGCGCTAGAAAAAGATCCTTCTAATATTTAGTAGCGATCTTTTCTCAACCAAAAGGAACTAGCATGGTGACCTCACCACTTTCAAAAGGTTAGAATAACTTTCAAAGAGTGAGACTATAACGCTACCGAAATCCCAACATTCCTTATTCATTTCTAATCATTTCTGGATAGCATAACCATTAATCTTAAAACCATACTATATATTCATAAAGCATAATAACGGCGATTTCGTGCGTTAATAAATAACCTTTAACCTTTAAAATCATTCATTTGACCATAATATGGTCCATAAATCTTGTTTATTTAACTTACAATCATTAACTGCCTTAGAATCACAACCTTCACATTCTATTCATTAGAACTTAGGTCAAACATTTATTAATTGTGACCTAGTCTATTACAATTATCAGAATCATATATATTATGATTTACATAACATAACTTGTGAATAAATTTTCATCATTAAACTATATATGCATAACCCTGCTTGTTTATATCTATTTCATACATAGTCCTATTTACATACATCTGCACCATACATACGGGTTTAATACATATAAAACTCGACTAACAACAATACATTAATCTTACATCGTTATAACCTTTTTTTGAATAATACATACATGCCCATTTATCTTTATCGATTTACAAACCATTCATTCCTTATTACTATCATGGTTTAACATTAAAATCAGACCATTACATAACTTATACTTGTACAAATTTGCATTCATCTACTGCATTTATATACATCACACATATGAATATATTACATTCCTTCATCCTTATCTATGAATTTAGCATTCTTTACATTTAGCTTAACCAGAACATCCGGTCTTCTCGTACTTTACCTGAGAATATTACTCCATAGCAAGAGTAAGCACAAAGGCTTAGCAAGATAATCAGATAACACTTTTCATACATGCGGTTTATATTCACGCATCATACATCCTTTACTTTACCATTCTATGCATAAATGTCACGTATTGCATTTAACGATTAAGGCACATAGTTACACGGAGTGCACATTTCAAATCTTTTACTATCACATAGTTCACGTAGAACAACTATTATATTTAAGTTTGAAAAACTTATCTTATCTTTATTTATTTACTTAACATTTACGCTTCTCATTCATTCTTTCTATCCTTCATTGCGTTAGTTTACTACTTCAAACGCTATCTTTCAACATTACACCTATATATCATTATAAGATCATAAGACTTAATATAACTTATCAAACTTTATCCATAATTGCTTAACCATTTATCTCTATTCATTTCACTTTTGATGTATTATATCTTATTTAGGTTAATAATACATCCTAGCTTGTCTCCGACCTAGCACACAAGCATTACAATGCTTTTATATAGCTATAGGTATATTATACTATACCATTTCCGGTTTCATTACCTTAATATCCTTTATTCTCATTTACCTCTACTGGTAATATCTTATCCCGATTGGGTATTACACAACCCTAATGTTGGTTCATGCATTGGTTACATACATGTGTATGTTAAACCCTGTCACATAAACTATTTTTATCTTTACGTAACTTTAACATGTAACACATTGTCCCTTTATACTTTAATTTCTACCACATTGATCATTTACAACCCTAATGTTGGTTCATGCATTGGTTACATACATGTGTATGCTAAACCCTGTCATATAAACTATTTTTATCTTTACATAACTTTAACACGTAACACATTGTCCCTTTATACTTTAATTTCTACCACATTGATCATTTTTATCAATTTGTGGCTTATCATACATGTCTCTATCGTTTTATATCAAAACATTTCGATTTGGTTAAAATAAAAATTTCTTGGCTGGAGCAGTACATCTCGCCCAGGCGAGATGTTTGGCCTGGAAGATCTCGCGGTCAGACCGCGCCTCGGCGCCCCTTGATTTCGCTCCGGCGCAGTTTTCAGTTCAAATAATTGCGTCCTGGTGCAGTACTGATTTCTCTATAAAAAAATTATTTCAAAAATCCATGTTAATTTTTGCCCTTTTTTATAAAACTTTATTCCAACATGTCACATAACACATATAACATATAATTTACTTGATTGGGACTTCAAAACATTTAAAACTTTTCAAATAGTTTTATTTTTTCAAAGTTTTCATTTTAGGTGTCGGCGAACGTTTTAAAACGTTTAAAATCCACAATTGTCGCCATTGACACCAAATGACTTTCAAAACGACTCTAACACATGTATTTACGTAAAACTTAGTTATTTGGCCTCGTTTGATCTTCATTTATACAAAATGACCAAAAATCACATGTTGATAGGATTTTTGCCAACTTTCAAAACTTTGCACTTTAACCTATACTTCAATTCTTGACTCCACACATCAAATACATTATCACATGTTCATTTAGCAACTTTATGAATTCACATAACTTCTATCAAAGTACTTTACAGATTATAATTTAGTCTATACAGAAAATATAGCCTAATATTGTAACTTTCTAACACAAGTCATATTTCTCTTCCATTTATGAATCTTTCAAGTCATTTAACATGAAAATTATCATGTTTTAAACATATTAAACCTTTCTAATTAGGTCTTCATCAAAACTTTCAACATATAACACAGGATCATGCCCTAAATCATGATTTCTAGATTGTAACATGAACATGAATAGTCCATCAACCTTGTTCTACCAACTTGAGTCTAGGGTTTCATCATAAACCAAACATAAGCACATAAACTCAAAAAATCTTTACATCTAGCCATTAATTCATGTATGGCTTCTCTTGTTCTTACATAAAAACACATAAAAGATAACTTTTAATGCTAAAACTCATTTATACCTTCTTTAAGCTCTTCTTTTTCTTGCTATGAAGCTTGTTAAGCTTGAACCTTCCACTTTGATAGCTTTATATGCTTCCCTAGAACACTTTTCCAGCAATTTCTTCTAGCCTCTAGTAAGAACCCTAGCTTTTCTCTCTTTAACTCTCTTGAGAGCTCACTTTACTGGAAATTTGTAAAATGAAGAGTGAAAAGCTAGCTTGATACATACATATATAATATCAAAAGCTCCAACACTTAACCATCTTAGTTAAGTTAACTCATGTAGGGTTAGGGTCACTTTGGACAATTCACATTATTAAGCAAGATTAGTTTAGACATTAAAACCTCTTAGGACACCATGGTCATTCTTTATATTGTTAAGGGCATTTTAGTCATTATACCCTTCTAGGACACAATTGTCATTTCATAACTTGCTAAGGGCAACATGGTCTTTTCTCTAACATAGGACTCCAAAGTCATTTTATAATTTATCAAGGGTAGCATGGTCATTAGCCACCAAATCTAGACAATTTAATTTCTATTAAATCATAGCTTACTCATTCCTTAATCAATTCAAGTTCATTTCAATCCACATTCGTTTCATTAGGCTTGAATTTTAATCTAGCATCAAATGCTTCATAACTTGCTTGTCCCACAACACTTGTCGCACTTCAAAACACTAATTCCATCAATTACATAATCATCAATTTATCATTATGCTCAAATACATATCAATAAAATCTTAATTTGCTACGAACCATTTCAGTTCCATATTCAGTCAATTTTAATTCCCGACATCTCATCAAGTTGACATACTCACTTTTTACATAAACTGCTTCCTCGAGAAGCGAACCTCGACCGGATTACCAAAATTCATCATCATTTATCCTTTTAAGTTCATAATACTTTCATCACGACTTTTATGTCATTTCGCTTGTTCACTTAACACACATAATGTCAATTCTCAACACACATGAAATATACGTTCCTTATATTCATATTTGAGAGTATTACCTTCTTGTCTTTACACACCGTATCACGATTATTTTATTTCAATCATTTAATATCAATTTCTTAATAACTTTAAACGTTCAACAATCGTTAATCATATCATTCCTTTAATCCTTAATAAACCGAGTAGATTATACGGTTTCTTCTTCACCGCACATACATACTTACCTTACATTTCCATTCTCACGTCATCACCTCTCCAGGCCTATTCACTAAGCTCGTTATCAAATTTCATCACTTAAGCTCAATTCACGTATATATCCTTATTTCTTTTACTTCTAACTTTAATTCCTTCTTTACTAATTCAACCACATAGGTCCTTCTTTACCATTTCAAACACATATGTCCTTTCTAGCACATTGATTAAATAATGGTTAAATTTAATCGCATAATAATACATCATATCCATCTAAACTAGGTTTTAATCTTCTAACCTTTACTTAATTAGCTAAAATTCTTATTTATAAATCTTGTAAAAATCTGAGATGTCACAGAGGCGATCACAAACACATCAAACAACGGATGCCGATGGACAGCATCATCTCCAGGAGATGCTTGACAGAAAGAAAGCTCTAGACTTCCAGCAAGAAGAGCTTGAAAGACAATATGCAGATCCAGCTAAAGTTGAAAACAACCTAATGAGCAAGAGAGACGTGGCCTCCCCCTCAGGTCGTCATAACCCACACCAAGACCGACATCGCGAACGCCATCATGACCACGAGACGACCATTGCCCGATCATCCACTTCTAAAGACCGAAAGAAAAGGTCGAGATCTCCCCCACGAAGTAATAGGGATGATTGAAATAGGAAGTACCATACTGGAATTCTCACTGCAGAATCATCTCCCCAAAGGACTTTTGAGAAACACGTTGGATCTAAAAAGAAAAAAACCTTACTCATCACCATTCATCAAGAAGTTTGATGAAGCCGGGATTGACAAAACTCTCAAAGTACCCATCTTGGATGTGTATGATAGAACAGGTGACACGCAAGATCACACTTTTTTTTATGAACAAGCTATGCGTTTCTATAGCCATGGTGCATCAACGATGTGCCATCTTTTTATATCCACCCTAAAGAAGACAAAGAGATAATGAGAAATCTCTCTTCCTCTGTGCTCCATTGATTTGTGGGAAGAGTTGCAAGAGCAGTTTCATGCGCTTCGGCAACAATAAGAGGCATGCGAGGATGATAACATCATTGTTTCAAGTAAAACAGAGACCTAATAAAACTCTTCAGCAGTACATGACACTATAAGAAAAAGGCCCATCAACGACCAAGAGTTTCAGTGACTGCCTTTTTCGATTGCTAATAGTATTAATTACAACCGTTATTAATGACCGTAATTCAATCGCGTCGTTATTGTTATAGCGGTCACTGATAGAATTTAGACACCAAAAAATTGGCACCATAGTTGGCAGGAAGGATTTTTGCGACCGATTAATAATAGCGCTAATACGTCCACGTCAATAAACTTCAGCAACTGTAGGCAGTCGCAGAAAATGTTCGCTGATTTTCTTAATCTCCATCAAAACCCAGACAATCGGGCAAAAGAAATGAGAAAGAAAAAGAAGAAGAGAGAAAAGTGAAAAGAGAAAAGAAAGAGAAGAAAGAAGAGAAGAGCGACCGCCGTGAAAGACCACCCCACACTGTCCCATTTGCTTTTGGCTCCAAATGTCTATCTCTTAAGGGTAAAAGAATTCACACATTTTTGCTCTTGATACAAGTATGTATAGATGTTCTGTTTTGTTGATATCTTTCATTTTTTGGTTGAGTTTATTAGTCCGGTATTAGGAAAATTAATGTGGATACTTGACTTTTTTGTGCTAATAGTTGAATATGTGTTTATGTATTCATTCATTTGGGATTTGGGAGCCTTAATCTATGTTCCTATATCAGTGGGTTTATCCTTGATGAAAAGCGAAATATATATATATATATATATATATATATATATATATATATATATATATATATGTGTGTGTGTGTGTGTGTGTGTGTGTGTGTGTGTGTGTGTGTGTGTGTGTTGATGATTTTTTTGGTGATTTTTTTTTTCTTTTAGTGGTATTTTTTTTTTTTTTTTTTTTTGGATTTAGCTAGTTCAATACAAGTTAATAGACGGGGATTTGTGTTTGGGACTATGGAGACTAAACAGATTGGGGTTTATCTTCAGTTTTGATTTGTAAGTATATCTTTAGTTGTAGTTTTAATATGCAACTAAAATACATTATTTCTCAATTGTTGCAGTTGGTGATTTGTTGAAATGATTCATTCATGCTTCATTTTTGTGCTATTTATACTCATCAGTGCCTATTATAACATGGTACATATCATGCGCCATTTTGGTGCTACATATCGTGATTCATTCATGCCTATTGATTGTTGAGGAGTACAGTGGTGTATGCATCGAACAGTTGAAAACAATTTAGTTACTTGTTTTGTGTTTTACAAAAAGGAGAATTAGTTGTTTGATTAAATTTAGCAGTTAATTAGTTTAATTGACCAAGCTGTGAAATTAATTGCAGATTTGAATACATTGTTGACGTGTATGTGAACAACATTTTTTAAAGTTATTCACAAGCTCGTATCATTTTGTTTAATGGAAATTATATTTACTGAATTTGATAAACTGATCAGTTTGATGATAAACTAAATAGGGCTTGAAAAATTAAATGTGACACTATTTTCGGGATTCAGGGAGTCTATGCTCTTCACTTTTATCCGCGTCACAGGCTTCAAAGAAATTGGTTATTAATTTACTCAATACTTATTATTATTATTATTTCCAAATACAAAATAAAATATCATATAATTTAAAATAAAATAAAATAAAATAATATAATTTAAAATAAAATAAAATATTATAATTTAAAATAAAATAAAGTAAAAAATTTAATTTAATTTTAAATATCATATTATATTATATAAAATAATATAATATAATAAAATAAAAATGATAGAAAAAATAAAAAATACAAATATTATAATATGATATAATTTAAAACAAAATAAAATAATATAAGTTAAAATAAAATAAAATAATTTAATTTTAAATATCATATGATATTTTATACAATAATATAATATAATACAATTAAAATGAAAGAAAAAATAAAAATAATATAATATGATATAATTTAAAATAAAATAATATAATATAATTTAAAATAATATAATATAATTTAAAATAAAATAAAATAATATTATTGAAAATAGAATAAAATAATCTAATCTAATCTAATTTTAAATATCATATGATATATTATACAATAATATAATATAATAAAATTACTATGAAAGAAAAAATAAAATAAATACAAATACAAATAATATAACATGTATCGGATTCTCATATTAGTTAAGACTATTGTATGTATAGGATCATATTCAACTTAAAGACCCGTGTAAATTATATCATTGACAAAGACCTCATTCTAACAGTTTGAGCTCGGACAATCTCAGACGAAGTGCCCTCCGCAGTTGTAGCAACCACATCCACCGCCACCACTATACTTTCTACCGCTGCCACCTCCGTGACCGCCCTAGTAGCATTCATTTGCAATATGCTCAGTCTCACCAGACTTGTAAATGAATTCTATTAGGGCGGTCGCGGAGGTGGCGGCGGTGGAGGTGGTTGTTATAGCTACGGGGAGGAGGGGCACTTCGTTCGAGATTGCCCGAGTTCAAACCATTAGAATGAAGTCTATGACAATGATATAATTTAAAATAATATAATATCCTCAACTTAGAAATTCGTTCAAAATTCACTTATTATGAGTGAATTTTGAGTAGTCTCTAGTTTGGGACTATTCTTGTATGTGAGATAAAAATTTGTGACCACTATTAGCGACTGCAAGCGGTCACTAGTAGCCTACTTTATTGTAATGTTAGGAGATTCAGAGATGCAGTGTCCAAAATTCCTACCATAGATTCAACTTAAGTAATCCAAATTTTAACTATGGGATTAAACATAGACAAGTCCAATCTCTTAATTGAAGAAATCATCTTTAAAGCTCCTTAAACTCTAATAGAGACCTATGAAAAGGTCAATATGTTTATAGAGTTAGAAGAGGTCTTCACTAACCTTTGGGGTTCTTCGAGATTCGATGATGATTATCATCAAAGAAGAGACCCCAAAGGCGATGAAGCCGACAAAATAGATGATGACAGAAGAGACTCCAGGGGTGATTGCGACAAGAGAATGATAACTCCACCGAAAGTGATACTGAACCAATAGCTATGTCAGCCAAAGAGAGCAAGAAGAAGTCCTCAGATTCTAAAAGTATATTGTGCCTATACCCACCTGAGAAGTCTCCATATGATTGTTGAAGAGTTTCAGACTATGGACATGAAGCTTATCTCTTATATATGGCATATGGTTTGGCTTTGGCGATATTATTAGTAATTAATTTTGTACTTCATATTTTTTTAGGTTATTTAACCGATCATATTACTTCTTTGATATTTATGATATAAAAGGTTTGTTGAGATTATCTTATTTCTATTTGATCTGATACACCACTTATTTCTTTCTAGCCTTACCTTCAGTTTTATTCAACAAAGGCTTAGGGGGGCAAGATAGCCTAAGTATTAATGTTAGCATGTTATCAAACAAAGTAAAAAAAAAAACATACAGAACTTCTTTTATGAGAAGAAAAGAAATTTTATTAATGATTGTAAATTAACACCAGTGTTCAATAGTTACAAGAAAAAATACAAGCTAACCATTAGGTACAACAAGGCCTAGTTCTTCGTGAAAGTGCCCATTCTCCCAGACCAATTGTGTGACACCCCCAAATCTGGGCCTACACAGCCCAATTTGAGACGCCAAAAATACACGGTAACTATTACAAAATAGTACATAGTACAAAAATATAGAGCTCAATAATACACAACTAAATTTTCACTATTATTGCCATACTATTTTACAACGTGTGAAAATTACTACAGCTATCACTCGGACCTTCACTCAATTCCCCGGCGAGACCCAGCTACTCTCGCATTTCCTGAAGGACAATGAAACAAACGAAAGGTTGAGCTCAAATAGTCAAGTAAATAAATATCATGAATAAGATAATAATGAGTAAATGATCATTAGCCTTCTACAGTTAAGTTCTTCATTGAATATAATAAACAACGAGTTTTAGATCAATAGTAGCAGCAGAATGAGCAATCCATTAGAAGAATCATGTAGACTATGATATCCACTGGCTTCTCTTTTTAAGAAAAATATCATCAATTTTTATCATCCAAAACACCACTGGTCATGATCATACCAAAAACAGTTCTTCTTCGTCTCAAGCCAAAGAGAACATTCACTGCGTGCCCTAAAAGACACACCACCATTATATAGCCTTTATCCTATCATATGTATCCCATGCCACAGATATTCACAACAACTTGATTCTTGATTATTAGAATAACAACATAGATATAAATGATGAATAAAATAATAAGATACTTTGTCTAGAGTCAAATAATGTTCAAATTATCAATATGATGTTGACTCAAATTCAAGAATGATATTCAAGATCCATAATTTAAAATAACAGCTGAACTTCAATAGAAATGTTCAAGTAAATAAGAAGATTCATATGAAATGATATTAAATGAAGCGCAAACTATTACGGAACATATAATTATTTCAGGAAGTTTTACCGAATAATAATTATCATGGTAAGTTTAAGAGTATGAAAGAAAATGATATTCCTTACCTTAACACATGACTGGATATTGATTTAAATGAAGTTGATCAACCTATATATTTATAATTTAATTAGTAACTACCACATATAATTTTATGGTGTATACCAATTCGTATGAAATCATCAAAAGTGATTTGATAGTAAAAATTTGTGTGGTGTATAGAATAAAGTGTAATAAATTTCAAAATAGTTTTTTAAAATATTATTTCAAAAGAATCTTCAATAGAAAGTTTTTCAAAATGAATCTTCTAAAGGCATAATCTTCTAAAGGAAGATTTATAAATATCGTGTGATGTGTGTGGTTACTTGACTAACTATTATGAAAAGACTTACTTAAACAATACTTGTACTCTTACTAATCTTTACAAATACTAACGATAGCTTAAACACACTCAAAGAAAACTTATACCAAGTAATATTTAGAAAGTGAAAGAAAGAATAAGCAGAGAAAATTATGAAATTTTCTTAAGGGCTCTATTTATAGCCAAAAATCTTTTCATAATCCAAGATTTTCTAATTTAATCTAAACCGTACATTTCAAGATAATGTTTAATCCACACCACACATTTCACCTTTTAAGATTTCTTTAATCTAAATCATTCGTTCAAATTACTTTTAATCTATGTTGTTCATTTCATATCTTAATAAAACAACTAACTTTATATATATATAAAAAAAATTAACTTTATATATAAAATAATTAACTTATATAAATCAATTAACTTTATATAAATCAATCAACTCTATATATAAAACAATTAAATTTATATATAAAATGATTAACTTTATATAAAGTATATAAAATAAATAACTTTATAAATTCAATTATTCAACAATAATTCACCAATTATTCACAATTATTCATTAATATAACCAATTGTTGTAAATGCAGTGTAGTTGGCTTTCTGAGTTGGAGACTCACAATATTAGAAGAAAAATCAACTAATAGAGATAACAATAATACAAAAAATAAATTAAAGAAAGAGCACGTTACTGTGTAATGATAATTATTGATTTAGTAATGTGAATTACTATGCATATGCTATTGTGACAATTATCAGTTTAATAATATAAATTATTGTTCATGTGACAACAATTATTGGTTCAATAAAGTCAATATTATACAATAGTCATTTTATCAGTTCAATAATATGAAACACTGTGTAATATCGTGTGCTATTGTGCAATATTATGTGCAACTATGCAATACGGTATATTACTATACAACATCGTGTTCCACTATTCATTTATCACAGGGTATTTTAACAGTTAAAAATGATAGTACGGTTGACCATTTTTATTTTAAAATGTTACTTATGTCGTTTTCTATATCCGACAATATTTCGTTGTGGGATACACCAATGTTTGGTTATTTCAGCCCCGTCGTACGAATCAAATATTCCCTGATGAAACGAATATTTTCTAACAAAACAAATATTCTCTAACAAGTTAAAATTTACACAATATTTTTAACTTTAACTTTTGTCAATTTATCCACTTACCATTTCAAAAAAAAAAAAAATATATATATATATATATATATATATATATATATATATTTGGAGAAAAATTAAATTATATTTCATAAAAGTCGGGGTCTTACATTATCTGGCATACCCGAAAACATATTTTCTTAGGTTCTCAAAAGCATTATTTATTCGGTCTCCCAAAAGCATACTTTCTTCGGTTCTCGAAAGCAATATTTATTCAGCCACCCAAAAGCATACTTTCTTCGATTTTCTGAAAGTAGTATTTCTTCGGTTTCGCTTCAATCTGATGTCCTTAGATTCCTGAAGGAACTTTCCCTTTGATCTGACATCCTCGAATTCCCAAAGTAGTTTTCCCTTTGGTTTGACGTCCTCGGATTCTCAAAGGAGCTTTCCTTTCAGTATGAAGTCCTTGGAATCCCGAAGAAGGTTTCTCTTCGGTATGAAGACCTTAGAATCCTAAAGAAGCTTTCCCTTCGGTCTAACGTCATTGTAATCTCAAAAAAGCTTTCTCATCGATCTAACATTCTTAATATTGTAAAAAAAAATTCCCTTCAATCTGACGTCCTTCGTATCCCGAAGGAGCTTTTCCTTCAGTCTGTTACCTCTGGGCTTTGGGTTAGTAGCCCTCAGGTTCCCAAAAGCATGCCCTCTTCGGTAGTTACAATCTTCAGACTCCCGGAGCCTCCTATCTACTCCTTCAACCCATTTCATATGCTGAAGGAGTGGGGGACAATGTTGGGCTGCCCATATTGGGTCTTACCCTTATAGCCCATTAGGCCTAGTGTGCGCACAAGAGAACCCATAAGTCCGATAGACTTGGGATCACTTTTCTTATCAATTTAGATACTAACTAGTTACCATATCCAATACTAATTTGTATGAAAGATTACCTATCCAACATTAATTAACGTGATAGTTATCTTTTCCAACAAAATTTCTACTACACAATTTCTATAAGGAATTGGAGTCCTATTGCGTAATATGAGTACTATAAATACATGGTGAACGATAGAGGTACAAACATCTTATTTTAGCCTACTAAATATTTTTCGCATTCATTGTTAACATATCTTGAAGCCTATACTTACTCTCAAATGGGAGGTATCCCTCGGTGGCCCAAGCCGTCAAACACTTTTTAGTTGTTTTCTCTGTGCGGGTCCACATTCAAGCCGATGGTTGAACGTATTGACAAATTCAAGCGTCAACAAATTTCATTAACTAGAATCCTATTAGTCAACAAGCTACCTAGCTAGCTTAATAATATAATAATTACTTATCTTAATATAATAAAATAATAAATAAATAAATTACATACATGCAATTCATACTTCGCACTGACCTGACATGCTTTCAAAAATATTTGTACGAATATTAGTTTCCTATAATATTTTATTTCTTTATATTTTTTTTTTTTGTTTTGAAGTCCCACTTTTTTTAGAGTATAATATATTTTTATAATTAAGTGCATCATCACTATTACAATTTCAAGAACCAAAATACGTTTCACATATAAAAAAAAAAACTCACTTCTTAAAAGCTACCGGAACTCATAAAAATAATTTGCCCTCAAGCCAATCACTCTTGATATGATAAACATAAACATTGTAATCTTATTCATTTATTAATTAAAGTTTTATTTAAAGGTATTTTTTTATTCATGATTAATTAGTTGAATTAATTAAATGAATAAACTCATAGTTTTGAGCAATACTTTTAAAATCATGATATTGATCATGTTAATGAGATCTAAATTCAAGATAGCTCAAAACTAAAATGTTCCTAATCATGGGATCACTAAAATGAGGATTAGTGAATCTGGATAGATTAATACATACTTTGTTTTCTCTTATGAAGATGATGATTGATCTCATAATCATTTGTGTAGAGACACTAAAACAAGTATGTAGGTGTTTATTAGAGAATAAGTTCACTGAATGTGACTCGCTTCACGAACACCTAATGGAGTTTTACTTGCATGTCAATAAGAATTCCTAATGTGATAGTAGTACAAGTGATCGTTGGACTTGAGGTCATCATAGTACCTTATGTATGATGAGTTATACCTTGTCATATTCTTTAAGACTATATGGGTATAAAAAATAATATGTTCAGGTATAATAAGTTGTATATGGAGGTAGGTGAATGATCAACAAATGATATACCACTTCTAATAAATGGAAAGAATGTCCTATGTAACTTGATAAATGACAACTCAGAAATCATTAGCCAATGTGGAATGAAAATTAGAAAGGAGTTTCTAATTTATATTAGAGTTGTGCGTTTGAGAATTGAAATACATATGATCAAATAAAAATAAGACTTAATAGAAATCTCATGTCTTATATTTGATTGAGACATTGTGTGGTAGAAGGATTGAATTGTACAGTAACTATTCGCAGAATAGGTTATTTATGATCAAATGTTGAAATTCATATTATCTGAAAAGTCGTGAATTACTAAAGGGGCTTACCCTTATAGCTTTATTGTAGAATAAATATATTTATTTATTTTGAATTAAAGAGTTTAATTCATAATAAATAATATTAGAATTGTTCTAATTTATTTATTTTACAACCGATTTAATATGAAGAACCTAAAGATCACACCATAAAAGAGAAATATTTATTTTAAAAATGAATGATATAATGGTAATAATAAATTAAGTATATTTAATTTATACTATGTTGATAGAATAAATTAAATAGCTTAATATTTATAATTTAGTATTTTAAAAATACTAATTATAAATTAAAAAGATGAGTCTTATTATTATTATTGTTGGTGGTAGTGGTGGTGGTGGTGGTTCCTTGATGATGACAATAGTGATCTAAATTGGGGAGAGGGGGGGGGGGGGGGGGAGGTTGAATAGATCACTTCAATATTTCAAAATTCTTTTGTCAAATCATTTATTTTGTAATTTGCAGCGGAATAATTAATTTGATAAAATCCTTTCTAAATTTGAGATAGTAACAAGTCAGTTCTATTTTAAGTTATGCTACTGAAAATGATGTTGTAGATTATAACACAGTTAAGACAGTTACTGTAATTATAATGTAAGGCAATAAAAAAACATGAGAGAGGATACAGGGATTTTTAAGTAGTTCGGAATATAAAGATCTCCTACTCCACTCTTTTGCACTTCTAGTAGGGAATTCACTAAGGATATTTTTGCTCAATACAATCAGATCACTAAGATCTGTTACACCTGAACCACTAAGGTTCCTTCGAGTCACTAAGTCTGGGAACATCTGGACACTAAATCCGTCCCACACAGGGTCAGATTCACTCAGAATCTGGTGAGTCACTAAGTCTCTTCTTTTTTATGTTGTTGATGAAGATGGTTGTTGAGGTGCTGCTAAGTTAGTATTAAGTTCTTCTTCATTGTTGAACCTAGCAGCTGAACATTTCCCTCTTGACATTGATCTCTTGAGCCTTCTAATATGTCGTCGTTTCTTCAGCTCTGATTAGTTGAATTTGCCCTTGATTGATCCTCCAAAGTGTATACCAACTTTGGGTTAATGATAAGTATATTTAGTAGATTAATTTGTTCCCATCTCTTTTCTTTCTTGACTCTACGATTTAGAGGTTCAATCCATACTCTCTATCTTTTGCTTACTCCTCCTCTATCTTTCTAGATTCAAAAGAGAGTTTGTATTTATAGAGATGTCTGTTGAAGTGTCCGTTGGAAAGTAGTCGTTACTTGAACTTAGTGTCGATCTTTTTAAAATCTTTAATATTGACACTTGATGGTAAATGTCAGTCTGTTTTCAGCTCTATGTTCATTTACAGTATGCTAAAAATGACAATCTCGTGAATGATATCATACTGTATACTTTCTCTAATAAGCCTCTAACGGTCGACTGAAACTTCAAAATCAAACTAGCTAGTAGACATTGTTACGCTTTGATTCACATATTTTAACTTTGACAAAGAAAGAATGCATCGGGTTCTTATATCTGAAACATGTTCATTTTCAATATCCTGATAGGTTTTAGTCTATAAAATGAACTGATGATGTAATACGATCGGAGCTGCTATACGATCTGATCTTGTAATATAATCTTCCTGATGCTTTGCGAATTTTACTCGCACAACGATTTGATCTTGTAATACAATCTTCCTGATACTGTACTAATTTGACTTGCACTACGATCTGATCTTATAATACGATTTTCCTGGTACTATACGAACTTGCCTTGTAATACGATCTGATCTTGTAATACGAACCAAATTCTATCATATTATCTGTTCTTTTAGTACGATTCACTTTTATTGTATGATTTGGTATTTTTAATATGATTCAGTTCCTTGAGTGATTCTGATTTAACACTACGGTTCAGAGCCTAATAAATGATTGTTTTGTCACTTTCATTCCTTTAGTCATTTATTAGACAATGCTCCTTGATTAATCCATTATAAGATCCTTCCCTTTTTGCTGATCATAAAATCTGTTGACTCTTCCAGCCTTACGATCCTTCGATTCTACGATTGGCTGATTTTATACTATGATCTTAGAGCAACTATACGATATTCTTTTGTAGTCTTACCATTTTCTCTGAAGGCTTTACGATCTTTTCTTCAACTTGTTCTGATCGTATTCTATTTTCCTTCAATTATGTGATCTGCATTTTCCTTTCTTTATGATCATTCATATGATCTTTAGTTCTTCGATCTTTTTATCCAACAGTCTATACAATCCTCTTGCTCTACGATCTTTATGTCTTCAAGAGTTCTTTAATAAGGTTTCAGCTTTACGATCTACTAGATGAGCTTAGTTAACTTCCTGAGAACTAAAACTTTTCTTCTATGATTAACTCCTCCTTAGTTAGACATTTTCGTCTTCTGCTTGATTTGTTCCCCCTCACTTAAGCATTTATCACTTGCATGATTATGATCTCCATTGGATCTTTATTTTATTAGAGATCATTTGTTCTTCTGGTAAGTTAGATATAGCTAATTCATATTCTGCTCTTTGTCCTTAGCTAGCTTTCCTCGAACTACTTCTTTGCTGAAGATTTTTCTTGTAGGATCATCCCCATCATATGTCACAGTGATTCCATTTGCTTTATGACTTCTGATATGTAAAGCAATGAGGCATTTCATTATCGTTATAGCTCTGTGCCTTGAAGTAGCTCTACGAAATTTGTAACTCAACAATCTGAGGATATTTAGTTCAGCTTCATTCTTCAATCTTAAGTACATTAGTCCTTTCAACATTTGTGAGCTTTCATCTTTACTTCTTGAGAGCCTTTTGATCATTGTTGTACTGTAATGAGTCTTCTTGATAAAAACTCTACAAACTCTTCTGTTACATTGATCTTGTAGGATGACTTTTGCATTTTTATGGTTCTTTCTAATTGATACATTCTTCTGTTTAATAATCTTCTTCTTCTTAGTCTATTCAGTTTTATCCTTAGTGGTCTTGATAAGTCTTCTGCATTCTTCTTGTTGATTCAGAGGTTTGTGGTTTTACTGATCTTGCCATATTTTTTAGCAATTGTCATACGATTCTGACTGCCTTGGCTCTATGATTTGGTCTTCCTTCAATACGATCTATTGTTGTTATACAATTTCCTAAAGCTATATACAACGATTTTCTCAATAGATTAACCTAACAAGTTTGATCTTTTTCTAAGCTAATTCCTTGTACATTGATTACATTATTAAGGACTGTATAAAAGTTATATTTTACAAGTATACATTATTATTCGTATTAGTTCTAAGTTCTTGTAAAATACGATCTTTTTATAAGGACTGTACAATTTTTTAACATTATTTTTCAATTATAAGGCCTATACGAACATAAGTTAACTATATGATTACAGTTACTGGACTATACGAACATGTTTATTAATCTTTTAACTTTACGATCATCTAATCTAGTTAAACGATCAAATCATTTTACTATGCGATTTACAATAACATTCAATTAATGTTAACTTTGTGATCATAATAATTATACAATCATTATACGATCATCATTATCATTCATCTAACATTCTCCTCCTATGTCATTATACGATCATCATCAAATCATTACCATTTAACTAACAATTATTATTATTATTATTATTATTATTTAGTTCATAAATGATTTAGGAATTAATTAATAAGTAGTAGTAGTAGTAGTAGTAGTAGTAGTAGTAGTAGTATAAATAATTAAGTTCTTAAATGGTTTAGGTATTGTAATTATTATAATAAGTAATTTAGTTCTTAATTAGATTAGGAATTAAATTAAAATCTTAATTCTAAAGAGTTTAGGATAAATGAGTTTCTCTATATAAGGAGGAGTCTTATGATAGATTGGGGTTACTCAGTTTGTTGAAGTATTAAAGAATATTTTATATTTTTTCTATAATCTAGAGAACTAGAAAAGAGAGAAAATTAGGACTAATCACCCATGATTTAGAGAAATCAAAATTTACTTCTTCAATCTATATTATTTCTTGATGGATTACCTTTAGAGGCTACACACTTTGGTAGTTAACGTTGATCCATATATTATAATCAGTGAATTTGAATAAGAACACGAAAGATTAATAGGAGGTGAACTCGTAACTATTCAAGAGTTGAATCTACAAATGTATAAGCCATTATCCTTACTCATTTAATAAGTATCGTATAAAAAATATCTTGAAATTTGGTTTGTAAAAAAAAATTAAATATGATTTATGTTTTACTTCCGTTGCGTTGTATAATTAAATTGTATGTATGTCATGTTTTTGTAAACCAACAACTCAATCTTAACCACTAAGATAAAATTTCATCATGATAGTGTATAGTTTGTTAGCTAGACAACATTTGACATAGCAAAATGGTATAAGCAAATTAACAAAATTTATCAATGATGAGCCCAATAAATATGATAAAATTAAGAATATATTTGTAAAACAATGATTTTAAAGATAATTTAATTTTTAAAAACTTATTCGTTATATTGGTTAAAATGTAATATTGGTGGTATGTTAGTTTCGATCAATTAAGAATAAAAGTATAGTTATTTTGAGTAGCACTATTAATGGTAAAATATTTCATTTGTTTTAAAAAATAATATCAAATTTGACTTTGAAAGTCAATTAAAAAAAATTAAATCCAAACATATATGACTTTCACTTTAGTCAATACAATTATAAATTATCTAAAGAGTAATACTAATTACTAAAAAAAAAATTATCTTCAAAACTCATCAAATGAGTCGTGAAAATTTTAATTTTAAATTAATTTTATATTTTTAAACGCTAGGCGTGGCTAGACAACAACATCAGAACTAGTATATATCTCCATAACTAAATAATTACTTTAAGGTTACTTCCTCTATTCTAAATTTAGAGATATATTTTTTACTTTTTTTTTGGTCAATTTGCTAAAAAATTAAAATTCAAAATTCATATGAAATTTTTAAATTTTAGTACAAATAATTATACTTACTATAACTAAAGGGTACTAATAATTGTTGTGTTTGCTGTATTAATAACATTTCACTTTTAAATTTTATAATTTTCGCTATTTTTGACTTTAAAGAAATTAAAATTTATCTCTAATTTTAATTTTAAAAGAGGTAATAAAATTTAGCAGTGTAAGTAGTCTAATTGTTTTATTCATTCATCTGATTTTATGGATACAATGCTCTACTTTATATTTGCGTTTAACCTTATAACAGGCACTGTATATTTGTTTTTAGTACCGTACTACCATCAATTAGGCTAGAGAATGGAAAATCTAAGGATCCATTTGTCTCAAAGAAAATTATTTCTTGCAAAATATTTCTGGAAACGTTTTTTGAGAAATCATTTTCAAATAAAATTTAAAATTTTGAGATAGTTAATTGGCAAAATGATAAAATTGAATATTCCAAGTGTTTGATGCCGGACTATAAATTGGTGGTAATAAAGTAGAGGCTCTCCTTTTGGGACATAGCAAATTAATAACAGATTAATAGAAGATAGTTATGTATCTCTTAAGTAGCATAATACTCCATCTAAATTCAACAAAAAAAATAGTCTCGTTTACTATTTTTTATTTTATAAAAAGAATAATTTTTTACTGATACTAGTTTAAAATAACACAAAAGAGATCATTATTTTTATATGTGTTTTAATATTTTCACGTCATTTTTTTTTATATAAGAGTGATACCTATTTTATACTACTTTGAGAGAAGATAAATCCCGTAAAAATATCAAAACACACGTAGCGAAAAAAATAAAAATAAAAGAAAAGGGAAGAAAAGATAGAAAAACAGTTGAGAATTGCAATTAAAGCTGTCCCGAGTCTCCCGACTCCCAACTAACATCTCCTCCATCTTAATTATACCTAAAAGAGCCAACCATTAAAGTCTATCGTCCCAATATCCATGCCCATCAGGCCATCACCTTCATCAAGGTAAAAATATCAGGAAATAATAACAAGGACTAAATTTATGGCGGACGACGCCGTTTTCAGATCATATCTCCTTTGGCTGGCGGCAGCGGTTGTGGTAGTAGGATTTTACACACTATCTTTCAAGAAAATGATGGCTACATACCTGCTTGGCATGTTTGGTGTTGCTGGAATTCTTTTGCCTGATTGGGAATTCTTTGATCGGCCGGTCTCTCAGTGGAGCACTCCTATTACCGTGGAGAATATGGATTCTCACATTGCTAACAGATCAACAACCACCACTAGGTAATCTTTTCATTTCCTCTTATCTTTTTCTTTTGATCTTAAGATTTTTTTACAAGGAACTTGATTTTATGTCTTTGCTTTGTTTTAATGTGATAAGGAATTTATTGTTTTTCTTCATCCTAGAGTAAATTGCAAATAACGATTTATAGTTTACTCAAAGTTACTTGTAGTTGCCTCTAGTATAAAAGTGCGTTGAAAATTAAGTCGACATTAACTAAACAATATAAAATGAAAAGAGTTAAAATAACACAAAATTTAACATGAAATTTTTTTAAAAAAAAAAAATTACAGTTCAAACTCCAAATATCCACTGTCACAATAATAATGGGCTTACAAATTCCTCCCAAATTTTATGTCATAAAACTTGATGTTACACAATACCACGACACTACTTTTTGCACTGAATAAAATCTGCAAAACTCTCTCTCTTAGAATTCAACTTTTTTGCACAGAATATAAAAAGTTACAAAAATCATCTCTCTCACACAAATACAAAACTTACTCGCATTCTCTATCAACTCTTAGGATATTATATGACTTTTGGTTGTATTACACTTCAGCAACTAAACATAATACTCTATTTATAATGTACATACAACTTTCTTCTTTCTATTTAAAATAAGACATTTTCTTTTCATAATAACAATTTTTTTTAAAAAAAGATTCGAGGAGAATCCCAACAAATTGAACTTTCGTTCGCATGTGATTTCATAAACATGGCAAACTAACTCAATTCCGTCCAAGATAACTAAGAGTGCACTCCACTTGCCCAAAAGCAATTGAGTTTAGCTTCAAAGACTATATTCTTCTTTAAAATGTTATTTTTGTTCCCAAATTATGATAACTTTGATTGAATTAGGTTGATTCTTAATCAACTATCCAGCAAAATCACACCAAAATACTTTGAACTTTTTTCTCATCAAGGTAAGTGCTATTTAATTTTATGAATTCATCCATTTTAAAATATAAGATTATTATTAATTTTTTAAATCAAATTAAGATATTTTTAAATTCAAAATTGGCATAAATTCTTTTTATTTTAGTCAATACAAAGATGAAATTTTAAACTATCTAACAAGTACTACTTATTGTAAGATTTATTTTTTAAAATTTTTAAATAAATTATCTCAATTTTGAATCTGAAAATGTCTCAAATTGACTTTTAAAGATCAATATGATCTTATTATTTAAAATAGAGATAGTATTATTTTCCATTTGTGTTTGTTAACTTATCAAACAAAAATTTTGATTATTTTTATAGAGATCATCATGCCTTCATCAAGCACAGGTTGCGGAGAAAATAGAGGAAACTTGTTAACTTTGCTTGATGTATGGTACTACTACAAGTAATGAAGTTTGACAATGTTATATAACTTGAGCTTGCTCATCTATTTAATGAAGTTGACATATGCTATGTAAATGAATTTTAATATCCTGCTTTATAACTAACCATATTCACCAATTGACAATGACAATTTTCAATCGAAAGCACTGTTCATCATTTGACAATGTTAACCTAGAAAAGAAAAGGCATTGTACACCAAATTACCCCCTTCTAATTGTCTCTGGCAACACGTTGAACATTTTCAATCAAAAGCAATATCGTTCATCAGTGGACAATGTTAACCAAACAAAAGTATTGTTCATCAATCACAATTCAAATTACATTATTTTCATTGAACAAAAGAAAGCATTGTTCAACACTTCACTAGTACCCTAATTTTGCCTATGTTCTTGCCCAAATTACCCCCTTCTAATTTGTAGTTGTGATTTCCCAATATTTTTTCAACCCCTAGACAAAAGAGAGTAACAACCGCCCATGAAGACCCTAAATCAATTCTTGATTTGTTTATTTCTAATTAGAGTCATCTTAATATCTAAATATATATGGAGGGTAGTAACGTACTTACACACTATCTGTTAGCTTTTTTTAAACGTCGTTACTGATGGAGTAAGAGTTATAAAACCACAGGTGGTAGAAAGTTCACTTTTAAACTGTAAGTGACAATAAGTAACTTTGAGTAAACTACAGGTGGTTATTTGCAATTTAAGTTCACTTTTAAACTGTAAGTGACAAGAAGTAACTTTGAGTAAACTATAGGTGGTTATTTGCAATTTACTGTTCTCGTAAACAAGAAATTTGTCGTACTTAGTTATAAGTAAGTGAAATTTTTGGCCCTAAAAGTAAGTCGTTGATAATGTCAGAGAAAATATGCATTTAACAATATTTTTACAATTATTTTAACAATATTTGAAACTTTCAACAACACTTACTGATCTAACTGCATAAATATTACTCTGCCATTATCAATAGCTTAAAAAATATCTTCTTCTTCTTTTTTGTAATTTAATGTACAACATGCAATGCACATGCTATAATTATGTATTGTATGTATTGCAATGGATTAGTAATTTAGTGTTGGAAATATCAGTCCTAAGTTTTATCGCGAAATTATGCCCGGAATAAATAAGGACTGGTTACCCTGACCCAGTGTGGAGGGTTTTAGAAAGCCCAACATTTATTATAAAAGATTAGCCTGACTAGGTGGCTGAAAATAGGAACGACCCGGCCTGAACCCAATTGATAAAGCTCGGATTGGGCCTTAAGCCCGAAAGGTTGAAAAATAATTATTTATTTAGGTTTTTTAACCATTTTACCCCTCCCTGGTCCCTACAACTATATAACAAGTAGTTTTGAGGGAGTTTTGGTCCAACAAATTTTATTAATTATACTTGTATTTGTACTTTTGTAGTTACATACTCATGTATTACACATTTATTTGTATTGCTATCAGTATATTTAATATATATTTTTAACACTTAAATTATAAAATTTTAATTATTTGAATTTTACTCTTATGATGCTTTTTATATTTTTTAAAATAAAATAGGATTATAAATTTATTAAGAGCATAAAAGGCAAAAACATTAAATTAAAGAAATAAAAAACAGTAACAAATAAAAAAAATTAAAAAGCCTGAACCCACCGGGTGGGCTGTTCCATTGGCGTCCCGGTTCGGGTTCCCAACCCAATAATCAACAGTTTGCAGTCTCACCTTAGTGAAAACTTTCTTCCCTGCCCTTGAGCGAACTCTATAAATCATCAAACCATAGAGCACCTCAATAGACTTTTACATGTTAGCACTTTCTCCAACAGCTCTACGGCTAGGGGTGTTCAACCGGTAATTACCGGCCCGTACCGAACCGAAATAATACCGAACCGAAATTGAAAGATAGAAATTTTGGATACCGAAACCGGTACCGATTGGACCGGTATACCGAACCGATTTTACCGGTTCGGTACCGGTAAAACCCGAAAAAAATCGAAACTTAATATAATTATTATTTTATTATTTTTATTAGTATTATTATTGTATTTATTATTAATATTAGTATTATTTTTATTATAATTATTATTTTTGTTAATATTATTATTATTATTATTATTATTATTATTATTATTATTATTTTTATTATAATTATTATTTTTATTTTTATTATTATTTTTAGTATTATTTTTATTATTTTTAGAATTATTATTAATTATTTATTAATAATAATATAAATAAAAAATAAAAAAACCGGTATACCGGTTCGGTTCGGTATTTACCGAACCACAAAAAGGCGGTAACGAAACCGGTACCGAAAAACCGGTATATACCGGTTTTTTTGTACCGATACCAAACCGATTTTTTTAATACCGAACCAACCGGTTCGGAAAACCGAAAAATCGAAAAAATCGAAAATTTTGCACACCCCTATCTACGGCTAATCATCTCATAGCACTACGCCGCCAATACGGGCACTGAACAATTTAGGATTTTCTTCATATTAACTACAAATTTTCATCAATTAGAATTGTCAAAAAAAATTGAGCCTCAAATTGAGTCCCTATTTATTGGTCCCCGCAACGTTAGAGCTCTAAAATTTTAAGTATAGACAGTAAAGTAAGTATAAGTCTACATTCACAAAATCAATCGCTACATGTATCTTGATTATTAAAAAATGAGTCATTACATAAATTTGAATGTATAATTTCACTTTTTAATGGTCAAGATCAATTTTGTGATTGATTTTTGTGTATTTATACTTATTCGTAAAGCAATCACTATGAGTTCATTCGGGTACTAATATTTACAACCTTTCCAAAAATAGCATTTGATGTGTTTGAACTTCTACATGTATAGAATTATATTTGGTGCATTGAGTTTAAGTTCTAAATGTTGCGTTTGTGAGTTAAATAAGTTATGATTGAAATCAACTACTTTTAGATAAATAAGATTTTCAAGTACGTTTGGACTTCTAACGCATTAAACGCTCCAAACACTCCAACCACTGCATAACCAAAGATCTAAATATTTCCTTCACTCCCAACTTGTAGCTAATAAAATTTTACTATCTTGTTGCTTTTCTTTGAATTTCAATATTTTCTTTCATTTTGCAGGTTTAGGTTATATCCCATCAGAATGGCTATTTACTCTTTAGTTTATGGGTATGCTTTTTACAAGTGGTGGATTTTCATATCAAACTAGCTACTGAAGTTGCTTCTTTAGTACAACTTGCAAGTAAAACTGTATCCTGACAATGGGTTAGGAAGTGGGACTTTGTGATTTCAATGAGCGCCATGATGAAGATTTGTTGTTTACACTAGTTCAAAATCCACCTAGAATATTGGTGTAGCACAGCTACTGGGCTTCTCATAAAACTCATTATGATGGTATCATCTACCGTTTAAAGCTAGGAAATGGAGAAAAAAATGTGTAACATGATACGTTTTTAATTTCTTTTCATAATAAAATTTGTGTATTTAAATTATTTTTTTCGATGAATTAAATTTTAATTTACATTTGCATAATTGATTTTTTTTTCATTCGATTAAGTAAACTATAACTCTTTTTTTTTTTTAAACATTTGTCAAATTATGTGACTTCTAACGTAATAGATAGCATGCGAGAGGGAGACTATGTACATTGTCAACATTGAATATGCCATGATAGAAATATAATAATTAACGAAGTCAAATCAAAACCTAAAAAAAGTAACAACAACTAATTATCTAACATAGACGTACCAGAGGTAGCTATGACCAACAGGTCGGTCCAATCTTGGTCCGATCAGAATTTGGGCTTGTTAAACCTTAGTCGTTAATTAGATCAGGTCAGGCCGGACTCCGTTGCCTACCAGGTCAGGTCAGGTCAAACTTAGTCAGTTAGAATGTAGCCTGTAGTGACCTAAAGGTTGGGCAGGTTAGGCCTTGAGCCAAGCCCAGGTCGGTTCAGTCCAAGTGTAGTTTTTTTTTCTTTCTAATTCCATTCCAATAATATTTTTTTTTAAATATAATTAAAATTTTATTTTGATAATATTATTAAAATAAAATATCATTTAAAATATTAATTATAATTAAAATAGTTATAAAAAAAAAGATTGTTAAATACAATGTTTGTAAATTTGGACTAGACCGGCGGTCCGATCGGAACCTGTTGGCACGCCGGTCGGACCACCGGTCTGGTTTAACTCAAAAAATTGATTTTTATTGACTTGGTTAAAACCTGGTTGACCACCGGTCCAACCGGTAAAACCAGTTAGTTGACCCGGTTTTAAATTAAAAAAAAATTGTACAAAATTTTTTTATTTTGAAAATTATATATTTTTCTAATATTATAACATTATTTCACTATATTTTAGCTTATAAAAAGTTAGATGTTTTAAAAAATTATTAATTACTAATAATATATTTTTTTATGTATATATGACATCACCAGTTCAATAACAGTTTGACCACTGATTGAATCAATAACTCATCTACCCGGTATCCTTTTCGGTTCGATGACCGATCAAGGTTTACAAACATTTGTTAAATATATTAAAGCATATTTTATATTTATTTTAAACAAATATCGATATATATATATATATATATATATATATATAATATAAAACAGAGCGACTCAAATCTCAAGACTTCAATATCCAACGATCTCAAATCAATTTAGGCTTCAACATCTAACAGTCTAAAATTATTTTTGGCTTCAACATCCAACAGTCACTAATCTATCTCTCATTTTCCCCCCAATTCAACATATTTTTTTCAAAAATCTATCTACTCATATTTTCCACCCAAATCAAATTTACCACTATACTATAATAATAATTATAATAATAATAATAATTATAATAATAATAATTATTATAATAATTATAATAATAATAATAATAATAGTAATAATAATAATAATAACTATTATTATTATTATTATTATTATTATTATTATTATTATTATTATTATAAAAAAAATTACACGTAAACAACATGGGTCCCCCCTTTTAACATTGACGTTATTTTTCTATTTTTCGAGTATTGCGGTCGTTATATTTCAACGTGTAAATTGATTTGGGCGGGAACTCACAAGAACAGTTCAGATTCATTCTAATTGATTTGTAAGTTCTTTTAGATTGCAAAGAGTTTTTAGGTAATAGAGTATTTTTGGAATTTTAATATACGTCGTGCCTTCAAGCACGAGCAATTACGTGTCATCTCTTTAATTTTTTACGGGCTATATCTGTAATATCCCAGATATTTTCAAGATTTTAACTAATATCTTAATTGATTTTATTAAAGGTTAAGGTTTAAAACCTAGAATGTGAGAAGTAAGATGTGTAGAAAATAGGTGAACATTTTTTTTTAACATAATTTATTTGTTAGAAATTAAATGTGGAAATATTTTAATGATGCATGTAGAGAATTTATTAAGGAAATAAATTCAATTGAGAAGTGAAGGTAATTATATTAATACGTATATACCTAAAGTGTGCTTGTTAGCCAAATAAGAGGATGAGTAAGTTAATACTCAATTAAGCTAATAAATTAATTAGTTTAAATATGGTGTAAGAAGGAAACTTATGAAATATAATTAACTAGGTTAATTATATTAGTTAAGAGTTAAAGTTATAGAAAAATTAGAATGATTGTCTAGAATGACAATATTATGAAGTTAATTAATTAAGTAATTAACTTAATTATTAAGTTGTTGTATAGAGTCCATTAATGGATTTGAAACACGCCCAATATGAGAATATTTGCTTGAAGGTGGGTAATTAAATAATAAGCCCAAATGTTATGTTGATTATAATCCAAGAGGTAATTAATATAAGTCCAATTAAATTATGTTGGCAAGTATTGTATATAATGTGGTGGTAGTTCAATTACATTAATTACCTAGCCCAAGTTATAAAGATGTATGAGTTGTGTTGGGTAACCCAAATAATTAAATAAGGGAGCCCAATGCAAAATAAACTAGTAGCCCAAATATTGAGTCCAAATTTAAAAGTCAAATATTGGTCAATATGTTGGGAGAATAAATTCAAGTATTGTTAAGTGTAGAGAATTAACTAATGTAGGGTTAATTGAACAACCCTAGTTGGTAGATAAGAGAGAGCATTAACCAAACATTGGTTAAATGCTAGGTGGGTGAATTTGATGATGAGAATTAACTATGGATGAGTTAGTTGAGTAACCCTAGGTAGTAAATAAATTAAAGATTTAACTATGCATGGGTTAGTTGTAGGAAGAATATTATAGATACAATTATGTATGTATATAATTCACCAAGGTAGAATTGGTAGTTAACCATGGGTTACATGTTGTAGAGAATTAACCATACATTGGTTAATGGTTAGTAGAAATTGCAAGTAATATATAAAGGAAAAATGGTGGAGTGTTGACCAAACATGGGGTCCCACTTGGAGATTGAGTAAAGATGCATGTTGCTTGTATTCAATTTAAGTTGGTCAATTCAAGATATGATGTAATTTAAATAAGAGGTTATTGGTGAATATGTAGAGATATATATGTTGAAAGTATATGAATTGGTAGAGAGTTAACCAATGTTGGTTAAATGAATTAACCTTCTTTGGGTTAAGTTGTGTAGAAAGAATGTGTAGACATATAAAATATGTATACATATTTGGTGAGAGTTAACCAAGCATTGGTTAATTGTTGGAGGATGAGAAGCTTTAACTAAAGTTGAATTTGGTAGATCAACCCTAGGTCACTTGATGTGTTAGTAAGTTAACCACATTGTGGTTAATTGTTGGAAGATATGTGGATGATCAATTGAGACCATGGTTGATAGTTAAGTTAACCTAGGTTACAAAAGTAAGAGTTTTAACCACACATTAGTTAAGTGTTGGAGAATGATTGCTTTTTCTTTACTCAATTGGTTGCTTGGAAGTTATCTTGATGTAAGTCAATCACCTTGTCATTCACAAGGTCAATCACTCCAATAGTAATTACAATTAGCCCATAAATTTACCAATATTAGTTGATTAGTAAGAGTTAATGATGATTAAGGGTGTGCTATAAATATAGTGCTCCACACATTGGCTATGTTTGTTAGTCATTTGTCTAGAATTTCTAGAGAGAAAAGAGAGCTCTTGGAGAGAAAAATAAGCAAACACTTGTGAGTTGAAGGAGATTGTTAGAGGAGGAGCTTGGTGGATGACACATAGCTTCATAGCATACGTTGGAAGGAGAAGAAGAAGAGCATCCATATCCAAGAGGTTAAAAAGTGTTCTAAACTTTCCTTAAGTTCATTTTTGTAGTCTAGTTATGATTTGAACGGTTAAAATATATTTTTAACCGATCAAAAGTTATTTTGATGATCTAGAATTCTAAATCTATGATATATAGGTATATTCATGGTTTGATAGGTTTAAATCATGTATTGGTATGAGTGGTGCAAATAAATGAAAGAAATTTTCATATTGTGATTACCGGTAAAATCCTAAGTGGTTCGATCTTTAAACTTCTTGTCAAAACGTTTTCAAAAATATGATCGAACCATGAAATATTGTAAAACAAGAAGTTATAAAGACAACAACACTTAGTTGGTGTCATTTGGATGTGTAAAGTTTATTATATTCAAGTTTGAACCATTAAAACCAAGGATTTGTGATTTTAGTTTTCACTTTGTCCTTGTGAGCAGTTTTTGGTCTAGTTAAGCTCGGAATTTGGATTTGTGATCTAAAGAGAAGTTGTAGAGGGGGAAATTCTGATGAGAATGGACTCAAGAATCACCCCAAAATGTTTTAAAATGAAGAAGTTATGGCTGTCGGAGCGTCGGAGGGTCGAGCAGTCAAAAAGTTGACTTCCGGACGGATATGGCTGACGCAGCCGCGTCAGGACTGACGCAGCTGCGTCAGAACAATCTGCTAAGCAGATTTTTGGTGCTCCGGGTCGGGTCGGGTCGGTCCGGGTCGAGTTTTCTTTGAAAAATTAAGTTGATATAAGTGTAAAATGAATGTTTTTTTTTATTAAACCAATATATATGAAATCCATTAATCATTAATTGGTAACTAAATATTTAAAATAAAGACTAAAGTTAACACAATTAAAAAGTTAACTATTGGTATTATTTGAAGATTATTAAAATATTATTAAATGAGCAATAATATTAGTATATGATTAAAAAGTTATTGAATGATGAATAACATTTGTAAATGATTAAAATATCATTACATGGTTAATAATATTAGTGAGTGATTAAAATATTATTAAATGGTTAATAATATTAATGAGTGATTAAAATATTATTAAATGATTAATAATATTAATGAATGATTAAAATATTATTAAATGGTTAATAATATTAATGAGTGATTAAAATATTATTAAATGATTAATAATATTAATGAATGATTAAAATATTATTAAATGGTTAATAATATTAATAAGTGGTTAAAATATTATTAAATGATTAATAATATTAACAAGTGATTAAAATATTATTAAATGGTTAATAATATTAACAAGTGATTAAAATATTATTAAATGGTTAATAATATTAATGAGTAAGTAAAATATTATTAAATGGTTAATAATATTAATAAGTGATTAAAATATTATTAAATGGTTAATAATATTAATAAGGAATTAAAATATTATTAAATAATTCATAATATTAATAAGTTGGTTAAGTTTACCGACATGTCCAACTAGGTTTGTTGGGCTAGGATTTTTGTCCGGAACTTAAGGGTTCGTTTATCGGACAACTAAAGAGTTAATAATTTGAAGTTAAGGTCTTAAGTTAAGCCTAATTAAAAGTCCTGGTAGCTAATGATTATGTCAATTTGTTATATAAATTGTAGGTTGAGCAAATGACGCAAATTGGCGTAAATGGTAGAAGCAACCAGGCAAGTTTTTCAGAACTTGCTCCTATGTGCATTAATATGCTATAATGTGATTTATATTGATAATATGAAGCTATATTGATAATGTTTGTGGTAGATAAACAGCATGTGGTATGACTACATGAAAACTATGTATAAGAATAAAGCATGATTTGCAAAGTGCTAGTTGATGATTATATGTGATGCATGAGAGGTATGAAATGTTATTAATATGAAAAGCATGATGTGAGATTAAGATACAAAGCATGTGTATTATGTGAATCATGTAATGTGTTATGTGTAACTGTTAAACTTGCTGAGCCGTCGTGCTCACTCTTGCTTAAACCAACATTTCAGATAGTACAAGTATTTGAAGTCTTGATAAGGATCAGGAAACATGAATGCATATTACATTCACTGAAGGTCTAGCACGACCATTGTAGATATCAGTCCGAATTGGACAGGTAAAATGATTGTGTAGTATAAGAATTGGTTGGTATGTATTATGAGAATTAAATACTCAAATTGATTGTAATAGAATGTCGTATCATGTATGATATTAAGACAGACTAGGAATGTATAAAGATTTCGATTCTGGAATAGAAAGATAAGTTGTAAAATTGTAAATAAATGATTATTTAGCAATTATAATATTGTTGTAATTCATGAACAATAAGGAAAAGGTTGTACTCGTGTTGAACCGGATCCGAGGTTCAAGGAACCCGGATTTGGGGTCGTCACAAGTTGGTATCAGAGCTGATAGGTTATAAACCTTAGGTAAGAGTACCTTAGGCTATAACCGTGGTAGAAGATAAGTAAAATGATAAATGAATAAACTCCGAAAGAGTTTAAGTAATAAAAGATGAATTTAGAAATTCATAAAATTATCCAAAGATGGATTTGAGAAGATATAAGAGAAATGAAAAGGGTCATGTTGTACCTAATTTGAATAAATGATAGAAGATATCTTATCATAAGATTTTGAGAAGCATAAAGAAAATGCTAATAAGGTCATGAAATGATCTAGAGAGATGAACTCGTAATGAGGCAGATGTGCTAAAATATGAATGGATAAAATTCGTATTCAGTTAAGAAAAATTAGTGGTTTGTGGGTTTTTAATTGAGGACTCATATTAGTGGTTGAGTTGTACGATTCCTTGTATGGGCAGGGAATTTGTGCTTTGGTTTTAGAACCGCTTAGCTTCCTATATTAATATAGTGGTTGAGTTGAACGAACCCTTGTATGGGCGGGGGCTATGATATGTCAGCGAACCAATTTGGGAGATGCTGCTGCGAAACTTGGCACGATCAGTGTGTATCGTAGAATAAACGTATGCACTGATGGCAGGTGTTCCTTACAGTGTTGAAGAGTTGGGAAACTGATGTATTTGTTCTTGGTTTAACGACCGCTTAACTTTCTATATTGATTAGTGGCCGAGTTGACCAATTTCTTGTATGGGCAGGAGATTGTGTTTGGTTTGACGACCACTTAGCTTCCTATAGTGATAATCGATTGAAACCTGGTGTTGCGCTATTTGTTATATGAATGTTGAGAAGGTGATTCTTGTCTCATGTATAACGAATAGGTAGAGGATGTTAAGTTAAGTTCGTGTTCTGAGAACCGACACGCATGGAAAGTTTGTGACTCATAGTTATGTGGTGGAACCCCTCAGCGAATGGGCGACTTTGGCCTGACTAGGACAAGTTCCTCAAACCATATGATTGTGGTAAGTTCCTGAACCCAAATACGTGGTGAGTTTGATGAACAGTGAGTATGGATAGAGTTAAGTAGTCAGGTTAAGGCTATACTAGATATAGTTATTAAGCTGGAAAAGAATGTGGAGGAAAAATTTGAGGTGTTTTGAGGTTTTAGGATATTCCAAATCCTCTAGCTATGCTAGACTTTGAAATTCTTAAAATCGTGCTAAATTCGCATTGTTGTGCTTTTGAAAAGACAAATGTATTTTTAGAAATCATTAATGCACTTAGTGCAAAGATGATAAACGATGGAGTCATCAATGCAGAATAACCTAGTGTTGGATGTATTTTTAAGCCCACTATGGTATGATGTAATATGACAAAGTCAAAATGATTTTCAGCATTTTGAAACGTTTAAAGAATAGTCTATGCTAATTGTTTCGGCTAGACAAATTGATTTGAAAATATCAAAATGTATTTATAAAATCATCACACACCATTAAAGCCATGGTGCAGAGATGAAAAAGACGGAATCCTCAACGCACTGTTGCAACGGTGCGGTATCATGAAGTCCTATAAATGAATTTTAGTTACTTTAACTAATCTGAAATGATTTTTGAGTCGTAATATACGAACAGTTCAATGATGTGAGTCTATGTCATTTATTTTGACTGGACACTTTTTGGTCAGAAATGACTCAAGTTTTATTTTCCAATCCAACTTATGCTGGAGCGGAATTTTGTAGTAAGTCTGAGGTGAACAACCCCATAATGGGGGATATGTCAGAGCCATGAATAAAGAACCCGCGAGGGGGCGCCCAACAATGGTGGCATGCTGATATGGGTTAGTAAATCCAAAGAGTTCGACCCCGAGAGAAGTCGTTGTGCACAGCGCTAGAGTATGATAGGCTGATCACCTAGCGTACGAAACCATTGTGGTATGTTTTCAGTCTTTGTGATTGATAAACATTCTCGCAGTATGTTCACAGTCTTTATGACTCCTCAGAATAGTATGAAAGTTTTAATGAATATTTTGATTTTCAATTTATTCTTTTATAAGATATTGATTTTCAATTTATTCTTCTGCAAGATATTCCATTGTTCTGGAATTGTGAAAAGTATGAACTTCCTAGAAAAGGGTGGTCATAAAATTTGATGAGTAAAGAGATATTCTCAGAGATGAAAATTGGTAGAAATGAGTATGATAAAATTTCGGGGACGAAATTCTTATAAGAAGGGGTGAATGTAATATCCCAGATATTTTCAAGATTTTAACTAATATCTTAATTGATTTTATTAAAGGTTAAGGTTTAAAACCTAGAATGTGAGAAGTAAGATGTGTAGAAAATAGGTGAACATTTTTTTTTAACATAATTTATTTGTTAGAAATTAAATGTGGGAATATTTTAATGATGCATGTAGAGAATTTATTAAGGAAATAAATTCAATTGAGAAGTGAAGGTAATTATATTAATACGTATATACCTAAAGTGTGCTTGTTAGCCAAATAAGAGGATGAGTAAGTTAATACTCAATTAAGCTAATAAATTAATTAGTTTAAATATGGTGTAAGAAGGAAACTTATGAAATATAATTAACTAGGTTAATTATATTAGTTAAGAGTTAAAGTTATAGAAAAATTAGAATGATTGTCTAGAATGACAATATTATGAAGTTAATTAATTAAGTAATTAACTTAATTATTAAGTTGTTGTATAGAGTCCATTAATGGATTTGAAACAAGCCCAATATGAGAATATTTGCTTGAAGGTGGGTAATTAAATAATAAGCCCAAATGTTATGTTGATTATAATCCAAGAGGTAATTAATATAAGTCCAATTAAATTATGTTGGCAAGTATTGTATATAATGTGGTGGTAGTCCAATTACATTAATTACCTAGCCCAAGTTATAAAGATGTATGAGTTGTGTTGGGTAACCCAAATAATTAAATAAGGGAGCCCAATGCAAAATAAACTAGTAGCCCAAATATTGAGTCCAAATTTAAAAGTCAAATATTGGTCAATATGTTGGGAGAATAAATTCAAGTATTGTTAAGTGTAGAGAATTAACTAATGTAGGGTTAATTGAACAACCCTAGTTGGTAGATAAGAGAGAGCATTAACCAAACATTGGTTAAATGCTAGGTGGGTGAATTTGATGATGAGAATTAACTATGGATGAGTTAGTTGAGTAACCCTAGGTAGTAAATAAATTAAAGATTTAACTATGCATGGGTTAGTTGTAGGAAGAATATTATAGATACAATTATGTATGTATATAATTCACCAAGGTAGAATTGGTAGTTAACCATGGGTTACATGTTGTAGAGAATTAACCATACATTGGTTAATGGTTAGTAGAAATTGCAAGTAATATATAAAGGAAAAATGGTGGAGTGTTGACCAAACATGGGGTCCCACTTGGAGATTGAGTAAAGATGCATGTTGCTTGTATTCAATTTAAGTTGGTCAATTCAAGATATGATGTAATTTAAATAAGAGGTTATTGGTGAATATGTAGAGATATATATGTTGAAAGTATATGAATTGGTAGAGAGTTAACCAATGTTGGTTAAATGAATTAACCTTCTTTGGGTTAAGTTGTGTAGAAAGAATGTGTAGACATATAAAATATGTATACATATTTGGTGAGAGTTAACCAAGCATTGGTTAATTGTTGGAGGATGAGAAGCTTTAACTAAAGTTGAATTTGGTAGATCAACCCTAGGTCACTTGATGTGTTAGTAAGTTAACCACATTGTGGTTAATTGTTGGAAGATATGTGGATGATCAATTGAGACCATGGTTGATAGTTAAGTTAACCTAGGTTACAAAAGTAAGAGTTTTAACCACACATTAGTTAAGTGTTGGAGAATGATTGCTTTTTCTTTACTCAATTGGTTGCTTGGAAGTTATCTTGATGTAAGTCAATCACCTTGTCATTCACAAGGTCAATCACTCCAATAGTAATTACAATTAGCCCATAAATTTACCAATATTAGTTGATTAGTAAGAGTTAATGATGATTAAGGGTGTGCTATAAATATAGTGCTCCACACATTGGCTATGTTTGTTAGTCATTTGTCTAGAATTTCTAGAGAGAAAAGAGAGCTCTTGGAGAGAAAAATAAGCAAACACTTGTGAGTTGAAGGAGATTGCTAGAGGAGGAGCTTGGTGGATGACACATAGCTTCATAGCATACGTTGGAAGGAGAAGAAGAAGAGCATCCATATCCAAGAGGTTAAAAAGTGTTCTAAACTTTCCTTAAGTTCATTTTTGTAGTCTAGTTATGATTTGAACGGTTAAAATATATTTTTAACCGATCAAAAGTTATTTTGATGATCTAGAATTCTAAATCTATGATATATAGGTATATTCATGGTTTGATAGGTTTAAATCATGTATTGGTATGAGTGGTGCAAATAAATGAAAGAAATTTTCATATTGTGATTACCGGTAAAATCCTAAGTGGTTCGATCTTTAAACTTCTTGTCAAAACGTTTTCAAAAATATGATCGAACCATGAAATATTGTAAAACAAGAAGTTATAAAGACAACAACACTTAGTTGGTGTCATTTGGATGTGTAAAGTTTATTATATTCAAGTTTGAACCATTAAAACCAAGGATTTGTGATTTTAGTTTTCACTTTGTCCTTGTGAGCAGTTTTTGGTCTAGTTAAGCTCGGAATTTGGGTTTGTGATCTAAAGAGAAGTTGTAGAGGGGGAAATTCTGATGAGAATGGACTCAAGAATCACCCCAAAATATTTTAAAATGAAGAAGTTATGGCTGTCGGAGCGTCGGAGGGTCGAGCAGTCAAAAAGTTGACTTCCGGACGGATATGGCTGACGCAGCCGCGTCAGGACTGACGCAGCTGCGTCAGAACAATCTGCTAAGCAGATTTTTGGTGCTCCGGGTCGGGTCGGGTCGGTCCGGGTCGAGTTTTCTTTGAAAAATTAAGTTGAAATAAGTGTAAAATGAATGTTTTTTGTTATTAAACCAATATATATGAAATCCATTAATCATTAATTGGTAACTAAATGTTTAAAATAAAGACTAAAGTTAACACAATTAAAAAGTTAACTATTGGTATTATTTGAAGATTATTAAAATATTATTAAATGAGCAATAATATTAGTATATGATTAAAAAGTTATTGAATGATGAATAACATTTGTAAATGATTAAAATATCATTACATGGTTAATAATATTAGTGAGTGATTAAAATATTATTAAATGGTTAATAATATTAATGAGTGATTAAAATATTATTAAATGATTAATAATATTAATGAATGATTAAAATATTATTAAATGGTTAATAATATTAATGAGTGATTAAAATATTATTAAATGATTAATAATATTAATGAATGATTAAAATATTATTAAATGGTTAATAATATTAATAAGTGGTTAAAATATTATTAAATGATTAATAATATTAACAAGTGATTAAAATATTATTAAATGGTTAATAATATTAACAAGTGATTAAAATATTATTAAATGGTTAATAATATTAATGAGTAAGTAAAATATTATTAAATGGTTAATAATATTAATAAGTGATTAAAATATTATTAAATGGTTAATAATATTAATAAGGAATTAAAATATTATTAAATAATTCATAATATTAATAAGTTGGTTAAGTTTACCGACATGTCCAACTAGGTTTGTTGGGCTAGGATTTTTGTCCGGAACTTAAGGGTTCGTTTATCGGACAACTAAAGAGTTAATAATTTGAAGTTAAGGTCTTAAGTTAAGCCTAATTAAAAGTCCTGGTAGCTAATGATTATGTCAATTTGTTATATAAATTGTAGGTTGAGCAAATGACGCAAATTGGCGTAAATGGTAGAAGCAACCAGGCAAGTTTTTCAGAACTTGCTCCTATGTGCATTAATATGCTATAATGTGATTTATATTGATAATATGAAGCTATATTGATAATGTTTGTGGTAGATAAACAGCATGTGGTATGACTACATGAAAACTATGTATAAGAATAAAGCATGATTTGCAAAGTGCTAGTTGATGATTATATGTGATGCATGAGAGGTATGAAATGTTATTAATATGAAAAGCATGATGTGAGATTAAGATACAAAGCATGTGTATTATGTGAATCATGTAATGTGTTATGTGTAACTGTTAAACTTGCTGAGCCGTCGTGCTCACTCTTGCTTAAACCAACATTTCAGATAGTACAAGTATTTGAAGTCTTGATAAGGATCAGGAAACATGAATGCATATTACATTCACTGAAGGTCTAGCACGACCATTGTAGATATCAGTCCGAATTGGACAGGTAAAATGATTGTGTAGTATAAGAATTGGTTGGTATGTATTATGAGAATTAAATACTCAAATTGATTGTAATAGAATGTCGTATCATGTATGATATTAAGACAGACTAGGAATGTATAAAGATTTTGATTCTGGAATAGAAAGATAAGTTGTAAAATTGTAAATAAATGATTATTTAGCAATTATAATATTGTTGTAATTCATGAACAATAAGGAAAAGGTTGTACTCGTGTTGAACCGGATCCGAGGTTCAAGGAACCCGGATTTGGGGTCGTCACAATATCAAGAGCAATTATTGTAGTAGGATCTAACTCATGGTATGAGAATCTTTTGTCCAATTTCAAGAAAAAATATAGAGAAAAAAAATGCTATAGTGATGTGATTTAGTTAGTGTTATGACAATACTTTTTTGTTTGGACTTAGAAGACTCATTTTATACTTTTGGGTATATATGCAAAAACCTTTCTTTTGGATTTTTACATCTTTTTTTTCCCTAATTGGATCTCACCAAATGGCTTACAGTACTACCATTTTTCCACAAAAAATATTGTTCATAGATCATATTGATCTATGGTTAGAGATACTGAAGGCAAATAATTACTACCAAACTTCTCATTCTGTTTTGTCAATAAAGGAAAGGTGTGTGGGATACTCGAAAACAATATATTACACAAATTTGAGCCCGCTATTATCAATCAATTAATTACTCAAACCTGTCAAGAACTAATTTTAAGTTGAGAATAAGTAGCACACTAATGTTTGTCTCAAAAAGAAATTATGACTTGATTAAGTATCAATCTTTTTGTATTAATGGTTGGACTCTCGGTTCTATTATGGAACTGGGAGTCCACAACAGTTTTAGATTTTTTAATTTAAAAATATTGGATACAGTACTCAACTGTTATATTAGTTGCACCGTGCCTTCAGGCACGGATTATCCCTAGTACATATATATGTGTGTGTGTGTGTGTGTGTGTGTGTGTGTGTGTGTGTGTGTATATATGTATATATACATATATATATACCAGTAATTGTCCGTGCCTAAAGACACGGCGTAACAAAAAATTAGATTAAAATTTGAAAAATACTACATTACTTAAAGACGATTTACAACCTAAAATAACTTACAATCACACATAATAATTATCATAATTCACAACACCATCATAATAATTATTATTATTATTATTATTTTTGTTTTCGTTGTTGTTGTTATTATTATTATTATTATTGTTATTGTTGTTGTTGTTATTATTATTGTTGTTATTGTTCTTATTATTATTATTGTTGTTGTTGTTGTTGTTGTTGTTGTTGTTATTATTATTATTATTATTATTATTATTATTATTATTATTATTATTATTCGTCTTCTTTTTCTTCTTGTTGTTGTTGTTGTTGTTATTATTATTATTTTGAATTCAAATTTGAATAAATGAGTGTGAAATGAAGTGTTGATTTTAGTGAAATTTGTGTGTGTATGAGATGTTATTATTATTTTGAATTTAAATTTGAATGAATTGGTGTAAAATTGAGTGTTGATTTGGAGGAAAATTGTGTGTGTGAGATGAAATGTGAGCTATTAGATTAAAATTAAAAGATCTTAACTGTTGTTGTGCTTTGTCAAATTTTAAATTCAAAATGGGTTGTGTTTTATTATATAGATGTACTCATATTCTCTAAACTTTCAAAACATGATGTGACTCATTCGCATTAAAAAAATAAAAAAAAAGTTGATCTATTTATTACAAGTTTACAATTTACAAGTTACAACTTACAAATTACAATAATGAATAATTATAAGTTTAAAACTTTAAAGTATAACTTAAACAATAATTAATGATGAGTCGATTACAAATATTGGTCTTCAAAATTTTAAAATATATGTTTTCAAATATTTAATATTCATATAATTGAACTTTCAGCTGTTTATGCTCCGACTTCGAGATCTTTCAAGTTATCTTAATCGTCTATTACCTCTTGTATTCTTCATTGCGCGATAAGATAATCTCTATAGCAAATGCATATTTCCAACGATTTCGAACTAAGTCTACTTCTTTTTTCATCTCATACCCTGCCAGATAAAGAAAAATAAGATTCTAAAACTCGGTGTACTAGCTTAGATAATTAGTATATCACGGGTCATCGCGATCAAAGTAGAAAATTATTGTTTATGTTTATTTCAGAAAACGAGAATATTAAATTTTTTAAATTCTTCGTCTATCATAAAACTCTTAAAATCAATATTATAATATAAATAAAGTTCGTTTAAACTACTCGTGTGTGCTGAAGTTTTTAGTTTCTTGCATAGTGTTTTTAATAAATTGGCATATTTAGAAGATGAAGGGACAAGAGTCGGTGCACGTATAGATGTACAATATACAGATTCATACAGTTTATAAAATTTAGTAAATGTAGTATTACATTTTAATTTAAGGTTATCAATATTACTAGTACCTATATTTTCTACTATATTTTTCAAAATACTTTAAATACCTTCTAATTTTATAATTGGGTTTAATACAGCGACACAAGTAATAACAGTTGACATGTCTTCAAAGTATTTTTAAAATTTTTCTTCCATTGACAAAATAAATGCAGACCAAATATCATTATTTTTAAATTCTTTAAAAACAAATGATATTTCTAAACATGCATTTAGAACATGATGAATTGTAGGATAATAAACAACATATAATATTTTTGTGTATTTTTTAAAAACTTTAAGAATACTTAAAAGTTGACCAAGTAGATCCCAATCTTCGCTCGTTAATCCATGAACAGTTATTGTATTATAAAACTTCATACGTATATTTTTATAGTTATAAACATCACTAAACAAATCATATATACTATTTCACTTAGTGTTATTATCAAATTTTGCTCTTTCAAATTTTTCTCCTCTTGTATGACAAATGTTTAAAATCTTGAATTTTTCTATTTGAACCATACACACAAGTAATCATACCACGAATTTTATATATTGTCATTTCCAAATAATTAAATTCGGATTGAACAATTAAATTTATTATATGACAAACACATCTAACATGAAAAAATACATCATTTACTATAGGTATTAAATCATTTTTTAACATGTTAACATCGCTAGCGTTATTGCTTGTATTATCTAAACTAATACTCATTATTTTATTTTTAATTTTAAAAGTATGAATAATAGACATAATTTGAGCATATATTGTTTGACTAGTATGAGATAATTCAAAAAATTCAAATCATATCATTTTTTTTACATAACCATTTCATAATCTATCCAATGAGCAATCATACAAATATAGCTAACTACAGGTTGATGATTATCAGACCAAATATTACTACTTAAACTAATTTTATAGTCAAAATTGTCAAAATATTTAATTAATTTCTTTTTAGCTTTATTATATAATTTAAATGCATCACGTTTAGTAGTCATTCTACTTACTTATTTATATTTCGATTGCAATTCAGATTGAATGTACTCGGTACAACGCTGATCGGCAAAAAAATTGAACGAGAGCTCCTTCTTGATCACTAGTTTGGCTTACAACTCTTTTTGTAATATTTGATCATAACTCCAACTATGACCGAAAATATCAATTTGTGCTTTAGAGCTTTCATCGGTTAGTTTATGCATTTACAAATACGATTGGTAGTGTTGTTGTAATGTGTTATTTCCTTTAGTATCAAATAAGGTGTTGCATATTTGCATTGAGCCTTTTTAACACCTTCGGCAGCCCACATTTCGATGAAATGTTCATAAACTAGCATTGTACATTTGTTTTGCTCACCGGTAGGACGTGAAAATAATTGACTCGAACTCGTTTCACTATCAGGCATAATGATATTTGAGTCATTTTGAATAAATTATGGCATTTGTGATCCGGATGTAGTGTTGGATGAATCCATTTAATTGTAATAAAATGTAATAATAATAATTTAATAATAAGGGGTGTAATAAAAAAATGTATTAATAATACAAATTGAGAAATATAATGATAACAATTGAAGCTTTGTGGAAAGAAGATAATTAATTTTATGTGGAGAGAAAAGAATGTTGAAATGATTGAATATAATGATAACAATTGTGAATGTTAATACGTAGTGCACTATCTTCATTTTATAGAAGAAAAATATGTCCGTTGTGCAACTAGCCGGTGTAACTTTGATCTATTTTTTTTGCAAGTGCATAAAGATGGCAGGAGGCAGTGACGGTCGTTTTCACGATTGATATTTACGTGCAAGTATACACGGCCTTCAAATAGTAAAGAGTAAGTCTAAGTCGATCCCACAGAGAGTTATACTAATGTTATCTAAATAGCAAACTAAAAGCAACCTAACCCAATTTAAACTATGATTAAAGATGGTGATTTTTGTTAACACAATATCCTAAAATAATTAAAACTTAGCAACAAAGATTCGATTTAAACAAGCTAAGATCACAATTTCACTCACTACCTCATTTAACCCTCACACCCCTCTTTTCAATGCTAAGATTGTACAAATAATAACCAGAGAAAATAAACAACCAATAACCTCTTTCGATAGTTAAAAGATTCACACCCTACTAATTAGCTCACTATATTCCTATGTGACCTAACTTAGCAAGATGGCAAGAAAAGCGATTCTCAACAAGGCTACACAAGGTACATCGGTATATTCTTATCCGAGATACAAATTAGGCACTCCATCCGAAGATAAGACTTCCTACAAGTGCTATCATGCTTTAGGTTGAGTTATTTAATCCGTTTTTCAATATCATAAACAACCACACATTACATACAAAGTACATAATCCATACATGAAGAACAAAGCATGATAACCATTCATTAGCAATCCATACACATCAAAAAGAGAGATATTCAATTAAAATCAAGTAATGAGCTCCATTGTGATCCTAGAAATGAAGTTAGTTCATATTTAAATGAATAAAAATCATTAACAAGTCACTCATTAGACTTAAATACACAGAATGAAGATAACTAAATGGTTGAAACTTCCTAAAACACAAGTCTCAAACACATAAACTCCCTTCACAATATAGTAATCCAAGCTTGATGAGTCTTCTTGCTCTTGAGTTAAATACCAATCCAAGTTGCTTTGAAGGCTTCCAAAACCGAAGAACAACTGCTCTCAGGCGTAAAAACTGATATATCTAGGTCAAGCAACGAATGGATTTAAGTACAAAAATCCCGTCTAATTTCAGCAGCTTTGACCGCTGCGGCGGTGGTTATGAATCACAAATTACGATTTTACCCTTCAAGTTTAAAAATCCTACAAAACGCCGACGAGACATTAGGGACCAAAAAATTCATAAATATAGGCAATAATAACTCTCAAAAACTCACAAAACATTAAGTCAGACGTACTAATTTGCAGGTATAAAACCCACTCATCATGCAGCAACTGACACTGACAAGCATCAGTAAGTCAACAACAACCAGTATGCGCAGTATTTTTTTTAATTTTTTTTTTACCGTTAGAGGCATGCCAGGTCGGGCTCTGGTTTGGGCTAGAGGCTAGGCCAGGCCTTGGGCCGCAGGTCAGGCTGGGGTTTAGAGAAGGCCAGTCCAGGATGGTTCTTTGGAAAAAAAAGATGGTCTATTACTGGCCTACCAGGTCGGATCTGGTCAAAATTTTGACCAGGCCGATCTTTAACTAGGCCAAACTAAGGGCGGGGCATGAGCCCCATGCTAGATGTGCATGTCTACCCAGAGGTAGATCTGTGAGGATCCGAATTTCAGGATTCCTTTAATAATATCAAATAAGAATTAGTTGATAAAAAATATCAAGGTTGTTTAAGTTAATTATTATTTAAAGTGTTTGAAGGGATTTAATTAGTAAATTAAATTTGTACAAAGATGGTGATGAATTATATGAATTTAAAATAATTGAAAAGTAAATAAATTGTGTAAATACAATTTATGAAGAATAAAAGAAATTTCAGGTAAATGTACAATAAATTGTACAATTTAATTATTGTGGAAGTACAGAAATTATGTTTTAAATAAGGTTATGTGATAATGTAAATGCATGAATTAAATATGTATATATTTATATATATACATTTGTATATATATGTGTGTTATGTTTAATTGATAATTATAAATTTCACTAATTATGAGAATTAAGGGATTAATAATTAAATTAATCCAAAGTAAGATAAAAGTTAATGAGGAGATTAAGTAAAATTGAAATTATTGAATTTTAGATTTTACCAAGAATTTTGGAAGAAGTTAGAAATTAATTGAGAAGGAAAGGTAATTATATAAATTATATAATAATAAATTATATAATTTATATAAGGAAATTAAAATAAGGTATGGAGAAAATAATAATTATATAAATTATATAAAAATAATTATGTAATTTACATAAGGTGATTAAATGGAATAAGGTTGAGGAATTAAAGAAATTATTTAAGAAATAAGAACGTAAATATATAAATTATATAATATTGAATTATATAATTTATATATAAAGAAATTATTGTAAATATTAAAGAAATTGAATAATAAATAAGAAAAAAAGGAATGTTTTAAGTTATTAAAAATTATATTTGTTTGTAATATAATTATTGTGACTTTTATGAAAGATAATATTTCGGAAATGTGAACATGTTAATGTAACATGTTGTCTAAGTAACGGAGTGAAAAATTACGAAAAATAATTTTTATAAGCTATATGATTTATTTTATGATTTTTGGAGGTATAAATTACCTCAAATAATTACATGCATGTCATTATGCGTGTACAAAATTTGTCAAGAAAAGTACCTAAAAGAGGTATTAAAATTATTTATAAATCATATTATGATTTTTAGTGAATTTAACTAAATATTTTATATTTATTATATAAAATATTTATTACATAATATAATTACGTAATGTGTTTAAAATATTTTTATGCTTCATTTTTGGCAAATCCGGAAGATTCAAGATGGTCAAAGGCGGTGGAAATTTGGCCAACTTGGATGAATCAACTTTTGTATAAAAGAAAGGAAAGGAAAAGCAAGAAGGAAAAAGAAAGAAAGAAAAACAAACACAATAATACTCTCCCTCTTTAATTGGTTCCACCCGAAACCACCACCACCGCCGGAAAACACCATCACGGGGAAGGAAGGAAAATATTGGTGTCATACAAGTGAGTAGAAGCTTCAAAGGAAAGCATTAGAAGGTATAAAAATAAATTTATTTGGTTTATTTCTATAGTTTTGGTGATAAATTATTTTGTGGAAAAATTATAAATAATTAGTATAATTATTCTAAATAATTATTTGATGGATATGTATGAGTTATAGAATTTTTGAAATGGTTTTGTGGAGAAAATTTGTGTAAAAATGGAGGAATTTTTGCATGGCTGGTGCACTGTTGCTGGGAAAAGAGTGAGAAGAAAAGAAAAGGCTGCCGCGCATGGCGCGGCAGCCATTTTTTTTCCGAACGCGGGACCAAAACGACGGCGTTTTGGCACGCGGAAGGGGGGGAGCCGCGCCATGCGCGGAGCCCAGAATCTGGCGAAGGAAACGACGTCGTTTTGGGCGTCGGTAGAACAGTCGCCGCGCATTGCGCGGGCGACCGGCACGGCTAGAAATTACCAGCGTGCCCTTGGTCTTTTGCGATAATACCAGCCGTGTCCTTGGACCATCGAAACTACGAAAATGCCCCTGTACTTTCCCGTAAATTCCGGTTATGTCCTTAACGTTGCTAAAGTTACGGAAATGCCCCCGGGCTTTCCAGAAAATGCCGGATGGGTCCTAAGGGCGCGAAAATTACGGATAAGCCCCTGAGCTTTTCTGTTAATGCCAATTTTGTCCCTTTTACTGCGGAAATTACATAAATGCCCTCAGAAAGTGTTTTTAATTAAAATAAATGTTTAAAAATGGTTTAAAAATCATAGAAAATTATAGAAAAATACTAAAAATATAGAAATGATATTTGGGCATTAAATTTAATATTTTTGTAAAAATATTAAATATTGGAGAATAATATTTAAATATTTTAAATATTAATCTAATGAGTTTAAGGTTAGAAAATGGTTAAAATGAAATTTTTGGACAACCAGTTGTGTTAAATTTTATCCAATGAGCCGGGTTGTCCGTAGTGAAGGTATTGGATATTAAGTTATATCAATATATTGAGGGATAAGGTTAATGTAATTAACCATATAAATTAATAATTAGCCCAGTAATGATATTAATTAATTCAATTAATATCATAAGGAGTTAAATAATTATTACTTGATTATTTTATGATTATAGGTCATACGAGAAGCACGATAGAAGGGTATTTGATAATTAATTCTACAATCAAGGCAAGTTCTTCAGTCCCTTTTATGTTAAATGTTGAACTAATATGATATGAAATTCTTGTTTTAAATGCATACAAATTATGTGTTATGTGATACGTGTTTAATATGACCACAACGTGTTCTTTGTGCAACGATATGAGATATATTGCTATATTTGAAGCACAAGCACATGATATAACACACATCAAGCATGTTAAGGTATGTGCTACGTGAAATATAAACTGTTGAACTTGCTGAGCCGTTGTGCTCATTACTTGCTTAAAATAAACTTTTGCAGGTTAAGAAACAAAATTTCAGGAATATCAGAATAAATTAAAGACGGATTGTCACAGCAGGTTGTAAATGTAGTTGCTATATTTTCAATAGCGTAATTCAATGTGGTAAATTGCAAAGTTATATGGATATGTCGCATGTACATATATGTGGGATCTAGCTAAAGATGAACAGAGTTAAAATGTGAACTATAATTGTTCAAGATGATGGTTGTGCTAGAAATTATTATATGTTTAACCTATGAATGATGATATAAAGAATATTTGTATGGATATGAATGGTATTAAAATTTGAATGTCGAGCTTTATGATACGAATGAGAGAAAGAAAAAGTAAAGGTTGCGATTCATGGGATTAGGATCAAAATGTAAGGATTCTAAATATCCAAATATTTCAATACAATGATTGAATTAAGAAAAAGAAAAATTTATACCGAAATTTTGGTAATGGTTGATTTTCAGATCAGATAGTGGATTAATTAAGGGTTTATATAAGATAATTAAAGATTATTAACGGACCGAAATTTGGACATAAAGAAAATAATGTTTATTAAATACAAGACTTAAGTTAATAAAATGGGTCGAATTTCGGGGTCGTTACAGTTGGTATCAGAGCTAGAGGTTATAAACCTTAGGTAAATGATACCTTAGGTTATAACTTAAAGTAAGCAAGAGTACGATTAATTGAGTGTTCTGAAAACTCAAGCGTATGATAAACTCGTGACTCATGATTATATGGTGGAGCCCCTTTAGCGAATGGGCGACTATAGCCTGACTAGGACAAGCTCCTCAACCATATGATTATGGTAAGTTCCTGAGTCCAAATACGTGATAAGTTTGATGAACATGGGGGATTAAAATAGAAAGATGTAAGTTAAGAAATACAGATCTCAGATAGTGACTAAAGGAAAGAAAATATGAAAGAGATGAGATTATAAGGAAGAGATAAAGATGTTAAGAAAGATCTGAATGAAAGTAATGAATTGAGAAAATTTTATAAGTTCAATTAAGAACATAATTGAAAGAGAATAATTGAAATGATTCAAAGATGAATTTCAAAGAAAATTAGGGGACACCTGATTTAAATAATAAAGACGACAAGGTAATCCAAAAAAGTATAGAAAGAGATCATAATAACATGATCAGGAATGGTAAGAGGATCGTACTACGATACGATCACAAGATAAGGGAATCAAGTAAGAAGTAGATTGTGAAGCAAGGTCATGATGGAATCAAGGGAGAATATGAAATAATAGAAAGACCTGTTAATGGTCAACAAGGTATAGCTTGATGCTATAAAGAGATATGGTACTATGAAATAGTACAAGAAGAATTCAAAGGATGATGAGATATGAATGACAGAAAGGTTATGATAAGAGGGTAGAAAACTTGGGTACGAAATTTCATTTGAAGACTCATATGGTGACTGAGTTGCACAATCCTTTGTATGGGCGGGGGATTTGTGTTTACTTAGTTACTATGTGATAATCATTGAAATGTTAGAGTCGCGTTAAGAGTTTCTGATAGATAGATAATATTAAGTTAAGCACGAGTTCTTAAAACTCATGCATATGGTAAGTCCATGACTCATATTGGTATGGTATGTTTTGAGCCCTCAGCATATGGATAGTCTTTGATTTGTTCTTAGACTACATATTGCTAGGACAAGCTCCTAAACTCATATTCTTGTGGTAAGTTCCTGGACTCATAATGTGTGGCAAGTTTGATGAACTATACGGGGGTATAGAAATGTTGGAGTAGTTAGAAAATTTTTGTATAATGGTAATAATAGTCCTAGCAATGAATAATATAATTAAGTGAAAGAACCGAATGTGGCAGATGTGTTAAAATGTTAGGGAATTTAGGATATTCCCACTCTTCTAGCGTTGCTAGATTTCGAAATTTTTTGGCCTTAAGTTGATTTGGCACGTGTGTGCTTTGAAAAATATAAATGAAATTTTTAAGCGATTCAAAAAGTGTCTATGCTACTTGTTTCGGCTAGACAAAAATATTTTTACATCAAAATGTGTTTCAAAAGAATCATCCACGCACCTTTTAGCCCGGTGCAGATGTGATGAATGACGGAATGCTCAACGTGTTGTTGAGACGGTGCGGTACTATTTCGTTATAAGATGATTCAACACCATAAAGTATGGTTTATGGTGTAGGAATTATTAACGACGGAATTCTCAACGGGCTGTCAAAATGACGCGGTAACATGAAGTCATAAATGATTTTGATTTATGAAGGTATGTCAGAACTATAAGTCAATGCCATTTGACTCGGCTTGATATTTTGAAAAGTTTTGACATGATAAATGTTTTAAAAATTTCTGTGGATTATAAAGTGTTAGAGAAAGTCTATGCTAATTGATCTAGCTAGACAAGCGTTGAGAAAATATAAGTCTAAGCTATTGATTCAGCTAGACAAATTTTGAAATATATTGAATTCCTATTCTTTGAAAATTATACCCAATCAAATTACTTTTGAATGAATTCTATGGCTGAGATGAACAAAAAGATTAAGACTATTGCAGGTTGATCGAATGGTCACCCGGCATAGCAAGACACAGGCATTGCAGATTGATCATCTGGCGTGTCAATGTATGGTGAAACATCCATCACTTTAATGACAGACTGATCCACTGTCAGGGTTTGTAGTATGAAGTACTCGGGGAGCGAAGTACTGTAAACCGGGATAAATGTTCATTCAGCATATCATGAAAGTTTTTTTTTCTTCCAAAATAAAAATTTATTTTTCCTCTACTCATATGAAGATTGGATGGTAGGATGGGGTAGTATTTTAAATTGTGAATGATAGTAAAAGCCGTAATGGTGAAGTAAATAAATTATGAAATGTGATGGATTAGAAAATTGCAATGTCCAATGACGGTGAGAAAGGAATGAAATGAATGAAGTATGAGTACATAGAAATTTCGAGGACGAAATTTTATGAAGGAGGGGTGAATGTGACACCCAGGATTTTAAAAATAATTCCAAATAAAGATTATGATAAAAATTAAGTAAAGGTTAGCATTTAAAACCTAGTGTTGAATGATAGAAGGTATTAAGAAATGAATTATGAAATATGAAAAAGAATTATATGAACTAAGAAGAAAATGATGAATGTACAGAGTATAAATGAGGTGTAATAGAAGGTATGAAATAAGTTGGTTAAGTAAGGATTAGAAGAAAGTTTTCGGGGAATGAGAAATAATCTTGATAAGTATATCGAGAAATGAATTAAAGTGTTATTCATAAAATTTTTAGAGAAATATGAAATGTACTACTATAAAGAAATTGTAAATTAAATATTCTGATAGCAATGAACATTATGAGGTTATCCATGTAAGTTATGGTTATTAAAGAGGTAAAATATAATTATTATTGATTAAATTGTTATTCATCAAGATGAAGGTATAGCAATGTGCTATGAATAATATACGTATAATTATTACGGCAATTATGATTCCGAGGACGGAATCCTGTTAAGGGGGGGAAAATGTGAGGATCCGAATTTCAGGATTCCTTTAATAATATCAAATAAGAATTAGTTGATAAAAAATATCAAGGTTGTTTAAGTTAATTATTATTTAAAGTGTTTGAAGGGATTTAATTAGTAAATTAAATTTGTACAAAGATGGTGATGAATTATATGAATTTAAAATAATTGAAAAGTAAATAAATTGTGTAAATACAATTTATGAAGAATAAAAGAAATTTCAGGTAAATGTACAATAAATTGTACAATTTAATTATTGTGGAAGTACAGAAATTATGTTTTAAATAAGGTTATGTGATAATGTAAATGCATGAATTAAATATGTATATATTTATATATATACATTTGTATATATATGTGTGTTATGTTTAATTGATAATTATAAATTTCACTAATTATGAGAATTAAGGGATTAATAATTAAATTAATCCAAAGTAAGATAAAAGTTAATGAGGAGATTAAGTAAAATTGAAATTATTGAATTTTAGATTTTACCAAGAATTTTGGAAGAAGTTAGAAATTAATTGAGAAGGAAAGGTAATTATATAAATTATATAATAATAAATTATATAATTTATATAAGGAAATTAAAATAAGGTATGGAGAAAATAATAATTATATAAATTATATAAAAATAATTATGTAATTTACATAAGGTGATTAAATGGAATAAGGTTGAGGAATTAAAGAAATTATTTAAGAAATAAGAACGTAAATATATAAATTATATAATATTGAATTATATAATTTATATATAAAGAAATTATTGTAAATATTAAAGAAATTGAATAATAAATAAGAAAAAAAGGAATGTTTTAAGTTATTAAAAATTATATTTGTTTGTAATATAATTATTGTGACTTTTATGAAAGATAATATTTCGGAAATGTGAACATGTTAATGTAACATGTTGTCTAAGTAACGGAGTGAAAAATTACGAAAAATAATTTTTATAAGCTATATGATTTATTTTATGATTTTTGGAGGTATAAATTACCTCAAATAATTACATGCATGTCATTATGCGTGTACAAAATTTGTCAAGAAAAGTACCTAAAAGAGGTATTAAAATTATTTATAAATCATATTATGATTTTTAGTGAATTTAACTAAATATTTTATATTTATTATATAAAATATTTATTACATAATATAATTACGTAATGTGTTTAAAATATTTTTATGCTTCATTTTTGGCAAATCCGGAAGATTCAAGATGGTCAAAGGCGGTGGAAATTTGGCCAACTTGGATGAATCAACTTTTGTATAAAAGAAAGGAAAGGAAAAGCAAGAAGGAAAAAGAAAGAAAGAAAAACAAACACAATAATACTCTCCCTCTTTAATTGGTTCCACCCGAAACCACCACCACCGCCGGAAAACACCATCACGGGGAAGGAAGGAAAATATTGGTGTCATACAAGTGAGTAGAAGCTTCAAAGGAAAGCATTAGAAGGTATAAAAATAAATTTATTTGGTTTATTTCTATAGTTTTGGTGATAAATTATTTTGTGGAAAAATTATAAATAATTAGTATAATTATTCTAAATAATTATTTGATGGATATGTATGAGTTATAGAATTTTTGAAATGGTTTTGTGGAGAAAATTTGTGTAAAAATGGAGGAATTTTTGCATGGCTGGTGCACTGTTGCTGGGAAAAGAGTGAGAAGAAAAGAAAAGGCTGCCGCGCATGGCGCGGCAGCCATTTTTTTTTCCGAACGCGGGACCAAAACGACGGCGTTTTGGCACGCGGAAGGGGGGGAGCCGCGCCATGCGCGGAGCCCAGAATCTGGCGAAGGAAACGACGTCGTTTTGGGCGTCGGTAGAACAGTCGCCGCGCATTGCGCGGGCGACCGGCACGGCTAGAAATTACCAGCGTGCCCTTGGTCTTTTGCGATAATACCAGCCGTGTCCTTGGACCATCGAAACTACGAAAATGCCCCTGTACTTTCCCGTAAATTCCGGTTATGTCCTTAACGTTGCTAAAGTTACGGAAATGCCCCCGGGCTTTCCAGAAAATGCCGGATGGGTCCTAAGGGCGCGAAAATTACGGATAAGCCCCTGAGCTTTTCTGTTAATGCCAATTTTGTCCCTTTTACTGCGGAAATTACATAAATGCCCTCAGAAAGTGTTTTTAATTAAAATAAATGTTTAAAAATGGTTTAAAAATCATAGAAAATTATAGAAAAATACTAAAAATATAGAAATGATATTTGGGCATTAAATTTAATATTTTTGTAAAAATATTAAATATTGGAGAATAATATTTAAATATTTTAAATATTAATCTAATGAGTTTAAGGTTAGAAAATGGTTAAAATGAAATTTTTGGACAACCAGTTGTGTTAAATTTTATCCAATGAGCCGGGTTGTCCGTAGTGAAGGTATTGGATATTAAGTTATATCAATATATTGAGGGATAAGGTTAATATAATTAACCATATAAATTAATAATTAGCCCAGTAATGATATTAATTAATTCAATTAATATCATAAGGAGTTAAATAATTATTACTTGATTATTTTATGATTATAGGTCATACGAGAAGCACGATAGAAGGGTATTTGATAATTAATTCTACAATCAAGGCAAGTTCTTCAGTCCCTTTTATGTTAAATGTTGAACTAATATGATATGAAATTCTTGTTTTAAATGCATACAAATTATGTGTTATGTGATACGTGTTTAATATGACCACAACGTGTTCTTTGTGCAACGATATGAGATATATTGCTATATTTGAAGCACAAGCACATGATATAACACACATCAAGCATGTTAAGGTATGTGCTACGTGAAATATAAACTGTTGAACTTGCTGAGCCGTTGTGCTCATTACTTGCTTAAAATAAACTTTTGCAGGTTAAGAAACAAAATTTCAGGAATATCAGAATAAATTAAAGACGGATTGTCACAGCAGGTTGTAAATGTAGTTGCTATATTTTCAATAGCGTAATTCAATGTGGTAAATTGCAAAGTTATATGGATATGTCGCATGTACATATATGTGGGATCTAGCTAAAGATGAACAGAGTTAAAATGTGAACTATAATTGTTCAAGATGATGGTTGTGCTAGAAATTATTATATGTTTAACCTATGAATGATGATATAAAGAATATTTGTATGGATATGAATGGTATTAAAATTTGAATGCCGAGCTTTATGATACGAATGAGAGAAAGAAAAAGTAAAGGTTGCGATTCATGGGATTAGGATCAAAATGTAAGGATTCTAAATATCCAAATATTTCAATACAATGATTGAATTAAGAAAAAGAAAAATTTATACCGAAATTTTGGTAATGGTTGATTTTCAGATCAGATAGTGGATTAATTAAGGGTTTATATAAGATAATTAAAGATTATTAACGGACCGAAATTTGGACATAAAGAAAATAATGTTTATTAAATACAAGATTTAAGTTTATAAAATGGGTCGAATTTCGGGGTCGTTACAAGATCCATGTGAGGGCAAGGGGGCACGACTTTTGTAATTCTTTGTTAGTTTATATGGAGCAAAGTGCCCCACTCAAATAAAAAAGATTTGGTGATTTTAAAAAATAAAGTTATAAAAATTAACTTTTATGTATTTATTTAAATCTATTTTGTGAATTTTATTTGTTTCCTCTATTTCACAATAAGTAAATATCAATTGTTATTTTTTTTTCACAAAAAAAGTAACATGTTTATTGAGAGTAATATAAAATGACATAATATTTTAAAAAAATTCATCATAATTTATTACATGTCACAACTATTAAACTAAAAATTCATTATATTTCATAGTAAATATAAAATAAAAATACATCATTAATATTTGCACATATTATGAATGTGACTCTTTTTGTGCAAGTAAAAAGTAATTTTATTAAGATTAATTGATAATTTGTAAATGTACTATGGTCTAATTTTTATATTAATTACAAAAAAAAATTCATTGTTATAATATCATTGCAGACAAAAATATTTTAATAAAATAGTTTTGTAATATTTCGTCCAAATAATTAAAGGTGCAGCTTATGTGGCTAATGTTTGACAGGTGATGGTGAGTCATATTAAGAATGTGGCATATGAACCCAAACCCATAGATACAACTAGATTTGACAAACGGGCCGGGCCGGGCTGAAAAGGCCCAGATTTTGCCGAGCTAAAATCTTGCGGGCCGTGGCCCGCCCGCGGGTTTTTTAAGTTTTTTTTTTTAAATATTTAAAAAATAATAATTTTTTAAAATATATATATATATATATATATATATATATATATATATATATATATATATTTACAACTATAATACATAATTTAAAATAAATATTAACTCTAATTATTTACAATTATAACACATAATTTATACATAATCATTTAATAGTATTAGTAAATAAAATAATCAATAATTTTATAGTCATATATATTAAAATATAACTAATCTTGTGATTAATTAATTGATAAATGTATATAATATTAATATTAAAGATAAGATAATAAAAGAAAGACTAAAAGTAATATATATATAATATTCATAATTATTTTTTGTATTATTATTCAATATCACATGTTAAAATTTACTCTTATATTCTTCCTAATTCCCTATTTAATTCATTTTTTAAGTTAATATTTTTTTTTTGTCATCAATATCAAATAATAAAAATAAGAAGAAAAAAAAATTGGGCCCCGGGCCGGGCCAAAAATGGGTCGGGCTAAAACACCCAATTTTTTTTTGGCTGAAAAATGGGAGCCCATAGCCCAATTTTTTTGAGTCAGCCCAGCCTGCGGGCCCAGACCTATTTTGCCAGGTCTAGATACAACTTTTATTATAAAATGCTCAGCTAGCAAAAGAATATAATAAAATATAAAATCTCAAGAATGAGGGTATGTGTTTAGACGCCATGGATTCCGGCAGGGAATTGTGTTGCCTTCGCTAGTTGCTGAACAAGTTTTGTGCTTCCTCCCTTTAATAGTTTAATCTTATACCCATGTCTTAATAAACAAAAATAAATTAACATAAATATAAACTTTAATCTGATTGATGATTAATTGTGAAAATTTTCGTGTGTGAAAGAGTGTTGTGTGGGTCTTAACGTGGAACTAATAAGCTGCTTGAATCAGGATTTCTACAATAGAGAAACTACTAACGAAAAAATAAAGGAGTAAAATACAGGGAAGAGAGAAGAAGATAAGTTTATTTTATTTTATTTCTTATATATATTTTTTGCACTAATTATTCAAATAAGCTCTAATTTAGTCCAAGTAATTGTGTCATGCATGTCACATACTTAAAATGACCCACCACACCTATCGAATGGTAGTCACGCAAGCAACACCGTTAATTATTTGAACAAAATATGGCAAAATTATTTCACCAAAATATTTTTATTAGTATGATAATAATATTGTCACAAAAAAGTTTTACTAACTAAAATAAAAATTAAACACTAATATAATTATCAAAATATCAATTAACTATTTTTATTTAATTATAAAAATGTCCCCTCTTCTTAAAATTTTTACATCCGCCCCTAAACATACCATTAGACTCGATAGTATTGAACCACAAGCCCCGTCAATACCACCGAACCACCGGCCACCGCGATACTCCTTCCTTCGCCGGAAGGAAAAATCAAGTAGATGATACTCTAACTAAAGCAGCAACTAGATATGTATCATCACCTCTTCCTTTTGTTTGAAAATTGTTGCAAGTTGATATGCTTGGTAGGGAACTTCTAACTTAAAACTCATTTTTTCATCTTGGATGGTTGATGTTTAAGCTAACTTATATCTACTTTTATGTTTTATCTATAAAAAAAACTTGGAGGGTATTGGGTATTATGAAAAATGAGCATAAATGTGTTATATTTTTAGGGTTAACTAAGATCAAATTGTATCTTAGGCGAATAATTGGCTAGAAACATCGCAAAATGGAATAATATTGTCTTTTTAAAAAATAAAAAAGTAAAAAAAATTAGAGAATTGATTGTCTATTTGCAAACTAGTGGATTAAGGATGAAAAACTTGCAAACTTAGGGGCCTTTTTAGCAATGACTTATAAGTTGGTCTAACTTACTTATAAGTATTATTTATTGTTTGACCGTTTGTGTGTAACTTATTCTAAACTTATATTTTGGCTTATAAATAATTTTTCAGAAATAATAATTTTTTTTATTTTAAAAAAAAAATAATTTATAAATTATTTTAAAATAATTAAGTTTGAATAAATATAAAAACTCTTTTGCCCTCTTTTTAATAATTTTTATAACTTATTTTAAAATTATAAGTTATTTTAATCAAATATTTTCATAATTTACTTGAACTTAATTTTTGATTTATAAATTAAAATAATGCCAAATATTTTTATTTATAAGTCACAATTTTTAATTTTTAAATTTTAAATAAGTCGTTTTCAAACAAATTTTATAATTAACCCTACTGTTAAATAAATTTTTATTTTTATTTTTAATATTTTCATATAATTTTCTTCTTCCCTTTTTAAGTGGATAGATTTTTAAGTAGATATCAGTTCCCTTTTTAATTAGATGTTTTTTAGCTACAAATTCCGCAACATCTCTTCCTTTCAAAGCCCTCATCACTACCTACTTCCCGTAAAACCCTTGTATAGTCTGGAGAGAAGATAATCTAAGAATGAGGCTGCTAACCCACAACATGCTATCTTCCAACATCAAGGGCGTCACCAATGGTTTCCCTCTGCGAATTGAAGCCGAGAAAGTTATCGAAAGGCAAGTCGATTTCAACGCTGATTTCCTGAAGAACATGTTCGCCAAGGTGGAATGGAAGCCGCTCGTCGAGGCATCCAAAACTATGGGCTACGCCGAGCTGCCGGAAGAGGCCCCGGAGCCATCGGCGATCGACTCCGGTGATTTTCTCCGGAAATTTCATCATGCCCTGTTGGAGCTCCATCTCGAAGAGGGCGCCCTTGTTTGCCCCGAGACTGGCCGGAGGTTTCCAGTTAGTAAAGGGATTCCGAATATGCTTCTGCACGAGGATGAGGTCTGATTGTTGGATTAATTGATTTTGGGGATTTTGGGGATTGATGTATGTGAGGGTGGGGCTTAGGGTTATTAAGTGGGTTTGTCTGGTTTTGTAATTTAGTTTTATGAATTCGGTGGTTTAATTGAAAATTAGGTATTGGAATGTTGGGATTTATGTTGGTTGTTGGACGTGTTTGTTGCACTAAATTATACTAATGACGAACTCTTTTGGTTTGTGTAGTTTGTTATGTTAACAGAAATGTAGGAAATGATGGTGGATATTAGGGATTTTAATTGGTTATCTGATTTTTGTAATGGGTGGTATGAATTTGATGGTTTTAATTGAAAATTGGGTATGGGAATATTAGGAATTTTTTTGTTGTTGAAGGTGTTTGTTGTTCTAAGTTCATATGAGGTGTGGTTGTTTGTTTATCACTCATTTCATCCAAAAATGCAGCCCTACTAAAGATATCTAACCTTCCTTCCTTATGAAGTGTTTTCGGTTTTTAGCTTTGCATAAACTCCTACTCGAGCTACTCGGCAAACTCTGGTTTTGTTAGTACAGTCAAGAAGTCCTTGTTTGAGTGATAGCATCTAGAATGTTTGTGGATCTTGTTTCTGGATGTTGCGATGGTGGGGGTTAGGGTTTTTAAGTGGGTTTTATTTGTATTTGCAAGTTGTTTTTATGAATTCGACATTTTAATTGAAAAATGAAGATTGGAATATTGGGATTAATGTTGGTTGTTGAATACTTGAATGTTTTTGTTGCACTAAATTTCATACTTTTGAGCTTTTTTGGTTTCAACTGTTTGATATGTTAACAGAAATGTGAGAAATGATAAGCTTTTTCTTCATTAATTTATTCTTATTATTTTATGTTACCCTCAGTTTCTGCAAATTCTCTCGCATAATGATATATTAGCTTGAGGCAGTAAGCATTCTCGCTTTTAGTAATTTATCTTTGCATTGTAGTGTTATGCGCTAGGTTTGTCCCTTTTGTGAGATTGAGATAATTAGATGATTTAGTTTGTCAGTGATGAGAACTTTTAGTTTTGCTATTTGACTTTTGTTGCTCAGTTGTCCGCTATATATGTAGTTTTAGCCAGCTTATTAGGATTGTCTTGTCTCTTGTTCACCATTGACACCATTGTTGTTGTGGTGTGGGGAGCCTGGTCAGTTGAGGCATCTTTACTGTGTTTTGAGATGACGTTCACTGTGAGGAAAGGTGAGATTATCCCAGTAGGTCCAATCAAGTGACAGATTTAGTAGCATTAGCATTTGTGTTGGTTCCTTTGAGACATCTTGGACTTCTATTAGGGTCAAGGAATATACTCGAGACATTCCGGGATTTGATGGAATGCTTTGGAAGAAGGCTAACAGGGTGGAGTTAGCAATCCTTGTCAAGGAGAACCGACCAACTTTAGTTAAAAGCACTTTAGCTAACCCATCGATTCTTTATAAAACCCCTGAAGGTAGCAGTATAAATGGCTTGATAAATGTTGTGTGATCTCCTCTCGCGATGCGCCTCATGCCTAGGTGCACCTTTAGTAACAACGGGCAATAGTCAATGATTATGTAGTGGAATGGATATCTATCCTGGAGTCTGACGTTTAGGCAATACTACCCGGCAGCTAAAAGCATATAACATTGAAATTGAACACTATCATTCCAGGATTGGGACTTGGGAGATGAAGGCTGTTTTTCCTTTTCTGGAGAGTTGTATGAGATGAACACTCCAGGCAGGCAGGTTGATGCTGCATACTGATTGTGTCATAATTCAGCCGGATCTTATTTATGATGCTCTTATTGGTGGTTTTCTATATGCAGGCTGGGCACATGGTGCGCTAACTGATCATCGTAGGTACTCTCTGTGCATACAACAAGCGGAGGCAATAATTCGTTCATTCGTTTGTTCATTCTAAAATGGCTAGTAGCCTGCATGAATCTCTTTTTTCCTTATCTAACGTGTGCATGAATCTCCTTTTTTCTTGTCTGATATGATAAGAAAGAGTTGAGAGATGGAAAGTTTTCTCCTGTTAGTGTTGAATGTTGAGGGACTGGATATGTGGATCCTCGTTTGGGTTCTGTGATTCTAATATTTTGTTCAAGTGCTTATAGGATCTGATCTTTCAGTAATATATTTTCTTATTAGAACTTAGGCTTTGGATGTAGGTATATTATTATTGTACAACTTTAAATTGTCGAGCAGAAGGATCCTCTTCTTCTTTTGATGTGTTATGTGCTGTATATTGTACTTTCCCCATCTGATGCACTGTTAATGATGACTTGCCAAAAATTAAAATGTAGGAAACCAAACCATTTAGCTTCAGTTGATAAATAAAAATAAAAAAACTTGGGATCACACCTTGAACTCGATCAATCATAGTTTGTTCATCAAAAAGATTAATCATTTTCATTTTAGTTCATCGAAAAGTCAATCTTGCTTTAAAACAAGCCATGTGATGTTTAAATCATACTGCCAATTCTATCACATCTCCATGCCTCGTGTATTTGATCGTGGAATGCTCTGCCACCTTTTGAGTCTGGAATGTACTGTCACTTGTGTGCTATGTTCATTTACCCTGGATTCAGCTCGGCTTTGTGCATCAATGTATTATGACGACTGCCGTCGACATGCTGAAAACCACCAGAGTTTTTGATTGTAAAGGTAAATGGTTGGACAATAGGTGGTTGGACAATGGGCAAGGCCATACTGGTAGGAAACTGTCCAAGCACACGAGTGGTTTTCAAAACAAAAGTGTAACTTAATCTTATGTTGCGTTTGATTGAAGAAATGAGATAGAAGAAGGAATGAAATGATTTTAAGATATTTTAAGTATATGTTTAATTGTTGGTGGGAGTGAGTGGTATAATATGATGGTAAAATTATCATATATATTCATTCTATTTGAATGAATTTTATTCAACCATATTTCACATGGAATAAAAACTCACATGGAATAAAAATTAAAGGAATAGAATGAATTTTCATTCTACTAGAATAGTTTATCATCCAAAATGATAATCTAATACACTATTTTTCATTATATTTTTTCTTTCATTTTATTCCCTCAATCCAAACGTAGCATTATTGCCAAAGAGAACATATAAAAACACAAATAATGTTAGTGGTCTTAATTTTTTTTTTTATCAACAGTGTCTCAAATAATCAATAATCTCCACTTTTGAGATCCCTAGCATTGTGGCAAAACGGTTATATTTTCCCTCTATTAATCAATAATTTTGACTTTTGAGATATTGAATAGTAAATTTTGTTAATGCCATAGGTAAGAGTGGCCAGGAGTATTCAATCGGTTTTTATCGGTTCGAATCGGACCGATACTAAAATCGAATATAGGAAAATTTTGATACCGATTGAACCGATATATCGAATCGATAAACCGGTTCGGTACCAGTAAAAATCAAAAATTAATATAATTATTATTTTTATTTATTTATTTATTATTATTATTATTATTATTACTACTATTATTATTAATTATTTATTAATAATAATATAAATAAATAAATAAAAACAGGTATAACCGGTTTAGTTTAGTATTTACCGAACTATAAAAAGGCGATACCGAAATTAGTATCAAAAAATTAGTATATACTGATTTTTTTGTACCGGTACTTAATTAATTTTTTTTATACCGAATCAATCAGTTTGAACCGATCTGAAAAATCTAAAAAACCATTTGAGATGCCCACCCCTAAGGGTGGCATCATATGTGTTTCCTTTTAACAACTAGCATGTACAGATTATTTAGAATAACTTATAAATAGATGTTAAAGAGGCACCTAATAAACTTTTAAATGTAATAGACTAACGGTGATAGTCTGGTGGTCTGTCATTCTACCGTGCAAAATTACAAATTTAAATTTATCCCTTAACAAAAGTAAGAAACAAAAATTGAACGTAAGTTTTTTCTATATTATTCCTAGTTCTTCTCGCAACTCTCTTTCTAATTTTCCCACTATTTATATCTCTACAATTAAATTGTTATAATATAAGTTCTCTAAAAGATGTAGTGATCATTAACGTTTTATATTAACATTCTTTTTTCATTATTATTTACACTTTTCAGAAAAAAAATATATTATTAAAAACAAAGTAAGAAATACAAAACGTAAAGGAGAGAGATACTCCATTGACTTGGAAAGAGTTTTTCTTTTTTTTTAAACTTAGTAATAACATAAAATAAAAATTATTAATTTCCTATTCCTTTCTTTTCTTTTATATTCAAGATTTTAAGTTATATTCTTTTGCTCATTTCCAATTCAAAAAACTCTTACAAACTTTGATCCTCTCACCCTTCTTACTCTGATATTTTAAAATTTAAATCATTACTATTGCCCTCTGTTAGTTCCCAGAGACACACAAGATCTAGAAAGGGGGGGTTGAATAGATCTCTTAAAAATTTCTTACTTTGTTGACTTCAAAAAGTTTATTACTAATTAATTTATTTAATTAAGATTTGTTTTCACAGCGGGATATTAGTTTGAAAACTCCCCTTAAAGATTTGTAAAGCTTCTCCGTTAAATTAAGACTGTAATGAAGATAGTCACTTTTCAAGTAAACTAATTTTAGCAGTTATATCTATATATATATAACATAATGTAAATAACTGAATGTAAAAGACACCAGAGAGTTTTAAGTGGTTCGGAGATAAATAACTCCTACTCCACTCTTCTACTACAACGAGTAGGAAATTCACTAAGAATGGTTCATGCAGAACCCTTCAAGCGCATCACGCCTGGAAACTCTGGTTCACCAAGAACCCTTCAAACCCAACAGGTTTGGCAAGTTTAGTCACTAGGACAAGGTCACAACTGCCCTCTTCAAGTCCAGCAGACTTGACTCATTTAGTCACTAAGACACGGACATAACTGCCCTCTTCAAGTCCAACAGACATGGCTCCTTGCTTGTTGAAAGATGTTGGAGTTGCTACTGAGTTGTACTTTAAGTTCCATTGTCTTTAAATACTCAGTAGCAGAATGTGATCATTCCTGAAATGATATTGAGTTCGGCAATGATGCTTGACTTCTTTATATGCTCAATATCTTCTTGCGATCACCCATTGTGCTGCTAGGCTTTTGAACTTCAGCTCCTTTAGTACTTGATAACTTCTCGAGACGAACTCCTGAGATGACTGTGAAACTCTTTTCTTTAGGTACTCAGTTGTTCCTTCTTGTCATAGACTGTCTATAGCTTCTCGAGATGGGCTTCTGAGATGACTGTAACGCTCCTTCCTTTTTGGTACTCAGTCGCTTCCATATCTGTATCAAGTTGGTGTTTAACCTTCTCTCTACTATGTGCCTAGCAGCTTTTAACACTTCTCTTGTAATAGAGTCATTTATCTCTATATCTCTCTCTATTCAGTGTTAGTGTTCTGATGGATCGTAGAGTCCTTCAGCATATTCATTTTCTGTTTACACTCTACGATCGGTTGTTGTCTACCATCATCTCTCTTGTATATTCAACAAAAACTTTTCTTCTGTGAGTTATTTTAGCCTTTATATCTCTGTGCATATTTTACCGTCGAAAGAAATCCCGTTGGTTTCATTTGGCTTTGTGCAGATCTTTAATATCTTTGATGTTGACTTTCTTGCTGCTTGTGTCAGTGCTTTTCCCTTTTCTGACATGTTCTGATATATTAACCTGTAGCTCAACTTTCTCTGAATTTATAGCCGTTTCATTCACAGAGTTGTTCAGCAAAGATTTATTATATTCTTTGCTAATTAATCTTCTGATTCATCAATAAATACCTTCCTTGACTTTTAGAGCCAGCTGTTCTGATGTATTAAGAGATGTCCTATTAGTCTTGACCTTATTCACCATTTTCCTGAGCAGTGGGTCCTGACTTATAGTCGTTTAGGCACAAAGTCTTCTGTGACTCTGACATGCATCTGTATCACAAAAACACTTAATCTCTTTCGAATCTGGAAGAGAAATACACTCTCTCCTTTCGCACCATATTGTAGTTATGATCCTTTGCTGCTCCTTATATTGAATTCGTAGAGTGATTGTCTGCTCATTTGGATTCTACGAATTCAACTCCACTCGTTACTTGAAGTATGTCGGGTAAATGGTTGAGTTTGAGTGATCTTTTCTTTTACTCTGCAATCTTGCTTTTGTGTTCAGATCGTAGAGTTTGTCTGCAGTGCTTTGCTTTATGATTTCGTTCTACGATCTTGTCCCTTTGTTCAAATCTTAGAGTTTGTGAACTGCCGTGCTTCTTAGTGAAATCGTTGAGTTGTTGTCTTAGTTGGCACATTGTTTAATTCTACTCAACGATTGTTCTATGTGTGGAACACTTTTCTGTAATGTCTTGTCATCCTGTATTACTCCACGATTTCTATTATTTGCTCAAATCGTATAGATCTCGTATGCTTGCTCTTTAAGTTTACTCTACGATCTTGCTAGAACGTGTATAACATAGAGTACATTTCTTCTCTGGACTGCAGGCTTGCTTAGCTGTCTGTTCGACGATCGTAGAGTTCAGCTCTACGATTTTTGTACTTGATCAGTTCTTTAATTTTGCTTGTAAATTTAGTAGACCTCTTGCACATCTGACTCTCTTTGATGATCGTAGAGTTATCCTGGTAAAGAGTCGTAAAGTTCACTCTACGATCTATACAGAAACGTTGAGTCTTCTTTGCAAGGAATCGTAGTGTCTGTTCTACGATCGTATAGACTGATCAGATCAAACATAAGATCAACCTAACAGATTTGATATTTTCTAACTAAATCCTTTCTTACATTGTTACATCATTATATTAAAAGGATTTTACAGACTCTGATATACATAAAATACAGCAATGATTCATTCTTATGCTACTTCTGCTTATATCATACATCTTTTATGCAGAGTGACTCTTACTGAAAGATCAACCTAACATTTTTTATCTTTAAAATCTAAGTCCTTTGTACACAGATACCTTTTAAAAGGACTTTTCAACAATTGAATTTCCAACTTTCATTTTCTTTTATGAGACAAGATAGTTTTCAGCAAGATCATATTTATGTTAAACAACTGTCTAGATTTACAGTATTTAGACATAGGTAACATATATCACATATACATGATCATGTAGACACATAATTTGATTAACATATAATTACTTTGTCAATTAAGCATATAAGCACTTTCAGAGTATCTAAGCACATAATCAATTAAGCACATAAGCACTTCAGAGTATCTAAGCACATAATCAATTAAACACATTAACACATATGCACTTTGTCAGATACACATTGACAATCAACCATGTAAGCACATTTACCACAATCATTTTTGTACAACAATCATCATCATCAAATCAAAACAACCTTCAACACCCTCAATTTTTTTCGTTCCCCTTCTTTGGCCCATATTTCCTTTCTCAAAATCTCATTTTTCTTAATGCCTTCTTATATTTCAAAATATAATATTATTATTGACTTTTTAAAATACATTTAAAATATTTTTAAGTTTAAACTTAATAGGAACTCCATTAGATTAAATCAATACAATGATAATTATTGCAAAACTATCTAAAAAATACTACTTATTATACTATATATATATATATATATATATATATACTGTAATTTTTAATAAATTATCTCAACTTTGAGTATAAAAAAATCTTTGATAACTTTGAAAAATTAATAATAATTTCATAATTTGGAATAGGGAGTATATAATAACAAAGATATATAAATATTTCATCCGTTCTAAATTATAAGATTAATATTGAGTTTTGAAAAATCAATTTCAAATATTTTTAAACTCAAAATTGAGATGAATTCACTTAGTTTATTTCAATACAATTATAAATATTATAAAATATTTTTTAAAAATACTACTAATTATATAATTTATTATTTTAAAATTTTAAATTAATTATATTAATTTTAAATTTAAAAATATATTAAATTAACTTTTAAAAAGTAACGGAGTACTTATAGATATGGACCAGGTAGTTTCATAGAATTTGAGGGAATTAAGGAGTTGCCATTAGGGGTGTTAACTTTTTTTGATTTTTTTAGTTAATTAGACCGGTCCGAACTAATTAGTTCAGTATAAAATGGATCGATTTTGTACCGATTTTTTATTTTAACATTCAGTATGTACCGATTTTTTTCTTCTTATTGATAATTAATTAATAATAATAATAATAATAATTTTTGATAAAATTAGAACCGAACTAATTTACCATATATTAAATTAGTCCAACCAATTTTGATATCTATACAAAAATTTGACTAATTTCAATATCTAATTTAATTTGATACCAATTCGGTTCAATTCGATTTTTACGGTTTGAACACCCCCAGTTGCCACACCTTCGAGAGGTTTTATACTCTCAAAGTCAAAATTTCAATGGAGTTCAACGACGAAGAAGACAATGTTGAATCTCTCCCTCACGATCTGGAATCGGAAATTCTGGCCAGACTCCCCGTCAAACCCGTCTGCCGTTTCAGCTTCGTCTCCACCCGCTGGTACAACACTATTTACTCCGACCCATTATTCTTCAAATCCCATTTCTCATTCTCCCAATCCCCTAACTGGGCACTGACCATCTAACCCTCCTCTTCACTTTCCCCAATCGCAAAAACATTCTTCTCCGTCACAATCCCCACCCAATTCCAAGCCCAATCTCCGCCACCACCGTCCACCACCTCACCGTCCAGGATTTGCCGGATATTTCATTTCAAAATCACTTCAGGGCCTCATCGGATTCGAAAGCCACTGGCGAATTCGTATTTGTAATCTCACCAGTCGGCAAATTATTACCCTTCCTCGAGCTCCAAACAGCTCAACTGAAACCCCAGGTTCGTGTTATAACTCTAGCATTTTCGAGTTTGACCCGTTTAAAAACGAGCACAAGGTTTTGAATACATGGATGACATATTCGGAAGATTCCCGGAAGCTAATGATTATGGAAAACAGGGTTTTCACTGTGGAATCGGATCGGGTTTGGAGGCGAATTGATGACGGTCCGGCCTGGAGGGAAGGTGTTTGTATAAATGGGTTTGTTTATTATCAGACTTGTACCGGTATGGATCATTCTGAACACCATATTATTTTGAGTTGTGAGTTTTGATGTTTGTGAAGAAAAGTTTTATATCATTGAATTGCCTATTGATTTTACTTTCCATTTAGACTATGATTTGATAGAATGTGATGGACGTTTGGGTTTAGTTGATTACCAAGGGATTATAGAAGGAAACAATTTGGATATTTGGGTATTAGAGGATGAAGGTAATTCAAGATGGGGTAATAAAAGGATTGTAGTCTTTTCTTGATAATTGGAGTGATTTAAAGGGGGACAGGAAAATCCAGTTCGGCGGGACTACATCTACCGGTGAGATGATATTTGGACGAGCTCAAAGCTTACAGAAGCCGTTTTTATGTGTTTTGTTGTTATGATATCAAGAGCAATAGTTTGCGGAGGGTTGAAATTTGTAGGTTACCTGATTACAAGATAAATTTGGCTTTGGATTTTATGAATGATATTAATGTCACTGAACATGTGGAGAGCATACTGACTTTTGCTGAACCTGATTTTGAAGAGGAAGGTTCTTAGTTCTTATTGAACTTCATATTGAGAGATGGTAATTGTTTTTGCTGTTGGTTAATTATACCAAAAGCAATATTAATTGTTTATGTTTTAAAAATGATCCGTTTCCAATGTTTTTCTTATCTGAATACTCACATATGAGTTGTAATTAACTCAGATTGTTTATTGATATTACCTAGCCTTGGCTTTTGGCTTTTGCTTATTATTTTCTGTTTGTCCAGTAAGAGTTGCAAAATACTTCAATGTAGGATTGCAATACTGCTCTCAAGTTTTGAAATCTTAATGAAATACATGATTCCCTGACAAGTCGTTATTAGATTTATTCAGTTTTGTTTATATATATATATATATATATATATATATATATATATATATATATATATATAAAGATAAATTTATTCCCTTGTATGGGGATTTTAACAAGCCACTTTGAGCTTGAGGCAAGGCCTCTACCATTTCTCCCTTGTGCATTTCTGAAGGGCTCTTACTTTTGTATACAATTATTGATGCTATGCTCTGTTTATCTCTTTCTCATAGTCTACTTCCTCCATCCCAGAAGCAATGTCATACATTCTCTATCCCACGTCGCACCTGCTTTTGATAATGGGCGTCCTGCTATTGGGTATTTCAGCTCTCCATAATAGAACACAGGCGTTTCTTTTCTTATATCTTAATTTTGAACCTTGGGCTTGTTCCAATGGTTGGGTCAGTATTTATTGGAACACCTAGTCAGCTGTAGTAGTAGTAGACGACTAGTAGCAGCAGCTCGTTTGTCTGATGCTCCTCCGTACAACGAGTCTCATCTGCCAATTTTTATTTGTTCCATAAAGTGTTTGTTGTTGATTAAATATACTAAAAAGCAATATTAACGGTTTATGTTTGTTTTTGTGTTTTTAATTTACCTTAATTTACAATTTTATCACTGAATTCAAATTTTTTTTTTTACGACCAACTCACTAAATTAAATTTCTTTTATAAAACGTTATAAAATTTGCTAAACCAAGTTGACTTTAAACAGATTTGCCATATCAAATTCCACATATGACAGATACTCAAGTGTAATTGAATTAAAATTAAGTAAAAAACTAAAATAATTTTTTAATTTTTTTTTAAATAATGTTATGAAATTTGGGGGAAAACATGGAAGAAACTTTAAATAAAATAAAATATATATCAGTTAGCTAAAATGAAGAACACTATGTAATCAAAGAAAAATATGTAATTAAATAACAAATGAGTATTTATATTTATATATTGTTATTTGAAGAAAAAAATAAGTAATTAAATAACCATGAGCATTGATTTTATATAACTAATTTTATTTAAAATTAAAATTATAAAATATGTAATTATATTGAAAATAAGTATTATTATTTTATTTAAGAATGTTTTTTTATTTAATGAACAAAATTTTAAAAGAAAAAAAGAGACAACAGGAGGTTCATTAAATAATAATTATGAATAAAATATATCTCAATTAAATTAGCTAAAATGAAGAACAATATGTAATCAGAGAAAACTATGTAATTAAATAACAAATGAGTATTTATTTTTATATATTGTTATTTGAAGACAAAAAATAAGTAATTAAATAACCACAAGCATTGATTTTATATAACTAATTTTATTTAAAATCAAAATTATAAAATGTAATGTCCTAGAATTTCCACATCTTTATTAATTAAATTATTAATTTAATTTCCAATGAGTTATTTTTACGAGATTATTTAAATCTTTTTATGTGATTAATTAATTATGTGATTAAATAATTATGTAATTAATTACTAAAATTAATTAAAGGGGGTCACTAATATGTTATTAAATTAGTGAACAAACCCTAAAGTTTTAATATCAAAATAATTGATAAGTTTCCTATTAATTAAATATTCAATTAAATTGAATATAATGAGTAAATTAAATATAATAAATTAATTAATATGATTATTAATTAATGTAAATAATGTGAAATATTAATAATAATATTTATTAGTCCATTTAGTAATTTAATACTTATGGGTTAAAATATTTAATTATTTATTCAATCTAATTATTTATTTAACATGGATTGAATAATTAATGTGTAAATTATTAAATTAGCCCAACATGGGTCAATTAGTAGCCCAAGTGGGGAATAATAAAATTTGACAATTTAGTAGCCCAAACAATTTAATAGAAGCCCAATTGGTATTTTAAATTAAAGCCCAATGATTGGCCCACTTGGAAAAATAATTAAATAACTTATTAATTAATTAAAATAAGAAAAGTGACTTGATTTTTGGGACTTTTTGAAGTCCATCAGCCGACATCATGGGGTGAGGAGGAGAGAGAGTGTATTGTTATTATTTTTATTATTAGTATTATTATTTGATTTTCATTTATTTAATTAAAAGGGTTGCTTGTTTTCTTTTTGTAGTACATGCACCATGCTTCTTTTCACCTAATGTGGTTAACTTGTGTAAGTATCCAATGGGTGCATGATGGGCTAAAATTATTAGATATAATTTATGTATCTAGTAATATTTCAAGTATACTTGAAATGTGAGATATACTTCATTTTATTTTTCAAGCAAAAGAGAGCTAGAGAGAGTTGAGAGAAAACTTTAAGTGAGAGCATAATATTTGAGAGATCAAGTAAGAAGAAGAAATCCTAAGTTAGTTCATGCCATCCTCCTTCACAACATATTTTGGAAAGAAGAGGAGAATAACTATCAAAACAAGGTAGTTATTTTTAAACCCTAATCTTGCTTTTCTTTCAAGTTATGGTATAAATATTAGTGTAATAATTTCTATGGTTAATATCATGCTATGTATGTTTATATAGTTGATCATGGGTTTAACTTATGTGTTATGAGTTTTATTGAATGAAAAACATGTATTTGGTTGTGTGAAAATAAATCTCAATATAATGATTAACGATAATTTTTGATAATATTTAGATTTGATGTTCTAATATTATAGAACATTAAATCATGAGAAAAACAAAGTTTGAATCACTCAAAATGGAGTTTTATACAAAAAGTTATGATTTATGGTAGTTTATGTGATGTAAAATTTTTTATAAAAAAATAATGATATTAAATCATGAAAAATTATTTTTTCATGTTATAAATTAATATAAGGTGATTGGTAATTTTTTTGGATTTTTATTGATGATTTAAAGCTTACTTGTTGGTATATTTTTATTTAAAATGGGTAGCCGGAGCACTGTTCACAATCTGCTAAAAATAAAAAAAATTGGATTTTCCGCGCAATGCGCGCAACTACTGTTCACCAGAAACGCGGAGCCAAACGACGTCGTTTGGCGTCCGTAGAAAATTCACTCCGCGCGTACGCGCGGAAGCCGTTTCCGGCTTTTCAAAAACGGCGTCGTTTTGACCCGTAAGAACTGAAACGCGCGCCATGCGCGGTAATAAATTTTCGGCGGAATTACGATTCTGCCCCTCCGTGTTTTTCTTGGCAGAATTACCATTCTGCCCTCGGTTCAGTTTTCGAATTAATTACGGAAATGCCATCGGTCCGGTTTTTCAACTTAATTACGAAAATGCCATTCGGGTTAATTTTAATTAATTTAAATATTTAAAAACTAATTTAAAATTATAACAAAAATAATAATAATTCAAAAATAATATTGGGGAGGATATTTTTCATTAAGTTTAATATTTAAATATTTTAAATATTAATCTAGTTAGCTAAACCATGGTTAAGTTAAATAAATTTATTATTTATTTATTATTTTAAATGTTAATAATAAATAAAGATGATAAATTAGCAATTATTATTTAATGCCTATTAAATAATATTTAAAGAGAGATAAAATTTATAAATCAATTATTTATTATTTAAATATTATTAAATAATAAATAAGGATAATTAAGTAATTAATTATTATTTAATTAACATTAAATAACGATTAATGGAAATTAAATTATTAGAGTAATAATTTATTATTTAATTAAAATAATAAATAAGAATGATTTGATTATTATTTAACCTTAAATAATAATTAAAATTAATTAAATAATTAATTATTATTTAATTGACATTAAATAATAATTAAAGGGGATTAAGATTAGTAAACTATTATTTAATTTCCTTAATTAAATAATAGGTAAGGTTAATTACTTAGTTAATTATTGGTTGATTAACATTAAATTAAAGAAGGTTAAAATTAAGTTAATAATTATTTATTATTTAATTATAATTAAATAATAAGTAAGTACAATTAGTTATTATTTATTTTAAATAATAACTAGAGTTAATTAATTAATTTCTATTTAATCAATAGTAAATAGTAATTAAAAAGAGATTGAGTTAATAAAATAAATTGAATTTAATTAAACAATTATAATAAGTTGTTTAAAGGTTTAATAAGTGTCCAACACTTAAGAAAAATATTTTCTAACTTATTAAATTATTAACCTAAAATGATTAAGTGTCTATAAGGTTAATAATATTGTTTTGACTACTGTAAATTATGTGTTAGTACTTATGTGTGGTAAATAAGTTCGTTATTTAAGCGTATAGTTAAGCAAATACGCCGTACTAATTATTAGACCGACTTTATTAATGTTAGGTCTTTCAAAGCAAGTTAGTTAAAGCTAAACAATTATTGTAGCTGAGCAAACAGGCAAGTTCTCTAACCCTACTCAATTATTATCGTTGAACAAGTTTCCATACTTGTATTTATTGTTAAAGCTTGAAGTGGTTTAATTATTTAAAATTATTCCACATCCATATTGTTTATACAATCGCACTTAGTGCATTTGAAGCTTATTAGTTCTTGATTCATGAACTGTATTAAAAATGTCTTAAGCTAATAATTCAGCTAGACATTACGTTTCTAAATTCAATAACTTGAATACTTTTAAAAGCTTATCCAAACCATTGTTGGGTGCGGATTTCTTATATTAAGTCTGAGGATTGAACAACCCTAAATTAGGGGATTTTGTGTCGGGAAACCGACTTTGGGCGCCAGTGACTAAATGTAATGCATATACAGCGGGTTGAATAGGCTGATCCCCTTGAAAACCAAACAACTCAAAGGGTCAGAGGAAACTCTATTATACCCTAGTTAGTTCAGGGTCCTTAGTGACCACTCAGCATTTTAAGATTCAAATATTCTGTTTATTAAAATTTGAATCATGTTTCATTCACAATTGTTATATCTATTGTTGAATCATTGTTGATATTTCCCATTCATTCATGATATATTGAATCTATATGATTGTTTTAAACTTGCTGAGCAAACTAGTTGCTCATTCTTGCTATATCATGACCCATTTTTCAGATAATCCTGATTGCTCAAAGAAGGATAAAGGAAAAGGAAAAGCCAGAGCTTAAGTTAGCTTATGCATGCTAATTAGATCTTTAATTATGTATTTACGGTTGTTAAACCTTTTGTAATTCCTTGTGATAGGAACTGTTATTATGTTAAGGTTGATAGACCCTGGTATTGTAACCTTTTGAAGGGAACCAATATGTATTATTCCGCGATATTTAAATGCAATGTATGTATTTAATTGTTAGTAATGTGTTGAATAGTGAGAACCAAACTCGAGGTTATGGAACCCGGATTTGGGGTCGTCACATAAAATATGTAATTAAATTGGAAATAAGTATTATTATTTTATTTAATAATGTTTTCACACCCGCCGCACTCACCAGCACCTATCGCTGCATAAAAAAAAATTATGTAGGGTTACGTTTGTTTGTAAGTATTATAATCCTAAGACATGAATTATAATCCCAAGATTATATTTGTTTGCAAGAATTACACTTAAGATAAAACTATTAATCCCCAAAAATATCTTGTTTGTTTTTAAATTTAGACTTGAGACGTAGTCAATAGATTATAAAATGACTTAATAATCTTGGGATTATAATCCTTGATTGAACATGATATTAAATAGTCTATCATATTAAGTCATTTTATAATCATCAGACTAATAATCACAAGTCTAAATTTAAAAATAAACAAGACAAATATGAGATTAATCGTCTTATCCAAAGTGTAATTCTTGTAAATAAACATAACATTGAGATTATAATTCATGTCTTGGAATTATAATCCTTACCTTGGGATTATAATCCTTGCAAACAAACATGACCTAAGAGAATTAGAGAGAAAAATGAATTGGGTGGATGTAATTTGGGAACATACAAGATTCTAACCCTAATTCCTTCACACCACCAAAAATTCAAGTTTCTATCATCAATAAAACGAGAAAGGAGATCGTTAAAACCTAAGTACTTGACTGAGGTGAAAAGCACAAGAACTATTTGACGAAGGTAAACAAATGGAGGCGCCTTGATGGAGGTGAACAAATGGAAGCACTAGAGACGGAACTTGTGAGATGTACTATGGCGGGCCACTGATCGAAGTAGAGCAGCCCTAATAGTTTGATCTTTAAAATTAATAGAAATCAAATTGAATTTTCTTTTAATTAGTGAAGTAGGTTAGTGGTGGGTTGTGACGCCCTCAAATCCGTATACTCGCTACAACGGATCTGGTGGTCACTTTATGATCGTCTTACTCTACGATCATTTTACTCTTTTACAATTATTTTGCTCTGATACCAACCTATGATGTGCACAAATCTATGTACTAACCACAACGGATTTGACGCTCACTTGTCCAACATTAAATCCTTATGAGTCTAATATTCCATCATTCTAGACTCATAATACTGGCAACCAGATCGTTCCTAGGAAAGAAAGGGTCTTCCGTTAAAACGACGCGCAATCAAATAACCCCTTTCCTCGACATAACTTTCTAGATACAGCTAATAATGCTAACTGGTCTAAACAAATAACTTCAACACCCACTAACTTAAATGTAAAGTACACACACAATACATTTCCATTATAATCTTTTAATATCATTTATATAATATTACAATGTCTAGTTTATTAATTTTCGTTTCCTAAAGTCATTACAACTTACATCATAATAAATATAAAGAAGACAATTATTACATATTTGTTAACCTATTTACTTTTCTTTCCTTTCTCTTTACTGCCAGACTCTTCTGGTAATTCTTCCTTAGCTATAAATGAAAGAATATTTGCAAGAATTAACAATGATTACTCAACAAGTCTTAAAGATATATATATAAGAGAATTCACACCTTCTCAAGATATATATAAGAATAACTCAACAAAATATTTCAGCAATTGTCACTACAGTAAACGAAGTGGTTGTTAAACCAAGAACTAATACTGTTCGTCAGTCATAAAGACTTAGAACCCTCTAGTTTTTTCTATTTGTTAACAGATTGAGAATTTTCTAGCTTTGTCCAATAGTCAACAAATCAAGAACTTTCATCAATATTTATAGGGGATCAACTTACAAATATCCTATATTATGCATAACATCTGTAACATTACTACAATAGTATCAATAATGCCTAAATTGGTTTCCCGGCACATCATAAATTTTTCCATGAATAAGGGTTGTTCAACTTAGATACTAACATACATATATCGCCCAAAATAATTTGGTTTAACACAATAAACTTATCTTAAATAAAGAATTATAACAATTTAATATTTCAACGAATAATTATTCCAAAGGAATAGCTCAATAATCGAGTTAAGCCAAATCAAATAACAATAACTCTTCACAATATGAGTTCAAGAACTTGTCATAATAATATGAGTTCAGGAACTCGCCATAGTAATATGATTTCAAGAACAAACCAGGAACTTACCATACGACTATGGGTTTAAGAACTTATCATACTAATACGAGTTCAAGAACTCGCATATATCTCAAACTTATAATCTAGTTAAGACGAATCAAATGGCATTAACTCATCTCAATAAACATTTCATATAATAATGAACTTCATAATTCAAATAAAATTAAAACAGTTAAAAACAACATAATTTAGAAATTTCTCAAAGTGAGGGAACTTGAATAAAGTAAACTTGAATAGATAAGGAAACTTGCACAAGATAGAAAACTTGTATGTTTCGTCTTTTACGATTTACGCTTATTTTCAATCCTCGTACAACCTACATATGCAATGAGGTCGACACTAATTAGTCAAACACATGATTCATTACTTTGGCCACTTTAACTAGCCTTAAACATGACCCTAACTTCAATTCTTTAACTTTTACGATGTTCTAGTTCAAAAACACTAGTTTCTACCTAAAACTGTTGAACCAACGTCCCAACGTTCACCTATTGCATACCAAACACCCCTGCGCTCCTCTTGGGCACCCCAACGCTTAGCCTTAACCCTAGGTCAAAAACTGTTTTCGACATTTTTGGTTGTACGACCCTATTTGCTTCAAACACGCATTCCAAACACTCTATAAGATATTTTTGAGTGATTCATTTTCCTGTGTCTTCGTAACTGCCATCTCTATAACTTTTCTTTTTACTCCATGACCAAATTCCAAACATATAAGGTTGCACACCTCTCACAAAAACTAGTAAAATCAAGATTTTGCTAGTTCATGCTTTCAATTTCTCTAACTAGTTACCTCTAGGTTAATTAGCAAGTTTTCATGATTTATGACTTACTAACCCCAACATACAAAATCATAAGCCTAAACATATATAAGTTCATATGTTCTAACATAAGAATTTATGAACAAAAATACATACAAAATAAACGATTCTAGGTTTACCTATTGAAGTGCTAGCTCTTCGACTTCGATTTTACGAGCTCTAGTATTTTCTTTCATTCCCTCTACTAACACTTTCTCTCACTTATGATTCTCACTCTTTAGCTTCTCTTCTTTCTCTTCTTTACCTCACTTGTAAATTGGTAAGGAACTAATGAAGAAGGTTTGCTCTATTTATAGGCATCCAAGACTTAACCTTTAAGTTTTGCTCAATCAACCCCAACCAACCAAGTGTCTAGGGCTAGGTGGCACCCCAATGACCAACCACCTACCCCTCCCCCCCCCACCCCCTCCCCCTACATGGCTAGTCACCATGGTGAGTCACCAGGGCAAGTCACCAATATGCCACATCTCTCCTCTCTAGTTTTGACAACACACCAACCAATAACCCTACATGCCTTGTTGCTTGCTTGTAAGTGGTCATATGGTTTAATGGTCCTAACCAAGGCCACATCTCACCTATCAAACCTTGCCAACACATTGTAGGAAGCAAAGGGCAACTTAAAAATTTCAATGCCTAAGCTTGCAAGTGGCCAAGTGGCCCTTATTCCCCTCATGACCAGTTACTCCTTGGTTCCCTTGGCTAATTCTTGGTTTGTTCCACTTAATTTTCTAAGTAATTTAGTTAGTTGCCATTATTGACTTTTTCCAATTTTGATTTTTCGTATTTGTGAATACGTAGGTATAATATGTTATACCACATATATGAATAGTTTGTACATCGTATAAATACTAGGTTTTATACCGTATGTATAAATAGTGATATTCTCCTATTGTATCGAGTATAAATACTTAGGTATAATACATCATACGTATAGATGAATAGTGACTTCCTAATTTTGTTCCATGTATAATTTTTATACTTATACAATACACACATTAAACTCCATAACACATAGTTTAGGTTAAAAAGTTAACCTTTAATAGCATACGATCATATTTATGAGCCTTATAAAGATTCAAAATATTACATGGGTTATGGGTGGGTTATACCCGTTCCATAAGGTTACTTAAAGTAGGATAAATTTTTCACATAAGATGGGAGTTTTAACAATTAGACATGTAATTTTGTCACATTAGTTTTCTGCAAAAAATTTAACTGCTTAAATAGATTTTGAATTTTGTGAAAAAAATTGCACTTGAATGAAATGACTGTAAAAAAATTCAGCTCAATAATAAAAATATAAACTGGACCTCAATTTAATAACTAAAAATATATTTAGTTTGAGAATTACTGAATTTAGTTGTGTGTTTTAGGGTAGAGTATGGTGCGGTTAGAAATTCAAACCGCACATAAAATCACTTAGGTTTAGTTTAACAAATTCAAAATCGCACATGAAACCGCTTGTAATTGGTGCGGTGCGATTTCATTTGGTACAGTTTCGATTTTAAAACCAATTGAACATAAGTCGAGCTTATTTTTATCTCAGGCAATATTTTAAATATCAAATCCCAAGTTCAGACTGAAAATGAAGTAAATTGCAGGTTTAGAATGCCCTACTAAATTGGGTGAACATGAAAGTAGGACATCAAATTAGTTGTCTAAAAGTATGCTGGAGAGATTGAAAATTATTTTATAAACACTAGTGTAACGTGGATCTTAATTAAGCTGCCAATAGTAACTAAGGAAAAAGGAGAACTAATATTAATTTTGTACAGTAACTATACTATTATTAACTATTAAGGGCTCCTTTGTTAGGAATATAAGAGGCGGGATAAGCCATTAGTATATACTGTCCATGAGATAACTACGTAGTATGCTTAGCAAAAAATAAGTGGGATAATTTTGTGGGGAACTGAAGTTAGCACAAAGTAATCCTAACTCAGAACAATAATCTATGTAACAATTCATTTTCATCCCAATCAATACAAACAAGATTCAAAATTTATTTCATAACAATTCATGATTTGCTAACAAAGCAAGTTTGGAATAAAGTAACATAATCACAAGTAGGTTCAAACTATGATCTCAACGGAACTAAGTTAAAGAGCTATTTACCAACTTGATTGCAATCGGAACCACCTTCATAGCCATAGAGATGCGAACCATGGGAAGAGAAAGCTGTAGTCTGGAGAGCCGAGAGGAAATGTTAAAGTCGAACTTGAGGAAGAGAGGCAGAGTCAGAGATGAGAGAACTGAGGATTGAGGAGTTTAGGCCTCGGTGGTACTGGTATTAGGTATATATATAAATGGCCAAAATGACATCATTTTGGCCATGCAGCTTTTAAAAAAAATAAAACCAAAATGACGTTGTTTTGACCATTACTGGTGGCGATACGGTTTAGGCGGTGCGGTTTGGTCCAGAACCCGAAATCAGACAGCAGATTCGATTTCACAACCTTCTTAAAACCGTTATATACGTTGGAACTGTTGGTTCTATTTTATTGGTACTGTTTGGTCAGTTTTTGGTTTGATTTCGGGGCTAATTTCGATTTCTTGCTCGTCCCTAGTGCGCTTTATCTTGTCTCTATTCAAAATCTGCAAATTTTCGTATCTGAATACTCACACACAAGTTTGATCTAAGTTTGATTGTTTTATTGGTACTAGTACCCTGGTGACACACGCGTTACATGTATAAATTATGTAGGATAAAATAAGAATATTATAAAATATGAAGGATTACATAAAAAAATTAATATAAAAGACAAAAAAGTTTCAAAAAAAAAAATGTTAAAACCAAAGTCGGCACTCCAACTTTATATATTAAACTAGTTAACTATACACACACACACACTCTGTGTGACTTAATGTAAAAGAGATAAGAGAGTGGGAGAGATTGTGATATGAGAGTGGAAGAGAGAAAGTATAAATGAAAAAAGTAATTATATGTGTAAAATAATTAATAAAGATGAAAAGGGTAAATATGAAAACCAAAAAAAATTCATTTTTAGTGTTTACACCAAAAATAACTATCAACTCTCCTTCCCACTTTATAATATAGATGGATATATTAGATAACCCAGCCTCGGATATTTCAACCTAGGAGGTTTTTCACTGCAGTGAAATAAGTGATTTTCCCCATAGATCTGAATGTTCACTCAACCACACTTATAAGTATTAGCGGAACAGTTCTTAGTTCTGTGTTTTGCGTTTTTGCGTTTTTCTCCTATTGTGCTTCATCCAAAAGTAACATCGTACATTCTCTTTTGGTATTTGGCATAATGTTGTAACTATTAGAAAGTGAATGCATCTTTTGATTAACTAGACCATATTGCTATTTTTTTTAAGTGAGGAGAGATTGATGTGGACTCCATAACGATAAAATTTTGCACTTTTATATAAGAGACGTTGTCAATGAACTCTAAACTCTAATACTGTGTGTTTGTAAGTTTTTTATTTAAGAGGAAGAGAAGGGAAAATAATTAAAATCTCTCAAAATTCCACGTTTGTGAGTTTTGTTTAGAGAGGAATGAAAGATATTTGAATGTAAAATTGATTCAGTTTTTGGCTCAAATTTTTTTCTTCAAAAGTGCAAGGATTTTTAAGGATGAGAAAGTGAGATATTTTACATTACCAAAAATAATCTTGTTATGTTTCATTTCATTTCATTTAATTTCATATGAAGTTAATTGGTCTACAGCTTTCTCATTTTCGAGCATTCATTTTACACCGTTGAATTACAAAATATTTCCTTCTTTTTTAACTCTTCTTTTTATTTAGTTTTTGATATATATATTTATTTATTGTACGGAAAACATAATAATCTTTAAATATAAAAATGAAAAATGTATGTACGTTGATAATTTTAAGTCCTTGCTATCACAAGGTGATCATAACACGATAGAGGGGGATTAGATATTTGGACCTCTTGCATAATAAGCATATCAACTCGGTCAAAGGCGGTTGGTCATATCACTTGTAAGGTTTAAATTAGGTTACATGTCACAAATTAACGTCGGCTGAGGGAGTAGGAATTAGTCTTCTTTTAGTTGCTTGACTATTGGTTGCTTGTCCTACTTATGTTCACCGCCATAGGTAAATTTAAGAGAAATTCAAAGAATTTTAATTATAATAATAGAGTGTGTAATTATTATTTATCATGATAAAATTATTTAATATATTATACTAAATTTGAAATTACAAACTTTCTCTTATATGACATATATAAAACACTTACTTTATAAACTATCTTTATAAAATTTATTCTCTTTATTTACACAAATTCACCAACTCCGTGTGAAATACGGGCGACATAAATAATAATTTATTATGTTATTTATTAAGAAAATCGATTAAATATAGGATAAATATTTAATTAAGATTTTATGAAGATAGTTGCAGTTATTACTATACATTGTAGGTTCGTTCGATCAATTATTAAGTTAATCATTTGAATGAAGTGTAGATTTATTTAATTATGATTATGAAAAAATAATTATTTTAATTTTATTTAAGTTTGTAATGTAATTCTATATTAATGTCTATATTGATAAAATTTGCTTGAAGTTTTAATCCAAATGGAACTATGAAACTCAAGTTTTGATACATTTTAATTTAGTTATGACAATTAGTTAATAATGAATTTACTATAATTTTTTTAATTAATTTTACAATTATTATGTTGTACAAAAATTCGCATATATTATTAATACAATTATTTGACAAAATTTTAGATTTTAATGAATTTACTTTAGTTATGACAATAATTTAATAATGAAATTTATGACTAACCATAATATAATTAAATCGTTTGATAAGTTAAAAGATACTTTCGATATCTTAATAAATTTGTAATAATAAAATTATTCTACATAAAATTTGCTGAGATATATTAACTTTTATAAATTTGTGATAGAAAATATTGTAATATGTCTAGTAAAACTAAAAATAAAAATACTTTAAAAAGTTCATTTTCCTATTAGAGATATAAAAACAAAAATCACATTACCTTCTCCTAGCAGGTTTATGTTCATTTTGAATACGTTAAAAATTTGGATGGTATTTAATTGTTATAATTTAGATATTACTTATGGAAAGAAAAAAGTTGAAATAAAAATTTATGAAACTAAGTTTATATTTTTAATTATACAAACTCACTAACCTCGTGCGAAATACGGACGATATGGATAATGATTTATTATACTAAGTATTAAGATCATTAATTAAATATATGTAATAATTAATTATAATTTTAAAAATATAGTTGTAATTATTAAATATTTATTTACATAATAAATTATTGAATTATATATTATAGGTTCATTTGATCAATTATTGCGCTAAACATTTGAATGGATGAAAAATTATTTAGTCATGATTAAGATAAATAATTATTTTAATTTTATTTAAGTTTGTAATAAAATTCTATATTCGTGTTTTGCTTGAAGTTTTAAGCCGAATAAAACTATCAAACTCAAGTTTTAATAAATGTTAATTTACTTATGATAATTAGTTAGTAATTAATCCATTATAGTTTTTCTAATAAATTTATAGTTATAATGTTTTAAAAATAATTCACATATCTTACTAATACAATTATTTAACAAAATTTTAAGAAGGCAGGCGACGATGTAAGGATTTGCATTTTTGCGATATTGTAAATTATAAGTTATTAATGGAAATTAAGTATTTTGAAAGTGTGATAATCATTTTGGGACAAGCCATGTGTATTGTATTGTATGATAGAATTAATTTCAAGACTAAAGAAACAAGTTGGATTAAAATGAAATTGAATTGGATTGATTTGATTAATTTATGAACCTATGGGGGTAAATTTGAATAATTATAAACTAAAGGGGGAGTGAAATTTCCTAGGAATGATGGATAATGACCATACCACCCTCATCATTTTGGAAAATGACATTCATGTCCTATTGGTGAGAAATAACAATTTTATCCTTATAAAGTCAAGGGAAATGACTTATTAGCCCTAACCAAGCTTGAGTTGAGTTAACCATATCATGGTTAGTTGCTAGACATTTGTTATAAGCATACATGCAAACCAATTTTCAGCATTCTAGTTGCTATTGTCCAAGTTCATTCGAAGCTTGCAAGATAAGAGAGAAGAGAGAGCTAGGAGCTAGGGTTTGAAGAAACTCAAAGAGAATTCAAGAGAAAAGTGTTCTAGACAAGCAAAGTAAGTGCTCAAGGTGGAGAATCAAAGCTTGACAAGGTTCCTAGCTAGAAGAAGGATAGCTAAAAGAAGGTATACTTTGTGTTTAAATCATGAGACTTGTAGATTATGTGTTTATAAGTTGAGATAGATGAAGCCATGCATGAGTCTTTGATCATACGTGTATATTATATGATATATGTGCTTCAAGTTGGCTAGATCATGAAAACCTAGTGATTGAGTTGTGTATAGCAAAGGTGGTGTACTATTTACATGAATAACTAAGATTAAAGTTATGATTAAAAGCATGATTGTGTGCTATATGTTGTCAAACATGATTGAAACCTAGTTTGGGAAGATGGAGATATAAGATACATGCATTAACATGTGTTAGCAAGCATCTAAGAAACCTAAATGGTGAAAAACTTATGTTTTGGAAGGGTTAAGTGAATACTAGGCTATACTTTTTGCCTAAAAGGAATTATAATCTGTAAAGTGTTTTGGAAGGTGCATGTGCAAGTTACACATGCATATAAAGTGGCTAAAAGGATATGTGTTAACATATATGTGCATGGTGTGTAAAGAATCAAAGTTGGTTTATAAGGAAAATTATGAAAATTGGTAGAAATGCAACTAAGTTATGATAATTGGCCATTTTGCTTGATTTTGTGTTAAATGAGGCCAAACATGTAAGTTATAAGTAAATACACGTGTTAGAATCAATTTGGGAGTTAAATGGTGCATAAGGCGTTAAATGACGAATTCGAACGTTTTAAAACGTAAACCGACGACCTAAACGAACCATTTGGAATTATAGGACCAAATGATGATTTTTAAAAGTTTCGAAAACCCACGCGAGTCAATTATGTGTTATACGTGCTATATGAAATGTTGGAATTGGTAAATTTACATTAGGGCCAAAGCTAGCTTGATTTTTGGAAAGAAAAATTTTTCTGATTCTGCAGCATGGCGCCGGGGCGCGGGTTTTTGTACTAGATACTGCGCCGGGGCTCAGTGTGGCTGCAAGGTTTCCGCTGGGGGCGAGATCAGAGCTCGCCGGGGCGCCGTCAGCCGAGGAGATCTCGCGGCCAGCGCAGTGTCAATAAGGAAAATGGCGCCGGGGCGCCGTGAGCTGATTTTGAAAAAAAATAAATATTTTATTCCAAAATGCAATGTTTTGATATTAAATGATATAAATACATATGTAAACCATAATTTGATAAAAATAATCAATATGGTAAGCGTAAAGCTATGTTTGAACAAAATGTTATGTGATTAGGGTTATGTATAGTTAATGGGTAGCTTGTTTAGCAAGTTATGGCATGCATGTGTATGTAACTAATGCATGAACCAATATTGTGGTCATGTAGGTTATAGACGGGATAAAATTATACCGATTGTGATAGACGAGGACGAAGGCAAGTTTCCTTACTGAACTTCTATTGCAGTTCTTTGATCAGACATTCATGTTATTTATTTATATTGCTATGCAAAGTTTATTCATTATTGGATTTAATTAAAAAGGTCGATGCCAATCTTGAATCTGGCTAGACACATACTAAATGATTTATGTTGAGATCGAATGTTCATTGTTATATGCTCCAATCCACATTGGTTGTGGTGCGGCTTCTATGTTATGCTGTAATAGAACAACCCTACAAAGGGGTAATAACTATAACTTTATGACGTGGTTGCGTCGCTAGATGTTTATGTTGTGCACAATATAAAGGTACAATGGGCTGATCACCCAGAGTACGCATCTATTTGAAATAGCAGTCTTTTGACTAACTTGGGCAATATCATTCTATACGATTGGTATTGTTCTAAACGTGTTCTTGGTCTTGTGACCGTACAACAGCAAAAATCTCATTATATCATTGTTCATAAACGTTAAATTTCAGTTCTTGATTCATGTAGTGGATTATATTGATCAGTTCATTTCGTTGATTCGATTATTGATATTCATTCAGTTATTATGCATAATTCAGATAAAATTGTCTATGACTCTCCTCTATTCAATTGTAATTATTTGTGATATCATTCATTGTTATACTTGCTGAGCTATTTAGGCTCACTCTTGCTTCCATTCATGACATTTCAGTTAAGCCAGAGAAGGCCGAAGGGTCGGGAATAGATAAAGGGAAAGGAAAGGTCGGCCAGCACTAGCAGCTAGCTAATGTTGTATTTATTATTATATTTTGTATTATGTCAGATATGACAGTTGGATGTATAAAGGTACGTAGAACCTGGGAATAGTGATGTATGAATGTAAATTAAGTTTATAATTATTATTTTGTTCAGAATGGTTGAATGAGATGTTAGGGTAGAATAGATTACGTGAGCACCAGACCCGTGGTTCAAGGAACCCGGATTTGGGAGCGTCACAGACGATCTGTTGTAAAGCGAAGAGATGAAGGAAGGGAGAAGAAAGCGTACTTGTGAGATAGCCTCTTGTCACAGCCGTAACCATAGTCGCATCCTTGGCCATCACTATCGTTAAGGTTCGATTGGACGAAAAGAAAGAAACGCGATGAAGAAGAGAGAAAGAAAGCAGAAGGGGGAAAAAAAGGGGAAGAAGAGAGAGAAAGATCTGTTGTTGTTGAACTGATCTGTTGATAAGTATAAACTAGAAAATTACAATTTGATACCCTAAACTTTTTACAGTTTTTTTAGTCCTCAAAGTTTCATAAAATTTTAAAATACTCTGAACTTTCAATCTTTATATTTCAGTCCTTATACTTTTATTTTCTTCCATTTCAGAACTTGAAGTTTTATTAGTTTTCAGTTTAGTCCTTACAAAAAAAAAGTTTTTATTTTTATTTATAGGAACTATGGTGAATGCCGGAGAAGTCAACGTCAAGCTAGACATTTATATGTCACAACAAGATGAACGTTTTAAAATAGTTGAAAAATCGATAGCAACATTTACTACATATGTTCAGGCCTCTATTACAGCATTTGAGACAAAAGTTAATGTATTCACGGAACATATAGATAAAGAACAAGAAGATGCTAGCCGAAATTTTGAAAATTCACTTCCAGGTCTAATTAAATGAGACTCTTACCACAACAGGAACCTAATTTACGTGATAATTTTCATGTGTCAGACCCCCAATCGAATGTAGTGGATAGAGTAGCAAAATTAGATGTTGATGATTTCAATAAAGATTAAGGGCCCGAATCATTCCTCGATTAGATTCGTAGTTTGGAGAGTTTCTTTCGTTAGTTTGAACTAACCGATGAGAGAACTTTTCTTTGCTGATGCGAAGTTGAAAGGGAAAGTTCGTATTTGGTGGTATCATCATCAACGAAATTTATATACAGCTGCACGAAGATGGAAATATATGAAAACTGCCTTAATACGACGTTTTGTGCTTCCAAATTATAAGCAACAGACGTGCTTGCAGTTAACTGAATTGGTGCAAGGTAGTCAATCTTTAGCCGAGCATACTTCAAAATTCTACAGTTTGGTTACAAAATTCGAATTCCCATGGATTGAAGATGTTTTAATCTTCATGTACCGTCGGAGATTAAATTTATAGATTGCCAATGGTGTAGCTTCAGGTAAACTCTTACTATTAGATGATGTCATTCAAGTTGCCACCAAAGTGAAAGATAATTTGAAAAGAAATTTTGTTCGGCCTCCAATATCAGTCCAAACTCAGAGTGGGTGAACTTTTGTAGAGCCTCTTAAAGGCAGGCCAGTGGAAATAGCGTCTGCAAACCCTTTAGCTACTATCAAGTCTAATCGTGCCCCAAGTTCTTTTAATGCTAACAACAACCCTACGTCTTGGTGTTATAACTGTTGTGGTTTCGATCACATGTCATTTAACTGTCCTTTCCCGAGGATGGATGTCGTCTCTTTTTCCTCTAGACAACTTGCTGTTGTTGACAAAGACACTGAAAAAACTAGTTTGAATGAGGAGGTTTGCCAGTTGTTGGACGTGGAATATGAGCCCTATAAGCAAAATTTGGAAGCTGATGCTCATTTAGAATGATGTTTAGGTGTTCTTCGACCTTTACTTGTTAAGACCAAAAGATTATCCTAAACGCCATCGAGGGAGAATTTTTCAGACACGAGTTAAATATGCATAATAGGTATGCTCTCTTATAATTGATACTGGGAGTTGTACAGATGTTATTTCTGAGGAAGCAGTCAAGAAGCTTGGGTTAAAGGTTGAGCCTCATCCGAACTTGTATGATGTTGCATGGATTACCAATACAAAGTTGTGCGTTACCAGAGGTGTTTCGTTACATTCTCAGTTAGCAAGCTTAAGAATATTGTTATGTGTGATGTTCTCCCCCTTAAAATTTGTCATATTATCTTAGGGCGTACATGGCTATGAGATCGTCATGCACAATATGATATTCATGCTAACACTTATTCAATTGTTAAGGGCAATACCACGTCCACTCTTATTTGTGCTCTTGATATGCCAAATTTGAAACTTGTAAAGAATTCCTTGGTGATCCAACGTGATTGTTCTTGTGTTGCTAACTCGAGTTTTTCTTAGCGGATGAGAACTGATGCAGGATGAGGTCGACAAGCCTATCATGAAAGTTGGTTGGACCAATATAAAAGACTTTGAAAGCCCAATTAGAAGTTGTATTTTAATTAAAAGTTATATTTTAATTAGTTTATTTAATTTGTAGTTAACTTATTTAATTTGTTATTATCTTATTAGACTCCAATTTAGGATAGGAAAGTTGTCTTGGAATATTATAAATAAGGATGTACTTCATTATTTTTTATACATTGAAATATAGAATCAATTGAGATTTTGTTTTAGCTATCTGTGTGAATTTTCTTTGTGTCTCAAAATACTCGTACCACCATTAGTAAATTGTGCCTACAAACTGCACACATAACCAGTAGCAAACAATAAACATAATCACATCGGTGAATCCTTTGTTTCCCAAACCATAAAAACCAACATAAATTTTTAATAAACACAAACACTTGCAATCATAACATGAAGCTCAATATGCACTAGTAATCTCCTTCATAATCATACAAGTGTCGAAATGAAAAAATTATTAGATGTTTCTGGAGCACCTGACACGTGGTGGCCACACCATTCATGTGCTGCTATTTCAGTACTTAAAGTGAAATGACCCATTTTAAAATGCTGAAATAGCAGCACATGAATGGTGTGGAATACCACGTGACAGATGTTCCAAGACTACTGAATAATTACTCGTCAAAATGTGCTCCAGGTGATCAGTAACACCAATTAGATTGTGATAAGCAGTAGTAGCATACTTGGAGCTCTGGCAACCCACATATTTAAACCCTCTGGCCATTGCTCTTTATATAATAACATAACACTTTAAAGGCTTCTATAAACACATAAAGCACACAACTCAATTCAGCCATTGCAAAGAACTATTGAGGTGAGGCAAAATTATTATACTAACCAAACATATCCAACATAATCAGATCTAAGAATTCTTAGCCTTTAAAACGAGAAAACAAAGATTAACAGATAATATTGCTTTAGTATTTCTAACCAGCAGCAAAACACTTACGTACTGTCGCCCACATATGAAGCTCGTTACGAACTAGTAATCTTCTTCAAAATCAGGTTCAACCAATGTCAGAATGCTCTCGACATGATCACTGACTCTACTAACATTCCAATACTCATTACCAAATTTTATCTCGAAATCAGGCAACCCAGAAATCTCAACCCTCCTCAAACCATTGCTCTTCATATCATACAAAAACACAAAAACCGGCATTTTAAAGTTTCTTGGTCCAAATATAATCTCAGCAGGACTTGTAGTCCCAGCAAGATGGATTTTCCGGCCGCCCTTGATATCACTCCAATTATCAGGAAACACTACATTCCTCTTATTAGCCCATCTCGAATTACCCTCATCCTCCAATACCCAAATATCCAAACTGTTTCCTTCTGTGAGCCCTTGGTATTCAACTATAGCCAAATGTCCCTCGCATTGCAACAAAGTAGAGTCCGAATGGAAAGTCAAATCAACAGGCAATTCAATGATATGAAACTTCTCCATACAAACATCAAAACCTACTATAATATGGTGTAGCGGATGATTCATACCAATATAACTCCGATAATAAACAACCCCATTGATGCAAACATCATCCCTCCCGGCAGGAAAATGAGGCGGGCCGTTATCGATTGGTCTCCAAACCCTGTTCGATTCCACAGTGAAAACCTTATGCTCCATAATCATCAAGTTCTGTGGATCGCCAGTAGATGTCATTTTTGTCCTTAGAACCTTATGTTCGTTATGAACCGGATCAAACCCGAAAATGGTGGCTCCATAATAGGAGAATCCTGAGGAATGTGGGGTTTTTTCTATTGATTCTTCAATTTGGGGAAGGGTAATTAATTGTCGGGTAGTGGGATTACAAATTCGAATACCCCAATCGATTTCGAAGCCGATGAACCCTTGCAGTGATTTTGATTCGAAACGGTCGACGAAGCCGGGGAGGGTAAGGTGGTGGACGGCGGCAGACGGCTGCGACGGAGATTGGGTTTGGGTTAGGGCGGGGATTGTGGCGGAGAAGATGAGAAGTTCCAAGTTTTGGGGGTTTGGGAAAGTGAAGAGGAGGGTTTGGTGATTTGGAGGTTTGGATTGGGATCGGGAGAAATGGGATTGGAAGAATGATGGATCGCAATCAGAGGGTGGAGACGTAGCTGAAGCGGCAGAGGGACTTTGCGGGGAGTCTGGACAAAATATCGGATACCAAATCGTGAGGGAGAGATTCAGTGTCATCGTCTTCCTCGTTGACCTCCATTCTCTGTATTATGCATGACTGCATGAGACTAATGGGGAGAAAAATAAGAACTGAAATGTAAAATTGACTCTCTGATTTGTATTATTCTTTTTTTATTTTTTTAAAATTCTCTATCAAACTTTTATTTTTGATAAAACTCTAACTATATATTAGCAGAGGCGGAACCCGGGGGGCGAGGGGGTCAAATGACCCCGGTAGATACATGCTCTGCTTTGGTTTTGATTTGTTTAATATTGTCTTATTTACTTCTTTTCTCTTTCTTTTTGTTTTTAGAGGCAATTTGAAGATATAAGCTTCTCTTTCCTATATTTTCGCTTCCCATTTACTGAACAATCACTCCCTTGTTATTAGGGGTGAGCATGGTGCGGTTTGGTGCGGTTTGAAGCCCAAACCGCACATGAAACCGCTTAGGTGCGGTTTGATAAATTCAAAACCGCAACCGCAACCGCTTGTGATTGGTGCGGTGCGGTTTTGAACCGTGCGGTGCGGTTTCATTTGGTGCGGTTTCGGTTCCAAAACCAACACAGAAACTGATGCTTCGAATTTATACAGCAAAAGGAGATTTGATTCAAATAAATGTTTGTTTATATTCCTAATGAATTCAACACAGAACACAAACTCTAGCAGACTAGTTTGGCAAGATTAGTTTGGAGACTCTGCACTATACCAAAAACTGCAAGCAAGCACACTGGAATAAATCAATACTGCAAGCAAGCACACTTTTAACTGTGTTGATGTTATTGACAGATAAATCAATACCATTGGCACAAACCAATAAATCAGTAAATGTGATCTAGGACGACTGCAAAGAACACGACAAAGAATGAATTAAGTTTTATTAGATAAAAGCAAAGAAGCAGGGGATTCTTCATTTTTCCAACGAGCTGCAGTATCTCAGCACTGGATACTCTAGTTCTCAAGAATTATGAAAATTAACTAGTTCGCTCGCCCAGTTTCAAACGATGCCACGATTAAAATTTTTTTAAAGGTAATATATGAATACTTGAATAGCAACCACTGATAAAAGCAAAAGGCTTCAACAAAACATATATTAAGGAAATGTAAGTTACGTGTAAGTAAACAACTGAAGAACCAAACAAGTGTACCTCTTTTTCTTTCAATAAAGCTGCATAATTGACTGATAATGCCTTAATTTCAGCCTCAGATTCCTGAAGCTTCTTGATTTCAGCTTTGTAGTGTTCAATCTGCAACAGCATACAAAATTTAATATCTCAAAACTGATAGCACAATAAAAACAGCAAATAAACATAATATTGTTGCGAACCTGTGTTTTTTTACAGCAATTATTGATACTACTATTAGAATGCACGAAATAAAATCAGCTATACAAAGACCTAATTTATAAAACAGAAGATAAAACTATAAAATATAAACCTTACAAAATCATTTCCATATAGCAGCATTAGTTTCAAAAACATTTCAATACCTATTTCGAGGAATCAAAAGTGCATAGACCTACAGTTAACCAATTCAGATTACAATAATAACTCATCTAATATTTAACAAACTTGGTTCAGAAAAACCACAAAATTTGCTTAGACAACAAATGAAAAATAGTGAAAATGAAAAATAATCATACCATGACAGTGTGACACTTTGCCAGGTCCTTCTTTCGGTAAATGACTGAACGCAGCCTCCACTGACTTCTTCAGCTCTGCCACTGTAGCTGTCTTCACAACTTCAATTTCTGCAGGACCAAAATTCATCCCAATCCAAAAAATTTAAATGCCAAATTGTCAATAGATAGAAATATAACTGTTTATATACTAAGAAAATATGTATTCGTTCAAAAATCTAGATAGAAACAGAGAACTAGGGTTTCAAAAATTACCGAAGGAAGAGTCATCCAATTTTAGAACGGTAAGCTTGAAGGGCTTCTGAGGGATCTTATCATATGAAGAACTCTTGCGAGATAAGCTATCAATGATGAACAAAGTAGAGAATGGAACGGTGAATGTTATCGATCCTTTCCTTCCGCACGAATCCCTACGGGGGAAATCGTTCTTCTGCTCCAAAATTTCCATAGCTACAAAATTTGATTCACCATTTGGCTTCTGTATGTGTGTGTTTGTATATATATATATATATATATATATATATATGAATTTGTGTTGAAGAGATGAAGCTTTGAAGAGAGGAGGAAGAGGCGCTGTAGTGAAGAGACGAGGAAGCCAGAACTGCGAATGATTTTAGGGTTTGGTAGTGTTTATATATAAAACTCAAAACGACGTAGTTTTATTTCTCAGCAGGCCATCAGGTGCGGTGCGGTTTTACCGGTGCGGTTTGGACCAAAAACCGCACCCAACCTGCAATTTCGATTTTTTAACCACTTTAAAACCGTCCTACACGCCGCAACCGTTGGCTCGGTTTTAATTGGTGCGGTTTATGCGGGTTTCGGCTCGGTTTCGGAGGCAAATCGGTTTTCTGCTCACCCCTACTTGTTATAACTCTTAGCCATGCTTTAAGTGGCAAACTCCATCTTTTTTTGAACTATTGAATTAGGCAATTCAAAAATTAATTTATTTGTCACTCCCCTCTATCAGAAAAGGAGGCTTGACTCTAAAATGGTGGTAAGACAATTTAGACTCACATATATGTTTATTTGTTGAGTCCTGTTTTTTCTATATAACTTTTTAAATAAACGTATTATTAATACTTCTCTTCCAATATTTACCTTCCAAATATTTCTCTATTTATATTTCAAAATTTTAAGTGATAAGAATTTTATTTCAATGAAAAAATTGAAATCAACATACGTTTGGAAAGTATTTAAATATGTGAATACAAACATCCACATTAAAATTACTTTTTTATACATTAAAAACGTCATCATATATTTACTGTAAGACCCTGAATTTTATGAAATACAAAATTTAATTTCTCTTCATATATATTTTTCATGAAACAGTAAGTGATTAAATTGATAAAGTTAAAAGTTAAGGTAGTTATGTGCAAATTTTATTATGTCGGATAATATTCGTTTTGTCGGAGAATATTCGGGTCGTACGACGGCGTCGAAATAACTAATTATTGGTGGACCCCACAAAGGAATATTTGTCGGATATAGAAAACGATAGAAGTAACTTTTTTAAATAAAAATAGTCAATGACGTTATCACTTTTAACTATTAAAATACCGGTGATAAAAAAAATAGTAGCATACGATAATTCATGATATTTTATTGTAGCACACGGTATTCTACAGACGCACACGGTATTGTACAGTATCTCATATTATTGATCTGATAACGTGGTCATTGCACAGTATTCATCAATAATTGTTGTTGCACAGTATTTTACATTATTGATTAAATAATTTTCATTACACTGTATTTCATATCATTGACTCAATAATTGTTGATGCATTGTAGTTTAAAATTATTGAACCTAATAATTGTCACTGTAGCAAATACACTGTAATTTATATTATAAAATTAATAATGATCTGTAATGTGTTTCTTACATTATTGTTGAATTATTGTTGTAGTATTATTTTATGTAGGACCCAAAGGAAGAAATACATACATACATACATATATATATATATATATATATATATATTATTTTATGTGAATAGTAACGTGAATAGTACGTGGACCCACTGTGGGGCCCGCATGAAATGTGAGAAATGTGAGTTTTGCTGGAGAAAAGTTTGGTGGAGGCTGCCGTAGCCTCTACTGATTTTTTCAGTTCACCTATCGCGCATAGTAACTTATTTTCTCCTATAAATAGCTTGCTCAGTTGAATAGAAAAATCACACATAAAACATAAAATATTTCTATAAGTATTTTTTGAGTTTTCTCTGAAAATAATAAGGTTATCTTGAGTGTTTGAAAGCCAAAAGGAGTGCAAGAATTTTTCAAGTAAGTCTTTTATTAAAGAGTAGTAATTTCATAAATTCATATTTTTCACGGTATTCACAAATCTTCCTTTAGAAGACTCTTCTTTAAGAAGATTCATTTTTAAAAGCTTTCTTTGGAAGATTTATTTTAGAATATTATTTTAAAAAACTAATTTAAAATCGTTATATTATACTACAAAAATTATGTTAAATATATATAATTTTGATAGTTCATATTATACTAGTTATCATACACTTTAAAATTTATATGTGGTAATTACTAATTATATTATAAATATATAGGTTGATCAACCTCATTTTTATAAATATCCAGTCACGTGATAAGGTAAGGGGTATCATTCTTTTCATCATCATAAACGGTATATTTTTCTTACTTGTAAGTGATTATCATTCTTTGATTCTCGAAAATAATATTGTCTCTTTTTTACTTATAAGATGTGTCATTTATTATCATGTATTAAATTGTGGGAATAACCTTACGGTACGAATTACCGCCTGTTGGTGAATAACCTTTCGTATTCATTCCTTATTAATCTCTGTGAATAACCTTACTGTGCGGATTACCGCATGTTTGGTGAATAACTCTTTGTATTCAAATTTTATTAAATTGTGGGAATAACCTTACTGCGCAGATTACCGCCTGTTGGTGAATAACCCTTTGTATTTATTTCTTATTTGTCTCTTGTGAAAATAATTTGTCTACACGAATTATCACATGACATTTTTATTCCATCTTCGTTTGTAATATCATTTTCTTTCATATTCGTAAGTGATATTATTTTCCTTTATACTCATAAGGGATACCATCTTTTTCATCTTCCATTATTCAAACTTACTATAGTAAGGGATATTATTTCTTTTATACTTTTAACTTACTATGGTAAGTACTATTTGGTAAAGTTTTCTGAAATGATTATATTTTCCTTAATAATTTGTGCTTCATCTAATATCATTTCAATTGAACCTTCCTATTTTTCTAAACATTTCTATTGAACTGTGGATCTTGAATATCATTTTTGAATTTCACTCCACATCATGTTGACAATTTGGACATTATTTGAATATGCACAAAGTAAACTTCCGATACTTATTGTTTATCATGTTTCTTCAGTTCATCATTTGTATCACTGTTATTTGTACTAATCATCAAGAATCAAACTATTGTGAATATCTGTGGCCGGAGGCACAAATACAATATAATTGTTGAACAGATGATAGGTTAAAGGCGATATAATAGGTTAAAGGTGATACATCTGTTCGGTGTCTTTTATGACACGTGGTGAAAGTTCTCTTTGGCTCGTAGTGCAAAGATGAACTGTTGTTTGATATGATTATGACCAAAGGCTGAATACTGGTATAATCATGACCGTTGGTGTTATATTGAATATCTTTGGCCCGTAGTGCAAAGATGAACTGTTGATATGCATGATTATGACCAGGAACTGTGAGTTTGTATTCTTATGGTTAGTGGTGTTTCAGATGATAAAAGTTAATGATGTTTTTCCTAAAAAGAGAAGCGAGTGGACACTATAGTCTGCATTATTCTTCTAATAGATTGCTTATTCCGCTGCTATTATTGATCTGAACGTTGTTCAAGAATTTAACTACAGTTTTTGATATAAACCTTGTAGTCTATCGTATTCTATCAAGAACTCAACTTTTGAAGGCTAACGATAATTTATTCGTCATTATCTTAGTCATGATATTCTTTACTAGACTATTTGAGCTCACCCTTTCTTTTTGTTCCATTATTTTTCAACAGGAGATGAGAACGTAGCTGGGTCTAGTTGGGGGATGGAGTGAGGGTCCGAGGGATAGTTATCGTAGTCTTCACGTGTTGTAAAATAGTGTGATAATAATAGTGAAGACTTAGTTGTGTATTATTATACACTGTATTGTTGAACGTTGTACTACTTTGTAATGATTTTGCTGTAGTCTTTTGACGACTCAGGTTTGGGCTATATGGGCCCAGATTTGGGGGTGTCACAGTTGGCATAAGAGCTTAGGGATGTGGTCTTTAATGGAGATTTGAGGTTAGAACTAGGAGGGGAGAGACAAATAGAATCAATCAATAATGTGTCCTACCTAAATGAGATTTTGTTATCTAATGAGTCGATTTGAATGTAGGGGCATGAAGTGATGAGTCAGTTTGTTTGAATTAACAATTATTTTGTTACCACAGTTAAGTATGACATCTGAAAATCAAGAAGTTAACAATGGAGTGCCCGAAGCCAATGTAGCTAAGAATTAAGAGGCCACAAACAATCCTCCTGCCAACTCAGGAAATAATGTTCTTAATAACATGATGAATAATGGATTCTTTAGGAATTTCATACAGTTCATGCAGAATTAAGCAAGAGAAAATCCAGTCAATAATAACGGTAGAAACGCTGGTAATTCGAGGGCGGTCACTGTCAAGCAATTTAAAGAATTAGGACCACCTGAATTCCTTGGAAAGCCTGACCCACTCAAAGCGGAGGCGTGGCTAAAACAGACGACAAAAATATTTGATGTCTTACAATGCACTGATGATCAGAAGGTGCCATTCGCCACTTTTATGTTACGAGGTGAGGCAGACCATTGGTGGGAAGCAGTAAAACATATCCACCCTTCAGCACTCGAGATGTCTTAGACAGAATTTGAAGAGTTGTTTAATGAAAAGTACTTCCCAGAAAGCATCCGCCATATGAAAGAGGTGGAATTCATTAACCTGGAGCAGGAAAACATGACAGTCTTTCAATATGAAGCTAAGTTTGTTGAATTATCTCGTTTCGCGACCCATTTGGTGGATGACGAAGCACAAATGAGTCGGATGTTCCTACGAGGTTTGAGATTCAAAATTCGTCAACGACTTAGCTCTCATAAATTTAGTTTGTATTCAAATGTTATGGATAGGGCTCAAAGGGTAGAGCAAACAGATGAAATATTGCAACCAAGAGTCAATGATCAGCATAGAGAGAGGAATGACAACAACCACAGGAACGAGAACCATCGAGGAGGTAATCAGCACTTCGGTGGTAATCCCGCATCGAATAACAGAAGAGGAGATTCTAGTGGAAACAATTTCAAAAGGAAGAGATTCCATAATAATTATGGAAGGGCACCGACAATAGTACCAGTACCAGCACCAGCACCGGCCCCAGTTTCAAGGGGAGAAGATCGACCACCAGTGAGATGCTATAGGTGTGGTGAGGAAGGTCACATCAGCCCAAACTGTACACAGCAGTTCAAAAAGTGCTACAGTTGTGGGAAAGAGGGTCATATTACGCGATTTTGTCATGCCACAAAATCAAGTCCAGTTGCAATGATGATACCAAAAGCTAGCGCGGATAAGGAAAAATCTGTAGTTCAAGGGAGAGCTTTTGTTGTGATATACCAAATGGCACGAAACTCGAGTGAGGTAATAACTGGTAAGCTATTCATAAATTCTTGTGAAGTCTACGCTCTGTTAGATACTGGCTCTACCCATTCTTTTATCTCACCTACATGTGTTCAACGTTTAAATTTAACTCCTGAAAATTTGGACTTTGACTTATCAGTGGAAACCTCATTAGGATAAATGACCATTACATCTACTGTCTATAAATCTTGCCTAGTTCAAATCAACAACCTCATATTACCTGTTGACCTTATTTCTTTGGAATGCATGAATTTGATGTGATTTTAGGAATTGATTGGTTGACTACCCATCATGCTAAAATTGATTGTTTTCATAAGATTATTAGTTTTCATATTCCTAATCAACCTGTCATGCAAATTCAAGCAACTAAACCATTGAAATCCATAACTGTTATTTCTAGCCATAAAACCATTCTTTTATTAAAAAACGGATGTCAAGCTTTTTTAGCTCATGTCACTGATTTGAACAAAAACACGTCAAACTTGAATGATATTGTGACGCCCCCAAATCTGAGCCCACACAGCCCAAACTTGAGTCGTCAAAAGACTACAACAAAATTATTACAACAAAGCACAACGTACAACAATACAGTGTATAATAATACACAACTAAGTCTTCATTATTATTGCCACACTATTTTACAACACGTGAAGACTAGGATAGCTATTCCTCGGACTCTCACTCCATCCCCCGGCTAGACCCCGTTACGTTTTCATCTCCTGTTGAAAAACAATGGAACAAAAGAAAGGGTGAGCTCAAATAGCCCAGTAAGAAATATCATGACTAAGATAATGACGAATAAATTATCATTAGCCTTCAACAGTTGAGTTCTTGATAGAATACAATAGACTACAAGGTTTATATCAAAAACTGCAGTTAAATTCTTGAACAATGTTCAGATCAATAATAGCAGCGGAATGAGCAATCTATTAGAAGAATAATGCAGACCATAATGTCCACTCGCTTCTCTTTTTAGTAAAAACATCATCAACTTTTATCATCTGAAATACCATTAGTCATGATAATAAAAATTCACAGTTCCTGGTCATAATCATGCAAATCAACAGTTCATCTTTGCACTACGGGCCAAAGATATTCAATATAACACCAACGGTCATGATTATACCAGATTCAGCCTTTGGTCATAATCATACTAACCAACAGTTCATCTTTGCACTACGGGCCAAAGAGAACATTCACCACGTGCCATAAAAGACATCGAACAGATGTATCGCCTTTAACCTAGTATACCGTCTTTAACCTATCATCTGTTCAACAATTATATCACATCTGTGCCCCTGGCCACAGATATTCACAACATTTTGATTCTTGATGATTAATACAAATAACAGTGATACAAATGATGAACAGAAGAACAGGATAAACAAGAAGTATCGGAAGTTTACTTTGTGCAGATTCAAATAATGTCCAAATTGCCAACATGATGTGGAGTGAAATTTAAAAATGATATTCAAGATCCACAGTTCAGAATAACGATTACAGTTCAATAGAAATGTTCAGAAAATAGAAAGGTTCAGTTGAAATAATGAAATTCAACTATTATGGAACATATAATATTTTCAGGAATTATAGAAGTAATAGTTCCATAATAAGTTTCGATTTAGGTGTATGAAAGAAAATAATATCCCTTACCGTAGCAGGTTTGATTAACAAAAGGTGAAGGGAATTAATATCCCTTACCATAGTAAGTTTGAATAATGGAAGATGAAAAAGATGGTATCCCTTATGAGTATAAAGAAAAATGATATCACTTACGAATATGGAATAAAAGTGTCATGTGATAATTCGTGTAGACAAATTATTTTCACACGAGACAAATAAAAAGGGTTATTCACCAACAGGCGGTAATCCGCGCCGTAAGGTTATTCCCATCAATTTGAATACGAATAGTTATTCACCAAACAGACGATAATCCACGCCGTAAGGTTATTCCTATCAATTTGAATACGAAGAGTTATTCACCAAACAGGCGATAATCCGCGCCGTAAGGTTATTCCTATCAATTTGAATACGAAGAGTTATTCACCAAACAGGCGATAATCCGCACCGTAAGGTTATTCTCAAAGATTAATAAGGAATAAATACAAAAGGTTATTCACCAACAGGCGGTAAACCGCGCCGTAAGGTTATTCCCACAATTTAATACATGGAAGTAAATGGCACAAGAAAGAAACGATATTATTTTCGAGAATCAAAGAATGATAATCCCTTCAAGTAAGAAAGAAAATAATATCCATTTATGATGATGAAAAGAATGATACCCCTTACCTTAACACGTGACTGGATATTGATTTAAATGAGGTTGATCAACCTATATATTTATAATAAAATTAGTAATTACAATATATAACTTTCAAAGTGTATGATAACTCGTATAATATGAACTATCAAAATTATATATATATTTAACATAATTTTTGTAGTATAATATAACTACTTTAAAATAGTTTTTAAAATAATATTCTAAAATAAATCTTCCAAAGAAAGCTTTTAAAAATGAATCTTCTCAAAGAAGAGTCTTCTAAAGGAAGATTTGTAAATACCGTGAAAAATAGGAATTTATAAAATTACTACTCTTTAATAAAAGACTTACTTGAAAATTTTCTGCACTCCTTTTGGCTTTCAAACTCTCAAAATAGCCTTACTATTCTCAGAGAAAACTCATAAAATTCTTATAGAAAAATTTTATGTTTTAGGTGTAATTTTTCTATTCAGCTGAGCAAGCTATTTATATGAGGAATAAGGGTACTATGCATGGTTGTTGGCAGCACGCCAATGCTGAAATTGGCAGGAGAGGCTGCGCAGCCTCTGCGTAAACGAATTCAGCGAATTTTCAAATTTTGCACAGTAACTTGCATAATAACATCTGAATATAATAATATTTTTCTAATAAAACAAATAACTTTTTATTATTATATTGTCTAATAAAACAAACAACTTTATGAATATAATATAATAATCAAATTACCAAATAATACTACCATAGTAATAATTCATAATCATGCAACAACTACTGTGCCAATTATTAGGTTCAATAATTTTAAACTACAGTGCACTAACAATTATTGAGTCAATGATATGAAATACAGTGTAATGACAATTATTAAATCAATAATGCAAAATACTGTGTAACAACAATTATTGAATTGATAATATAAAATATTATGCAGTGACAATTATTGATGAAATGATGCGCAACAGTTACGGTGTCAACTATCAGACCAATAATATGAGACACTGTGCAATACCGTGTGCTACTGTAGAGTACCGTGTGCTACAGAAAATACCATAAACTACCGTATACTACTATTCTTTTATCACCGGTATTTTAACAGTTCCGTTGACTATTTTTATTTAAAAAGGTTACCTATGTCGTTTTCTATATCCGACAAATATCCCGTTGTGGGGTCCACCAATAATTAGTTATTTCGGTGCCGTCGTACGACACAAATATTATATTGCGCCGTTGTACGGGCAGAACGAATATTCCCCGACAAAGCGAATATTCCCCGACAAAAAGAATATTATTCAACAAAGTATAATTTGCACGGAACATCCTTAACTTTTAACTTTGCCAATTTAACCACTTACTGTTTCATGAAAAATATATATATATATATGAGAAGAAAATTAAATTTTATATAAAATTCGGGGTCTTACAGATATTCCCATTGTTAATGAGTTTTCTGACGTTTTTCTTGAGGAACTTCCTGGCTTACCCCCAAACCGAGAAATTGAATTCTGTATAGATCTTGAACCCGGTAATAAGCCCATTTCCAAAGCTCCATACCGAATGGCTCCCATTGAACTTCAAGAGTTAAAAGTCCAACTACAGCAATTGTTGGATACCAGTTTCATTCGTCCGAGTGCATCACATTGGGGTGCTCCTGTTCTATTTGTGAAGAAGAAAGACGAGAGTATAAGATTGTGCATTGACTACCAAGAATTGAATCATGTCACCATAAAAAACAGGTACCCATTACCTCGGATCGATGACATGTTTGATCAATTACAAGGTGCTCAACATTTCTCAAAGATTGATCTCCCTTCTGGATATCATCAGTTAAAGGTTAAAGCTGAGGACATTCCAAAGACTACTTTCAGAACTTGTTATGGGCATTATGAGTTCTTAGTCATGCCTTTTGGACTAACCAATGCTCCTGCAGATTTCATGGACATGATGAACCGAATATTCAAGGAATATTTGGATCATTTTGTGGTTGTCTTTATTGATGACATCCTCATATACTTCAAGAGTCGTGAGGATCATGAATAACATCTGAGATTGATACTCTAAAAGCTCCGTGAGAACAAATTATATGCCAAGTTGAAGAAATGTGAGTTCTAGCTTGAGGAAGTCACATTTCTTGGGCATGTGATTTCTAGTCAGGGAATATCAGTCGTTCCTGGGAAGATTGAAGCAATACTAAATTGGGAACAACCCAAGACAATAACCGAAGTCCGAAGTTTTCTGGGTTTAACTGGTTATTATCGGAGATTCGTAGAAGGATTTTCTCGAATCGCCACTCCATTAACTCAGCTGACTCTAAAAAGTACAAAATTCATATGGAACGAGGAATGCTAGAAAAGTTTTCAAGAACTCAAGAGGAGACTTGTTTCAGCTCCTGTTCTGACCATTCCATCAGGATCAGGAGAATTCGTTACATATAGCGATGCTTCAGGCAAAGGTCTAAGTTGTGTCCTTATGTAACATAAAAAGGTTATAGCCTATGCCTCTCGACAACTCAAAGATTATGAGAAAAATTATCCTACTCATGATCTAGAGTTGGCAGCAGTCGTTTTCGCGTTGAAGATCTGGAGACACTACTTGTACGGAGAGAAAGTGGATATCTATATGGACCATAAAAGTCTCAAGTATTTCTTCACCCAGAAGGAACTCAACATGCGACAACGACGTTGGCTTGAGCTGTTGAAGGATTACGACCACACAATCCAGTATCACCCGAGAAAGGCGAACGTTGTAGCTGACGCCTTGAGCAGAAGATCTTATATGAGTACAAGTGCACTCCTGACAACACAAAAGCGTATTTTGTACGACTTACAAAAGATGGAGATAGAGCTAAAGACACCGGGGACCCACTTAAAGATTGTATACGTACGAGTAGAACCAACTTTAATCGATAAAATTAAAGCTACTTAAGCTACTGATCCGGAGCTGATGAATACGATGAAGAAAGTACAAGAAGGTGTTATTCCTAAGGCAAGAATCGACGAGAAAGGAATACTTTGAGTTAACTCTTGACTCAGTGTTCCTAACGATCTTGAATTGAAGCATAAAATCATGATGGAGGCACACAACACGTCGTTTGCAATCCACCCAGGAGGTACCAAGATATATCGAGATCTTCGACATACATTTTAGTGGAACAATATGAAAAGGGAGATTGCAGAGTTTATCTCAAGGTGCCTAACTTGTCAACGTGTCAAAGCAGAGCATCAAGTACCTAAAGGTCCATTGCAATCACTTGAGGTTCTTGAATGAAAGTGGGAACACATCAATATGGACTTCATGACGAGTCTTCCCAAGGTTTCTCAAGGCTTAGATGCAATATGGGTCATCGTAGATAAATTGACCAAATCAGCTCATTTCTTACCTATACGAGAAAACTTTTCACTGGAGCGTCTTGCCGGTATGTACATAAATGAGATTGTGAGATTGAATGGCATGCTAGTTTCCATAGTTTATGATTGAGATCCTAGATTCACTTAACACTTTTGGATCAGTCTACAAAAAGCTATGGGCACTGAACTACGTTTTAGTTCTGCATACCATCCTAAAACGGACGGACAATCGGAAAGGGCGATCCAGACCCTCGAATATCTTTTAAGACTTTGCGTACTAGACTTCAAAGGAAGTTGGGATAAGTACTTGTCATTGGTTGAATTTTTCTACAATAACAGTTACCAAGCAAGTATAGGTATGACTCCATTCGAGGCTTTGTATGAAAGGAAGTGTTGCTCTCCAGTATGTTGGAATAAGGTAGGAGAAGCAAAACTGTTGGAACCCGAGTTGGTACGCTTGACAATAGAAAAAATCCAAATGATCCGCCAACGAATACAGACCGCGCAAGAACGACAAAAGAGTTACGCTGATCTTCATCGGAGAGATGAGAGATTCAACGTCAGAGATCATGTATTCTTACGTGTTTCTCCATGAAAATGAGTTACGAGATTCGGAATGAGAGAAAAGCTCAACCCTCGATTTATTAGCCCATTTGAAATCCTTGATCGAGTAGGAACCGTAGCCTACAGACTATCCCTACTGCCAAGTATGTCTCGCATCCATAACGTTTTTCACATATCTATGTTACGTAAATATGTGAAGGACCCAAACCACGTCATTGAGTTAGAACTAGACGTTAGAGCAGATGATTTAACGTACGAGGAGGTACCTGTTAAGATCCTAGATAAGCAGGAACAAATCCTACGTTTAAAGGTTATACCTCAAGTCAAGATTTTATGGAGAAACCAAGATATTGAGGAAATGACCTGAGAGCTAGAATATGAAATGAAGTCTAAGTATCCTTATCTCTTCGAAATGTCAGGTACGTCAATTTCGGAGATGAAATTTCATAAGGAGGAGAGGTTGTAAGACCCCAAATTTTATGAAATACAAAATTTAATTTATCTTCATATATATTTTTTATGAAACAGTAAGCGATTAAATTGATAAAGTTAAAAGTTAAGGTAGTTATGTGCAAATTTTATTATGTCGGATAATATTCGTTTTGTCGGAGAATATTCGGGTCATACGACGGCACCGAAATAACTAATTATTGATGGACCTCACAAAGGAATATTTGTCGGATATAGAAAACGACAGAAGTAACATTTTTAAATAAAAATAGTCAACGACGTTATCACTTTTAACTGTTAAAATACCGGTGATAAAAGAATAGTAGCATACGGTAATTCATGATATTTTACTGTAGCACACAGTATTCTATAGAAGCACACGGTATTGCACAGTATCTCATATTATTGATTTGATAAAGTGGTCATTGCACAATATTCATCAATAATTGTTGCTGCACAGTATTTTGCATTATTGATTTAATTATTTTCATTACACTGTATTTCATATCATTGACTCAATAATTGTTGGTGCACTGTAGTTTAAAATTATTGAACCTACTAATTGTCACTGTAGCAAATACACTGTAATTTATATTATTAAATTAATAATGATCTGTAACGTGTTTCTTATATTATTGTTGAATTATTGTTGTAGTATTATTTTATGTAGGACCCAAAGGAAGAAAAAAAATGTATATATATATATATATATATATATATATAATTAATTAATTATTATTTTATGTAAATAGTAACGTGAATAGTACGTGGACCCGCTGTGGGGCCCACATGAAATGTGAGAAATGTGAGTTTTGCTGGAGAAAAGTTTGGTGGAGGCTGTCGCAGCCTCTACTGAATTTTTTAGTTTACCTATCGCGCATAGTAACTTATTTTCTCCTATAAATAGATTACTCAGCTGAATAGAAAAATCACACCTAAAACATAAAATATTTCAATAAGTATTTTATGAGTTTTCTTTGAAAATAGTAAGGTTATCTTGAGTGTTTGAAAGCCAAAAGGAGTGCAGAAAATTTTCAAGTAAGTCTTTTATTAAAGAGTAGTAATTTCATAAATTCATATTTTTCACGGTATTCACAAATCTTCCTTTAGAAGACTCTTTTTTAAGAAGATTCATTTTTAAAAGCTTATTTTGGAATATTATTTTATAAAATTATTTTAAAGTCGTTATATTATACTACAAAAATTATGTTAAATATATATAATTTTGATAGTTCATATTATACTAGTTATCATACACTTTGAAATTTATATGTGGTAATTACTAATTATATTATAAATATATAGGTTGATCAATCTCATTTTTATAAATATCCAGTCACGTGATAAGGTAAAGGGTATCATTACTTATAAGTGATTATCATTCTTTGATTCTCGAAAATAATATCATCTATTTCTTACTTATAAGATGTGTCATTTATTTCCATGTATTAAATTATGGGAATAACCTTACGGCGCGGATTACCGCATGTTGGTGAATAACCTTTCGTATTCATTCCTTATTAATCTATGAGAATAACCTTACTGCGCGGATTACCGCCTGTTTGGTGAATAACTCTTCGTATTCAAATTTTATTAAATTGTGGGAATAACCTTACTGCGCGGATTACCGCCTGTTGGTGAATAACCCTTTGTATTTATTTCTTATTTGTCTCTTGTGAAAATAATTTGTCTACACGAATTAACATATTACACTTTTATTCCATCTTCGTTTGTAATATCATTTTCTTTCATATTCGTAAGTGATATTATTTTCCTTTATACTCATAAGGGATACCATCTTTTTCATCTTCCATTATTCAAACATACTATAGTAAGGGATATTATTTCTTTTATACTCTTAACTTACTATGGTAAGTACTACTTGATAAAGTTTTCTGAAATGATTATATGTTCCTTAATAATTTGTGCTTCATCTAATATCATTTCAATTGAACATTCCTATTTTTCTAAACATTTCAATTGAACGATAACCGTTATTCTGAACTGTAGATCTTGAATATCATTTTTGAATTTCACTCCACATCATGTTGACAATTTGGACATTGTTTGAATCTGCACAAAGTAAACTTCCGATACTTATTGTTTATCCTATTTCTTCAGTTCATCATTTGTATCACTGTTATTTGTACTAATCATCAAGAATCAAGCTGTTGTGAATATCTGTGGCCGGAGGCACAAATACGATATAATTGTTGAACAGATGATAGGTTAAAGACGATATAATAGGTTAAAGGCGATACATCTGTTCGGTGTCTTTTATGACACGTGGTGAAAGTTCTCTTTGGGCCGTAGTGCAAAGATGAACTGTTGTTTGGTATGATTATGACCAAAGACTGAATACTAGTATAATCATGATCGTTGGTGTTATATTGAATATCTTTGGCCCGTAGTACAAAGATGAATTGTTGATTTGCATGATTATGACCAGTAACTGTGAGTTTGTATTCTCATGGTCAGTGGTGTGTCAGATGATAAAAGTTGATGATGTTTTTCCTAAAAAGAGAAGCGAGTGGACACTATAGTCTGCATTATTCTTCTAATAGATTGTTTATTCCGCTGCTATTATTGAGCTGAACGTTGTTCAAGAATTTAACTGCAATTTTTGATATAAACCTTGTAGTCTATTGTATTCTATCAAGAACTCAACTGTTGAAGACTAACGATAATTTATTCGTCATTATCTTAGTCATGATATTCTTTACTGGGCTATTTGAGCTCACCCTTTCTTTTTGTTCCATTGTTTTTCAACAGGAGATGAGAACGTAGCTGTGTCTAGCCGGGAGATGGAGTGAGAGTCCGAGGGATAGCTATCGTAGTCTTCACGTGTTGTAAAATAATGTGACAATAATAGTGAAAACTTAGTTGTGTATTATTATACACTGTATTGTTGAACGTTGTACTACTTTGTAATGATTTTGTTGTAATCTTTTGACGACTCAAGTTTGGGCTGTGTGGGCCCAGATTTGGGGGCGCCACATTTACAGCCTAGTTTAAACCTAGGGCCTTGGCCCAATAGTTATCCTCATCCGTTATGTACTAAGAAGACGAAAGTTCAAGTATTTACAATGATAAAGTAATGTGTGTGAGTTTAAATTTTATACTGAATTAACACCAACAAAAAAAGCCTAAGTTTAATTTTTTTTATTTATAGAAAAAAGGAGCGTCATATATCAATATCACCTTATAATGACCGGATGAACCTATTGCCTATTTGTCTTTACGTAAAATTGGGTAAGTGCTGTTTTAGGCCCAGCTACATATAAACCCAATGTAAGAATCGTCGAAGAAAGAGCTCCCTCCCTTGTTCTACTGGTTTGAGCGCTCTTTGATTCTCTCTAATAGTCTGTCTCCCTAGGCCCTAGCAAAATCTCTACCCTTAATTTTTTTTACTGATGTATTTTGACCCCCCCCCCCCCCTTTATAAACATTCTGGTTCCGCCACTGTGTATTAGTTGCGGAAAAAACTCCTAAAATATCTCTCGGAAGAAGGGGTAAAATTAGTAAAGAAAATGAGATTAGAAAAATGAGGGAAATGATAACTCCTCCTTTCCAAAACTCTCTTTATCCATAAAAAGAAGAAGGTTAAACTCAATTATCTATCAGGGGAAAAAAGAGCGGGAGAAAAGAAAGAAAAAAAAGAAAAAAAAGTCATGGTCATACCTTGTTACTATGGCTGAAATTGCATCATTTTAACTTCATAGAAAGGATACAAATTCAGGTAGAAGATTCCACCAATGTGTAGCTCGAGGGGTAAGTGTTATACTTTGTTGTAATTCTGACTTTGCCTTCATTTGTACCTCATGAATCTCCAATAATTATGTGCAAAAAAATAGATGTGATTTCTTTGCTTAGATGGAACCTCGTACAGGACCACCTGCTGCTCAAATCATACTTGGACTGTTGAGAAGAAATGATGCTTTGGAGGAGCAACTTAGATAACAAAAAATAAGGGAGAAAAAACTGCTGACAATTGTTGTTATTGGGGCTATAATATGAATTTTATCCATAATGACAAGTGAAAATGAATGTCATAATGAGTGATTTGCATATGAATAAAACTAAGCTGAAACTTAGAATGCAATGCAATAGTCATGTAATATTTCCATCAGTGAATCAAAGAAGGCAATGTTTTAATTTTTTTTTCTTGCACTATCGAAAAATAAATGTTGCTCAACTAAAATGCACAAAAGAGAAAGGAACAAAGTTGCACATAAATCCAAGTTTCATAACATATCAGAAGGTGACATTGTCTTAAAATGTCATTTACAACCATAAACCATTAACTTAACGGTCAAAGTTGTCATTTACATCCATAAATGATAAATAACAAACCAAATAATTCCCCAAAACTTTTTTTAGTAAGCCATATAATTCTCAAAAAACTTACTTGAGTAAACCATATAATTCCCAAAATGTATTCCCAATGCCACATTACACCATATAATACCCCAAATGTAAACTAAATAACATATGTTTTATCTAATTCATTATCAAAAGCTTCAAGTTAAACTACCATTTATGATTCATAGAAGACTTCAGGCCACTTTTAAGATTCTTCAAATTGATATAAAGTTTGCCTCCCTTTTTAATCATTGTAGGTCCATCTGATGATAGTGACGATTCACTTTGTTGAATAGATAGATGGTCTTGACATTTTAGCCCTTGCCATATAAAAAAGTTTAAAATATATTTTATTAGCAAAAATGCATAACTAAACAACTACAAATTATATAAATTATTTACCTATTATGTTGAAGATGTTGAGCTATAAATTCTAGTAGATGGTGGCGGTGGCACCCCTAGTATCTAAACAAGTTTTTTTAAAATAAAAAATATATTACACAATATGCATAAATATAACAAAGTTGAGCTATATATAAAACATTTACATGTGATGTTGAAGTAGTTGAGCTATATATCTTATTAGGTGGTGGCAGTGACACTTCTTTTTGAACCCAACCAATAAGACAAGCAATAAATTATATATATCAAAATATAAATAACCTTCAAAAAGTTAATTAAGAATTAGAAAAGAAAATACCAGGTGAGGATATGGTGGCAACCATGACTTTTGTGTAAGGTGGAGGTTTAGATGATGGCACCCAAGATCATTTACCAAGCCTTTTTCGAATCACCTATAATTCAAGCAAATATTTTGTCAAACTATTAAATCATTGTTAATAACAAAATACAAGCAAGTACATAAATTAAATCATTAGTTGCTTTTAGAAAAAAAAATATTAGTTAACTCACTGGTAATTTGTCTCCTTTTGGCATCTCGATTACTGCTTTCACCATCACCAGGAGTTAAGAGTGCTAGACTGACTATTCTCAGATTGTGAATTTTTAATTTTCTTCTTGCATCCTTTTTTATTATGGCCAGACTCCCAACACTTTCCACATCTAACTTTATAAGGCCTCCTCCTTAATCTAGTGGCTCCTCTGTCGTCAAGTTATGCCTTACTTTTTTTTCGAACCTTTTATGGTCTTCTAGCCTTCACTTTATATGGAGGTGGTAGCATAATTGGCATTTTTTGGTCAAGCCAGAACACTAATGATGGCATTGGAGTAATGACTCCCTTGAATATTTACTTATATGTTTCAATAATATACCAGTCATGGATATAGTTAATTAGATCCTCATCGTTAAGAAAAATGGAAGCAACAAGGGATGCCATTTAATTGCCACCTCCTGCATGTGCACTTCCTATTATTCAAACAAACATATATTTGGGAGCCATACATCTCTTTAACCTGGTAGCTACCAACTCCAACATAAATTGCAATGCATGCTCTAGAATTAACCTTCAAACACTCCAATTTTTCTAAAATAGATGAACAAGTTTTTTTGGAGTTCCATTTTAAAGGCTCGCCCTAGCTTCTTGCATCTTCTTTGTTATTCGCTAAAGGCATAAAGAGATCTAGAAGGGGGGGTGAATATATATTTTTTTAAAACTTCTTTTTAAGTAATGATTACCATATGGATTAAGCAAGTTAACTTATTTAGTTAAGAAAAGCGGAATATATTATTTGAAAAATCTCTTTAAAGATATAATAAGAGATTTTAGTTCTTACTTTGGTAACCATATGAAAAGTTGTCACAATAAATATCGTAGAGTAGCTATAATAGAAAAGCAGTTATGAAAACGTTAAAGTAAATGGACACAAAAATTTCTAGAGGTTCGGAGGACAAAAGTCTCATAATTCTCTCTTCTACTCCAAGAGTAGGCATGATCCACTAAGGATCGATGGTAGGTTATAAAAGCCTTAGTTCACTAAGAAACTATTCAACAGTTGATTCACTTAGAATCAAACAAGTCACTCAGACTTGGCTACAATGATTTGATTCACTAGGAATCAAGGAAGTCACTTAGACTTAGCTTTATAAGATCATTTAGATTTGTTAATCATTGAGGGATTATGTTGTTGTTTGAGGTGCTACTAAGTTTCTTTGAAGTTCTATGTTAATGACTTAGTAGAATCTTGTCTCATGCCCATCGGATATGTGTTTTCTGATTTGACCGCATTCTCGATCCTGAATTTGAGTCTCTTTCACTCTGTCCAATAACGTTGGTTGAACTTCAATAGCATATAACTTTTCTTTTGACTCTATTGGATACTTTACTTCTAGCTCTATCCTTTCCATTTCTTTAATTAACTCTTCTTGAGCAGTTATCATTTTCAATCTTTTCCGACCCTTCATACTTAAGGCGTTAGCCACAACATTAGCTTTCCCTGGATGATATAGAATTTCACGGTCATAGTCTTTTATTAATTCTAACCACCTCCTATGTCTCATATTCAAATCCTTCTGGGTGAAAATATACTTCAAACTTTTGTGGTATGTGTATATTTCACACTTCTCTCCATACAAATAATGTCTCCATATCTTTAAGAAAAAAACCATTGTTGCCAATTCTAAGTCATGAGTAGGATACCCTTTTTCATAGTCATTCAGCTGCCTTGACGCGTATGCTATGACCTTGTCGTGCTGTATTAACACACAACCAAGTCCTTTATGCGATACATTACTGTATACTACAAATCCTCCTGTATCATTAGGCAATGACAACACAGACGCTTCACTTAACCTCTTCTTGAGTTCTAGAAAACTCTCTTCATATTTCTCTGACCATACGAACTTCACAACTTTCCTTGTTAAATTAATCAGAGGTCCTGACAATTTCGAGAAATTCTTAATAAATCTTCTGTAATATCCTGCTAAACTAAGAAAACTCCGCACCTCTATTGGTGTCTTCGGTTGTTCCCAGTTTATTACTGCCTCTGCCTTTGTTGGGTCTACTGATATCCCTTCTTGATCAATCACGTGCCCCAGAAATTGCACCATTTGCAACCAAAATTCACATTTTAAGAATTTGGCATACAATTTTGCTTCCCTTAGCTTTTCCAATACTATTTTCAAATGTTCTGCATGATCCTCCTGAGTCTTTGAATAAATCAAAATGTCATCGATGAACACCACCATGAACTTATTTAAATACTGCTTGAACACTCTATTCATCAAATCCATAAATGCAGCTGGTGCATTTGTCAATCCAAAAGACATCACCAGGAACTCGTAATGAACATAACAAGTCCTAAATGCTATCTTAGGTACATCCTCAGGTCTCATATTTAACTGATGGTAACCACTTCTCAAGTCTATCTTTGAGAAATACTTGGCTCCACGTAGTTGATCAAACAAATCGTCAATTCTTGGTAACGGATACTTGTTCTTAATTGTCACTTTGTTTAACTCCCTATAATCGATACAAAGTCTTTGCGATTCGTCTTTCTTCTTTACAAATAAAACTGGTGCTCCCCAAGGAGACACACTCAGTTAGATATACTTCTTGTCCAACAACTCTTGTAACTGTACCATCAATTCTTTCAATTCTACTGGACCCATTCTGAACGGTGCCTTTGAAACTGGCACTGTTCCTGGTACAATATCTATAACAAATTTGATCTCCCTATCTGGCTGAAGACCCAACAATTCATTTAGAAATACGTCTACATAATATTTTACTATTGGTATCTGACCCATTTTTTATCCCACTTTCTGTGTATCAACCACGTGAGCTAAATATCCTATACATCATTTCCTTAACAACTTTTTGGCCTGGGTCATCGCTAGGTAACAAGATTGCATTGGCGACTTGCTACTATAGAATACTACCTTAGACTTGGTAGGAGTCTGAAGGTTCACACATTTCTTTTGGCAGTCAATCACCACTCCATGGCTATGCAACCAATCCATTCCCAGTATTACATCAAATTCTCCTAACCGAATAGGAATTAAATCCACTGTTAACTTGTGCCCTCTTATCGTCAAACAGCAATCCTGATGAATTTTTTTCACCTAAATTACTTCCTTATTTGTTACTTCTATATTTAGCGCATTATCTAACTTTACTTTGGGTAAATTTAATTTTCTTGCAAATTCATCAGATACAAAGGAGTAGGTAGCACCTAAATCAAATAATATATAAGCGTTTATATTATTGATAGGAATGAGACCTGACACCACGTCTTTTGATGCAACTGTATCTTGCACAGTCATGTTAAAGGTACGTGTTGTCGGTCTCCCCGGTTGAGTAGGTCCGCCAATAGCAAGCTTCCCACTAGTATTTCATTTGCTTCCACTCCTTCTTTCAGCTTCCTTCTTTGGACAGTCTTTAATTTGATGCCCCATTTCTCCACAATTAAAACAACCTTTGTTCACCTTCGGTATTAGACAATTTATTGCAATGTGTCCTTCCTGACCGCACCTGAGACATACATTCTTTTCATTTAAGCATACTCTAGAGTGTCCTCTACATCAAATGGGACATGGTTCCATTTTCTTCTTTGATTCCCCTTGTTTACTTCTCGAAGTGTTAGGGTTATTATTCCATTTTTGTTTATTGAAGTTGCTTCCTCCACTGCTACCTTCTTTATTAGGCCCATCACTTTTCTTGCCACGTTGTTCCTGCTTATATTTCATTCAGGTGTCACTGCCTCTTTCAACTAAAATAGCTTTCTCCATTACCCCCGCAAAAGTCCCAATCTGAAACATTGACACCTTGCTATAAATCCATGGCTTTAACCTGCGTTCAAAAGGTCTTGTTTTTCTTTGTTTTATATCCACCCAGTGTAGAGAAAACCTTACCAACTCATTGAACTTAGCCGCATATTCGGCCATAATCATATTCCCTTGTTTCCGTTCCAGGAATTGTACTTCCATTATGTCCTGAGTTACCGGAGGAAAGTAAGCCTAAAAAAATATCTCCTTAAATCTTTCCTAAGGTGCAACTCTTGTTCCCAATCTCCCTTTATTGGCAACCCACTAATAATTTGCTTTTCCTTTTAACATGAACGTAGCAAAAATAGTTTTCTATTGTTCTACAATGTTAGCTACGTCAAATACTTTCTCCATTTCAATATTAGTTTTGAAAACATGAATACTTAACTTGCTGCACGGTCACAAGACCAATAACTCGTTTAGAACAATACCAATTATAAGACCGATACTTCCCAATTCAGTTATAAGACTACTTTTCAAATTTGATGTGTACTTTTGGTGATCAGTCTATCGTACATTTATATTGTGCACAACATAAACATCCAACGACATAACCACGCCACTTTATCATTAAACTTTATTCCCCTTTATATTAGGGTTATTCTGTTACAGCATTTCATAAAGCCTACACCACAACAATGTGGATTGAAGCACATAACAATAAATATTTGAATTCACATGAATCATTATATATGTCTAGCCTGATCGAAATTGGCATCGACCTTTCTTAATAACAGTTCAAGGATGGATGAACTTTAGAATGATTAATAATGTATAGCATGCATTCCTGTTCAACGAATTACAAGTGGAAATTCAGATAGAATACTTGCATTCGTCTTCGTTTACCTCAACTGGTAAAGTATTATCCTGTTTATATCCTACATATCCATAATATTGGTTCATGCATTAGTTACATACACGTGCATGTTTTACCTTTCTATATAAGTTATCATTTAATTTTACATAACCTTAACACGTAACACATCGTTCATTTATACCTTAATGCCTACCATATTGATCATTTTTATCACTTTATGGCTCATCATACATGTCTCTACCATTAAATATTAAAACATTTTATTTTGGATTTAAAATATTTTTTTTCCAAGAACAGTACATCTCGCCGGGGCGAGATGTTTTGCCTTGAAGATCTCGCTAGCCGCGAGATCTTCTCGGCCACACCTCGTCCTAACGTGCTCTGAACTCGCCCTGATGAGGTCTTCAAAGAGCACTACGCCCCGGCGCAATATTCAGTTCAAAACACTGCGCCTCGGCGCAGACCTACAATTTTTGAAAAAAAAATTCTTTCCAAAATCTATGCTATTTTTTGCCCCTTTTTATAAAACTTCATTCCAACACATCATTTAACACATATAACATATATATGACTTGCATGGGCCTTCAAAACATTTAAAAATCTTTAAACGATTCTATTTTTCCAAAGATTTAGTTTTAGGTGTCGGCGACCGTTTTAAAACGTTTAAAATTCACATTTATCGCCATAGATACCAAATGACTTCCAAAACAACACTAAAACATGTATTCACATGAAACTTAGCTATTTGGCTCCTTTTTACCTTTAATTATACAAAATGGCCAAAAATCACATTTTTGGTGAAAATTTTCAACTTAGCAAAACTTAATACTTGAACCCTCTTTGAGTTCTCAACTCTACACATCAAATACATTAACACTTGCTCATTTAGCAGCTTTGTTTGCTTGTATAACTTTTACATGCACCCTCTAAAACAATTTACAGATTATGATTTAGTCTACATGCAAATCATAGCCTAATATTATAATTTTTCATGAACAAGTCATGCTTCTCTTCCATTAGTGCACTTAGGATGCTATCTAGCATAAAAATATAGATGTATCAAACATGTTCAACCTTTCAAACTAGGTTTTCATCACTTCTATCAACATGTAACACATGATTATCCTTAAATCATAGTTTCTAGTTTTGAATATGAGCATGAATAGTGCACCACATTTGTTCTACAACTTCTACACTTAGGGTTTCATTAAATAATACACATATAGCACATAGACTCATGTAAAACTTATATCTAGCCATAAATTCACGGATGACTACTCTAAATCTTGAATTTACACACTTGAATGATAAGTTTTCAAAACAAAAACACTTTATACATTCTTTGTGCTCTTTTCCTCCTTGTTATAAACCTTCTAAGTGTTGGATGATTCACTTTGATAACTTGTTTCACCTCTCTTGAACAACTTTCTTGCAATCCTTTGAGATTTCTAACAAACCTTAGCTTTACTTCTCTTTTCTTTCTTTATAAAGCTCTCTTAGCAACTTGGAAGAAGAACAATGATAAGCTAACTTGATACTTAAAAAATATATACATATATAAGTTGTAAGCAATGCTCCAACACTTCACCATCTTTGGTTAAGTTAATCCATGCATAGTTAGGGCATCCAAGTCATTTCACATTGCCAATTAAGGATATATTAGACATTAAACTACTCTAGGATACCATGGTCATTATTTAAATTGACAAGGGCACTTTGGACTTGCCTCAACAATCCTAGATAATTTAATTCAAATAAAATCATAGTTGCTTGCTTTTGATCCATTTCAAGTCTTTTTTTATCCAAACTTTGTTTCCTTAAACTTGAATTTTATTCTAACATCAATTAGTCCACAATTGACTTGTCCCAAAACACTTGTCGCACTTTGAAATATTAATTTCATTAATTAATTATCATATTTACAAATTGCCAAAGTTGCATATCATTACACCTGCCTTTGACAGGAATGGATCCCTAGATCTCTCGGTTCCCAAGTTGTTCCATGTCGTTTTCTTACCAAAACTTAATTCTTTAATGCCTACTGAAAACTTGAATGCTAATGCTCTGCTGCGAATGTGCATTTTGTAATTCATGTGTCTTAAACTTTTTAAAATTGTATATTTTAAATTGTAAATTTGAAATCAATAATATGAGACAAGTTCGTTCTTACTCGAGTTCATTTCAAAACAAGTAGTTTGAATATAATTTCAAGTTGAATTGAGTCGATCTTAAGTAACATTTTTTGCCATCGAGTCGAACACGAGTACATTGTTTTACTTTCATTTTGAATTCAAATCAAATATGAGCAAAACATTTTTGTATCGAATCAAATCTAAACAGCCTAGAATCCGGATCGATTCGACTCGTTTGCGACCTTACACACAAATACAAAATTCACTAATACTTTATCTCAATTCATAATATATGACTTTTGATTGTGCAACACTTCAACAACTAAACATAATACTCTATTTATAGAATAATTATAACTCTCTTCTTTCTATTCAAAATATGACACTTCTAAAATAAAACTTGTACTACAAATATTTTCATTTTCAAAATAACACTCCTATTAAAAATAGGACTCTTTCTTTTTAAAATAACAAATTTTTTTCTAGCTATGATTTAATGAGTATTCCAACATTACTTTGAGGTGTGTTTCATTATCTATATGGCAAAAACCTTTTTTGAAATCTTCTCAATACTATTACTGGCTCAATGTAACAATGTACCAGGTAACAAATTTAATTAGTTGGACGTAAATGTTAAAAATCATATCGATTATAAGCACAAAGATTTTACAATTCAATCAATACAACAATTTAAAATAATTGCCTCATCAAACCATAAATACAAAGTACTAACAGTTAGAACTATTGAAATATTAAATATTTATCTTAAAATTTAACGTTGAATATATATATATTCCATAATATAGAATTATTATTGACCTTTTGAAGTTAATTTGAGATATGTTCAAACTATCTACATATAATTATTAATTATAAGATTTATTATTTTTAATAGTTAAATAAAATATATTATTTTTAAATTTAAAAATATCTCAAATTAATTTTTAAAAGTTAAATGTGAGTTCTAAATTACATTCTAAAATCATTTATAAATCATGAAAAATAAAGAGAAAATAAGGCTTGTCAGCTGCCACAGCTCATTGGTTGTTTCCATTGCAACTGTGATGGTCCGATCTACAGGGAAAACCTTCCCACATAGCTGCCGAACCGGTAAAAATGAGATAGTATAAATAGCTTTTTTCTTCGCGCTCAATTCATTTTCAACATTTCGAGAGTGAGCTCTTCGAGAGCAGATTTCTAGGGATTCGTGCATGGTTTACATTTTCTAAGTTCAAAACCCTAGAAATTCAAATTCGTTGATTCTTAGTGTTTACTGATTGAATTTCGACTGAGAAATTCTAGAGCTTGAGATTCGAAGAAATTGATAGAGAGAGAGAGAGTTAAATCGAACTGTTCGCGTTCGAATTATCTTTTGTGATTTCGAAATGAATAAGCTGGTAGGATTATCAGGACTGAAGAGCCTGGAAAAGTTCAAATCGTTATAAGGAGCGTCTGGTTCGGGATCTGCGAAAACATTTTCGGTGGCTTCTCGGCCATCTTCTGATTCAGTTTCATTAGGAAGTTTCGCGAATTTGAAGCTCACTGCAGGCTTTTTCTCTGGTTATTTTCGATTTTTGATTAGGTTTACAAAACTGTTCCATGTATATGATGAAATGCGTCATTGATTTAAACATCTGCAGAGAAATTGGTCAAAGAGCAAGCTTCCACGAAAACTGATCTTGACTTGGCGGTACAATTATAAAAATCTCTATCAAGCAGTAACAATTATATATATATATATAGGTATGTATTGAGTACATTTAGCTTTGAGGAAGCTAATTTCAGGCCGAATAGTAACATATTTGGGCAAGATGTCGATAAATTTGTGTTTGTGTGTGAAGTTTAATCTGATTAAGCATCTTGATAAATGCAGAACTCTAAGATGAATCAATTAATAGAGCACATTCATGTACTGGAGGAGAAGTTGCAAAATGCATTTAATGAAAATGCAAAGCTCAAAGTGAAGCTGAAAGAAGATGAGAAACTTAGGAGAGGATTGGAATCAAAATTTTCTTCGACAAAGGCTCTGTGTGTTCAACTCACTGAGACATTGCAACATTTAGCTACCCAGATTCAGGACGGTAAGTATCCTTTCATATGTTACAAATTGATTTATGCATTTTGGATATTTTCCATGGTATTAATTGCTGAGAAACACAAAGAATTTACTGAAAACAAGTTGTCTGCATCGGTGGTTTCTCTTGATAATTTGCACGACCAGATGAAGATTCTATCTTTAAGCTTGGAATCATCAGATGAAACTATTAGAAACTGTAAGTTATTGCATTCCTGTATTGATATTGGAATATTTTACGAATAAGCACACTTGCTCCTTAGGAGTAATTATGTGATCTTGACCAGCTCAACAATCGAAGAGGATGGGAAAGCTAAGGGAGCTAAGGCTTGGAAGGATGAGGAGCTAATGAGGGAAGTTCCATTCAACACCGTCGTCGATTATACCAAGGTTCTTGCTTCTTTTATAAGCAACGGGTCGCGGTTCCACTTACAACCTGTGCTAGAAAATGATCTGGGCGGCGTTGTATCAAGTAAGGATTTGTATTTGCTGATACTTTTTTTCTCCTATTTCTATAATTAATTTTGTTTCTAGCTATACTTCAATCTGCTTTTAATTAGGCATAAAGATTCATATTCAAATGCAGGTGAAAAGGAGCTGCAGGAACTAAGCATTGAGAAAGAGAAAAGGGAGAAATCTTTCAGTGATGAACGATGCAGATATGCCAGCTCAATGAGCAAAAAGGTAATTCTTCAGTTACTGGATTGTTAAATCTGCTTAGTAATAACTTTCAATAGACTGTTTAGCTGGATGATCTTCTATGTGGACTTGTACTCTGACAGCACAGTATAATTAGTTGCATAGTTTCTCTATTGAATTATTAACTAGAAAATATGTTTTATCATTGAGGTAGTAAAATACCCTCATGGATACTGGTAGATTTCATAGTTTTGATTGGTAAATGGCTCAAGAAAACCGACTAATGTTTTAGCTCCGTTGGGGCTAGTGTCATGCCTAAATTGCAAGGAAAGTGTGAGATTTGAGACAAAATGTTCATGCATGTTCTTTCCTTGTTTTTGAGAAAGTGAAGTTTACCTTGTAGAGGTCATCACAAACTGGGTGGACATAATATACTTGGACTTTTGATGATTATGTGTACAATTTTGTACCATAATCAGCATAGTTGCCAGTTCCAGATAATGATGATTTTGAGGCCTTTTGATTTAACTGGCTCGAGTTTTGTATATACCATGGCCTTTTCAGTTGTGCTCCTTCTACATGCCTTCTTAAAAAGTAACAATTTTTAATTTAAAAATTCATGCTTCGTCCGAGGCACTTGAAGTTATCTTTTTATTAGGAAACTCTCTGTCCCAGCCAGATCAAGCGAAACTGGTTCATAATATCGATGTGTTCCGGTTTGGTAAAACAGGAGTTTTTTCCTTTCTCTTTTGGATGTTGCCCATTTGTTGCACCTACGTATTGTAAAATTATGCGAGGGATTTTTGTGCAAGAATTTATCCCAAAGTCCAGCCGTACAGGAAGTTTCCTAATTTGTGAGATCAACTATTGTCTAGTACCAAAAGATGAAGTCAAAAACTTAGGTTTAGAACCAGGAGCTCTGCTAATGCCCCACCTAACTCCAGGGCTCTTCTTTGGCTAGAATTCTAAGAGGGTCCACGAGGAGGGAGGGGAGAGAGAGAGATAGAGGATGGACTTCAGTTCAATATCATTCTATGTTATTCATGTTAAGACACCCTTCACTCGTGTTTAGACTTTAGATTGTGGTTTGTTAAACAATTATTCCACTTACGACTTACGAGGGTAAATATTATTCCAGAATAAGGGCGTGCAATAGGAAATGCAACTCATACTGTATGTAATTTAAAAGGAGTTGTGAAATTGATAAAATTATGAAATAGAAATTTGGTGATATCAAGAAATACTCCCTACATTTCCCCAGATAACGGCACATTAGGTAATTGCAGCCAGATTAAAGAGGTCAAACTTTGTTTTACCAGTTTCCAACTTTTTTTAAGCAATAACGAAGAATACTCTCAAGATAATATAGACTTAAATACTTGTGCTACTATGGGATCCACTCCAAATCTCTTCCCACACTTAAAATACTCTGTTCTCACTAACATTCCCTTGACTTTTGAAAGAGTGACTATCAGTATGGGACACAATAAAACTAAGTCTGTAATTCTTTGTAGGGAGGAGGGAGTAATATCAGTTGTAAAGTTAAATGCATATGAGAGATTCTGTTTCTAAATTTTACTTGTGCTCATTTAAGGAGTTTGTTTCACTTGACTCTGCCAACCACCACCTTTAATTTTCCACTTTTAACATGAGAGTGAAGTAAACCTCTGTCGGCACAAGGATGGTCTATAGGAAATTGCTTCCATTATATACAAATATTGCTCCCACTTTGTTAGCGTTTTCTCATGTAGATACCATAATTAAAAAGCCTGAAGAAACTATAGCATCTAGAGGATTGGCTGTGGAGAGTTTGAATTCCAAGCTTGAAGGATTGCAATTTGAGTTGAGACTAAAGGAAGACGACTTCAAACATTTGAGCAGTTCCAAGGAGAACTTGGAGAAAGAAAAGACTGATCTTCTGTCTTGCAACAATATTTGTCAAATCGTGAATCGTATCGTATATCTAAAACTCCCGTATCGTGTTTCATGTATCGTATCTTGAATCGTATCGTAAGACATAGAAACAAAATAAAAAATGTAGTAATATATATTTAAACATATAAAACACAAGCTTGACTATATATAAAAGTAATTAAGTAAATATTATTGTAAATTAAAAATAATTTTTAAAGTTAAACAGTAACCAAAATACTCTAAATTGATTTATTAGATATTATTTTAGTAATTTTTATAGAGTAACAAAAGAAAACGAAAATTTAGATTCATCTTTAATCTATAAAACAAAAGAGAATAATTCAAATTAACAAGTGGAGATTTATATATCTGCTTATAGAAAGTGACGTGAAAAAAATGGAACGACATTTTCAATTAGATATAATACTTTAAAAAGTGACTAAAGGCTCGTGAAATGATATAAAATATATTTGTGCTAGAAGATCTCTTCAATTGAAATGTTAATAGGCTTAAAAGTTTTATTTGTAGTCTTTTGGATCTACATGAAAAAAATTTCAAGTTGATTGCTTTTAAAAAATATCGTGCGTTGTATCGTAAGAATCATATTGAATCGTAAGATATAGTATCATTTTAGATTCACCTTGCGATACGTATCGAATTGTCTCCGATCGTAAGATACGTATCGCGTATCGTAAGATTTTGACAACTATGCTTGCAACCAAAGGATCCAAATAATTAGATATGGCACTGCTGGAGATAAAGAACCTTGAAGAATTTGTTAATTTGCTGGCTGTGAACTTGACTGAATTGGATAATCAAAGTCCGAGTGTCTGACCATTTCAGACAAGGTCACGCAGCTTAACAATTTTTCAGATTCTTGCTTTAAGTTGTTCCAGGAGGAAAGGACCTTAGTACTAAGCATGCTCAACAACAATATGACCAGCTTCATGATCGGTTCTTACATGCTACATTAGAAAGAGATGCATTAGAATTGGTTAATCAGGACTTGAAAAATAAGGTCAATGAGATCAAGAAAGAACAAGAATTTGAATTTAGCAAAAAACAAAAAAAAAAAAGAACAAGAATTTGCAATGGTACAACATGCAAAAGAATGCCCGCTTGGCAGAAGAGAAAATTTGGATATTAGAATCTAAAACTGAAAGTCTTCTTTCCAGGAAGAATGAAATGGAAACATTGATGCATTTGAGGAGAAAATTCACATTACATCTGAAAATGCTCTATTATTGGAAAAAATGAAGGTGAATCCCAACAGATCATCCTGGATGTATGTTATGCTGTTATGTTTAATCTGTTATTACTTTTAACTTGCAGCAAGAATTATTGTTGAAAATATCTGAATTAGAAATTGGGAATAAAGATAATGCTGAAAAACTACAAGCAGAGATACAGAAGAGAGAAGAAGAAATAGATGTTCACCGAAAGGAGATAGAGAAGCATGATCAGAATGTAGTGTCAGAGGAGTAACAAATAAATAAGTTTCAGAATATATCAGAGGAGAAGGACAGACTCATTCTGCAATACGAGGACAGAGAGAGACAGCTGGGAGATAAAAAATCTGAGGTTCTTCAAACAACTATAATTATTAATTTATACATTCTTTCATGAACGCTTGAATAGTCTATATGACCACTAGGTAACTGCAGATTCAAGGGTTGCTGGCTGAGGCTGAAAGTAACCTTGCAGAAGCTAAGAAGCAGCATGATCAGTTGTTAGAAAATAAACAGTTAGAACTATCAAGGCATTTAAAGGAGATATCTCAGAAAAATGATCAGGTTCTGTCATTTATTATTATATAAAGGTCTTTAAGATTTTTGGTCTTTTCTTTTAACTGACAACACTGAGAAGTGATTGATCAGGCCATTAATGACATCAGGAGGAAGTATGAGGTGGAGAAGCTGGAGAGTATTAACCTTGAGAAAGAAAAGGTTTTCTAATTACCTTTCTGTGGTTAATTGGATTCACAAAATGTATCTCACCTGTTTGAACTCTCAGGCAGGTAAAGCTATTGAAGAAATGGAAAGAAAATGTGACCAAAAGCTTGCAGAATGTAAGGAGGAATCGAAACAGTACTTGATGCGGATACAGGAAGAACAAGCTGCTTTGGTATTTGGTATGTATCAAACAAAGGTGCAGCTTAAATTGTATGATTGATGATGTGTCAATTATGTAGTCAAAGGTGCGCAGTTTGTGATCAATTTTTGGGTACTTACACGACATTAAACTTAAACATTGAGATAAGTTGCAGAGTTCCCTTCCAAATCTAATAACATTTAACTGCATAATCGTGGCTCTTCTTACAAAAAATTGAAGTGCTGTTACACACCTTATTTCCGTTACTCTATCAGCTAACTTATGGCATTACTAATCTGTAAATTGGATAGGTTATTAGTATCACAAAATTTGATCTCAGTGAATGACATTCAGAATGTCAAACTAAAAATATTTCTTGTTCCTAGATTGTGTTATACAACTCTGTCCTGAGGAATAGTTGCTGGTTTGGGGAACCACATTTTCTACATGTATTTTAGTACATCTTCTGTTTTGAAATATAAGATCAAATTTGACTTTCTAAAGTCAAATTGAGATATTTTCTAATTTAAAATTCATTCAACTTTTGAAAATAATAAATCTTGTAATTAGAAGTGTTTTGTAGATAGTTTATAATTTTATTTTCTAAAATTAATCAACTAATATCAATTTTAAATTTGAAAATATCTTAAATTGACTTCAAAAGGTCAGTATTCATCTTATATTTTGAAATGGAGGAGTACAAGATTGTTTTGAATAGGCAATTGAAATGATCTTTGTGAAAGAATCTTCTCATATCCCTTACTTAATATGGAAGTTTATAGTTTGTTTATCTTGATTTGATGGTACCAATATAGTATGTATATATTGTGGACATCAGCTTGGTGAATAGTACTTTCTTTTAGTGATTCCTAGTATGAGGGTTTTATTTACATTCTTTGATGTTTTTCTATGGTAGAGACAAGTAAAAGTCTTAGAATTTAATTTAATTTCAAGTGGTGGCAAAAAGTGTAATGGCCATATAAGTCGTTTTCTACTTTTGGCAGATTACATAATTTAAGCTTTGCAACATATGTAAAGACTTTTTTCTTTTTTTGAATGTTGTTTTAAACAAGTGATTTCAAGTGTGAAATTCTATTGCAATCTATTGAATCATTGATGGCTTATTAAAAGATTACATACCTTTAGAAGAGGCAATTACTTTATGATATCGTAATGTGACAGAACTATTCCATTTTGGCAACCAAGATGAGAAATTCTGATAATAGCATAAGAAGTTAGCATGCTATGGTCAAAGCAGAACATGAAGAGAAGTTGATATAGAAGTGACGGATCATTTTGCTTCACTTCATAATTTACACCGTTGACTGTAAATGTGTTTGATGATGTGTTTCTCTGGTGTTCATAGAATTCACCTTACCTGAGAACAACACAGACGCCGGTTTCTAACTTACTAAGAAAACACAGGGAATGGCAATGCAGGAATGTAATAACCATTCCTAATCATAGTGAGAAGGTAGGTTAGTTACTTCTATAATTGCATTAATTTCTGTAACAAACAAGTAATGGAATAAATATGCAATCTTATGTAATATAATGTGTATGAAATTTGCGAATGTAAAATTCCAATTCCTTTGGGGACAGATCATGTATATTTGCAATTGCAAACTTGAAGGATAAAAGAGAGATGAATTAGTAGTAACGAGGAAGGGTTATTTGTCTTTGGTGTATTGTCTTACCAGTAATGTTAATTCAATAGCTCAGTCCACTCATGTCATGATCTTAGGTTTCAATTGGACTTTTCCATTTCCTTTGCTCAATAATGGCAGGTAACTTGACATGAATATGAAGTTCAAACATCAAATGGCAGGACAATAACAAAAAGAAGAAAAACAAAAAGTACTGTCATGTTTGAGGTATTTACACTCATTTGATATTTTTTAAAAACACAAAACCAAAAACATAATTGTTGCTACACATAATTTCCTTTTATGAAAGACCATGGTTGGCAGATTTTTTAATGCCCATATTTACTGATATCTTGCATGCGTGAATTAGGATCCAAGAAAGAACCCGAGGAGGAATACACCGAAGGCTAATATTCTCAAAGATATCAAGGTAATTAAGCTCCACTAATCATTTTGAGGTCTGTAAACTCATTTGATATTTAAAAAAAAAAAAGAGCAAAAACATAATTGTTGCTACACATATAATGTCCTTGTATGAAAGACCATGGTTGGCAGAGTTTTGATGCCCCATATTTTCTAATATCTTGCATGTGTGCAATTAGGATCCAAGAAACAACCCGAGGAATACACTGAAGGCCAATACCCCCCAAAATATTGTCAAGGTAATTAAGCTCCGCTTTTTTTTCGGTTCACAACTCTGTCAATTTTCTTCATCCTTTACTTTTACAGACCGTCTGTAGAAGGTCTTTTAGACCTATTCCTATGAGGAAGGCATGATGTCCTAAAATGGGTACCACCTGTTATTAGTACAAAAAGAAGTCTTTATTTTTACTTATTTTTTTGCCGGAGAAGAGTTTGATCCAAATACTTGGTGTCAGTTGTGTTTTGGGGCTTCATGTTTTCCCTACTATATATATATATATATATAGACACACACACATATATGGAAAAAGATCCATCCAAGGTTGTAGGAAAAAGTTTGCCAACAGTTGGGCAGACACTGGCCAACTGTTTGGCATCTCTGCCAAATAATTGGGTGGACGCTAGTATTATAATGCATCTGTCCAACTATTTGGTGGATGTTGATTAAATCCAATGTTGGTTGTGGATTATGTTCATCTGTGTGCGTGTGTATATACACAACAGCTCTTCAGATAATACAGAGTAAAATTATTATAATTTGTATTAACTACATCTTTCTGAATAAGAATCTTCCTTTAAAACATATTTTAAAACCATGAGCGCATCTCTAGCTTGTCCTGAAGCCCATTATTAAATTATATGCAGGGAAGCAAGGGAGGTGGTTATCCAAAGCCTTACAATATAGTTGATTTGTTCTCAGAAGGTTCTTTGAATCCGTACGTAGACGATCCTTGTGCATTTGATTAGAGGTACTCGTAATTAATTCTAGTCTAGCTCTTGTAATAAATAACAAAGCTATTTATCCTGTTTACCAAAGTGCTAAACTATATGAATGGTTTTTTGTCAATTGGTTTGTGCATTTCCATCACCATGGCCTGCGATGTTATACATATTTGGCTTACATAAAAAAAAACTGGGAATCATGCTGCTTACAATCTCTTTAATTAAGAGTATTTGATGGTCAAATGTGCAAGTCTCTCATAGTTGCTGTCAAAAGTTATATTGGAATCTTGATAGGCTTAGGGGGTGTTTGATTGTGGCTGAATGGGTAAGCGGGCTGAATCGGTAAGTGGCTGAATCATTAAGTGCGTTTGTTTGGAAAAAAATTCGTCTGAATGGCTGAATCGGTCAGATGGCGCGGCTGAATGGTTAAGGTCAGAATTTGTGGCTGAATGGGCTGAAGGGTAGCTGAATGGAGAAAAAAAAATAAAAAAAAATAAAAAAAAAATAAAAAAAAATAAAAAAAATTATATTATGTAATATTAAATAAATTTACAACAACTTTGAATTTTTCAGAGGGGTAAAATATTAAAAATATGTCATTCAGATCTTTCAGATATGTTAATTATCAAACAACTTTTTTCATTCAGATTCAGATTCAGCTCATTCAGATTCAGATTTAGATTCAGATTCAGCTCATTCAATTTTTATCAAACACCCCCTTAGATTATCAAAATTGATATGTTTTTCAAAAACACATCTTTGGATATGTTATTCTATTTAGTCCTTTTCTTAAGCTTTCCTTTTTGTCTCTTTGGCTATTATTTTTACGTTGATCTACAATCTTTTCAATGAGAAGTATTGATCTCTAATTCTCTATTATACTTTCATACGGGTGCTTGTTCTTATCGTCACTACCATGTACTTCCTGAGCTCCTTCATGGTTATTGTTTGCCCAAGAAAAGTCAGCAGAAACCTACCCTTAATTTAATGACCAAGGAATCACTAGAGGAAAAAAAAAACATGAAATAAAAAGCGAATAGAGTGGAACCATGAGAAATGAATTCAGCTGAGTTCATTAAAGTTGCCATATTATAATCCAAGTGCTACCTGAAACGTAGTTCGTTTTGATTCGTGGAACTGATACAGGGTATATGCCTATGAGGTACGCTGGAATCTGGATAAGTTAAAGCCTGACATGTTAGGGTAGCTTTGTATGAGTGCTTTATAGTTGAGAATTTTCTTAGAATCTAAATGCTGTCAAACTAAGTTTCAAAGAAGATTTTTAGTTAAATTAACAAGTTTATTGTTCTATAGTATATTAAGAATGTGATGTTTGAGCATTTAATACAAATTATTGATATTTGTGCAACTATAGGTAAAATAACAAACAAATTTGTCCTTCCAAAATAAATTTTTGGGATTATTTATGGAGAAGTTGTACCATACTATATTCATATCCAATGTAAATGTACATTCCTCTGCATTTTTTGTTGTTGGGTTTAATGGACTTTTTATGGTGCTAGAAATGGTTTAGGGAGTAAGTAAAGCAGTTCTTACATGCCAAATGATGATACTCTAATATTGTTCTATTTCAGTTGATCAATTGTCAGGATCTACATGAACTACTTTACAAAGGCAGTCTGGCATCTACGTCGTTGAGTACTAGGGCTTAGAGCATTAGACAATGCATCCTACTTCCTATAGAGATTCACATGGTTCATACTTGGTTCTGTTTATAGTCATGCACCTTTCACCGCATCATAGCATCACCGCAACATTAAATGTCCCGTAGAAAGGCTTGGGAACTGAAAGACTTTTTGAGTGTTTAAAATTGTGGGATTATGCTGATGCTTGATTGATTTTAATCTAGTATTTTTTAATTCGATATTATGATATTTTAGTAGGCGTGTTGCAAATATCTAAATTCTACAGTACTTATGAAACGTGCTTAGAAGCTATTATTGTGTCTTAACATGCTTTACTCATGGATTCTCAAATTTGATACTGTTTGGTATTAATACTAGCCTTATTAGTTAAGATGATAGTTGCGATTGTGTTCTAGGAAACTTGATATTAGTATTTCGTAGCATGTTTTATTATGGTGTAGTATTTGCTTGAGGCAGCTGCATTGTTATGAATTTATCTCCTTTTCACGTTTTATGTTCTTAAGCTGTGCTAATATGTTAACATTAGTGTATGAGTTTTGATACTGTTGTTTGGCTATCTTATAGCGAATTTAGAAGTAAATTGCACTAGGTAAAAATTTAGTTCAGTCACTTTTAAAAACTAAGAGATCTTTATTTTTTTTATTTTTTTGTGTGAGGGTATTATTATTATTATTATTATTATTATTATTATTATTATTGTTTTATCTTTCAATAATTCAACTGTAAATTGACTTTTAATAATGCATTTATAAATTAATATTGTAATGTCAATTTTTTGTTAAATGATTAATTATCTTTGACGAAAATTTTAAATTTTATATAAAAAAATTAATACAGTAATGTGATTATAAAAAAATTAATTTAATAATATATTTATAAATTAGGGTCATACGAAAAAGTGAATTTACCCCATAAGCCAGTGTCTGAACCTGTCTGATACACTGAGGTAGTAAATAGTAGCTACTCAATTCTAGGTAAAAGGTGAATCGTGTTGATTGCTTTATTGAAAGTCTGCCGAACCTTACTTCCTCAAGTTGATTGTCACTTTCCTTTTAACATATTTCACTCCATTGGGTTTTCATTTGAGAAAGCCAAATGAACCTTTGTTTTGAGAGATAATATTTCATAAAAATCACGAGACTCTCGTTTTGAGTGACTGATTGGGAACCACACCAACAGAGTCATGGCAGCCGGCAGTCCTTGGAGGTTAATTAACCTTCACCTAAGAACCCTACTGTCTTTTTCTTCTTGTAGACCCACCAATCCAAAAACAAAGAGGAAGAAAATTAATGGGAAAAAATACAAAATCCCACGAAAGTTAAGCCTTTGCATTACACTTCATACATGGTTGATGGGAAAGTTCCACAAGATCATTAATCATCTTTTTGAAAAAAAAATATTTACTTGTTTATTTTACATAATAAAGGATACTTCTCTCTCTCTCTTTCCCTATATACATAATAAAGCATTACACTTCATACATGAATGATGGAATTCATTTTATTTTATTTTATGTTTAATTTTCAATAATAGAAAGTCCATCAGAAGTTAGCAAACTAGGGATATCCAGAATTCTACATACCGCAGTTGTATTATTAATACAATCAACGCTAGACACTCCTTAACACAAGAGGCTTAACCTTTGGTGAAAATAAGCTAGGAGGACTTTGGTCTGGTGGATGCAGGAATTTACAGTTGGGGCATTCAGGAGAAGACTTGCACATCATCACTAACATGTGACACTTCTTGCAAGCAGCAGTTACCATCTCTCTCTCATCCCCTTCGAATGTCAACCACGATGGAGAACGCTGAAAACCACCGCCATTCACATTCTTCTCATCTTTGGTTGAATTATTGAATAGATCGCCAAAGCTTCGTAGCTTGCTACAAGAATCATGGTTGTGACCACCATCCTTATTCTTCCCAACCGAGCCACAAGGCAAATTTAGCTCGAGGTCTAAGCTCATGTCACCAGGGTTTAGGCTGTTTAGCTTGTCTGGCACGTCGATTCTTGCATCACTTGGTTCCCTCTTACGAGTCCTTGTGTTGTAGAAATATATCTGACCGGACTATAGTTTTGAAAAAAATAAAAGAGAAAAAGACTTTGTTACTGCAAACACAATTAACTTAATTATATAGTTAAAATTATACCTTGATATCTAGGCATCGTTGCCACTCCAAAGGCCATGGTGCCTCGAGGTGTAGCTCAGCACTGTCGAATATGTTTTTCATGCCTTTGGGTTTTATAGGCTTCTCAGGAATCTCTCCAGTTTGTGACTCCTCCAATTTTCGTTTTTTCAATGAAACCTCAACTTCAAATTCTTGAATCATCTTTCTCCGAGTAGGTGAGAGAGGTGTGTGAAAGGAAACCATGGCTGATTTCAAAGTTGGTGATGATTAGTTGATTATTCTTGCTCTCCCTATTCTCCTCTCTAAGTGAGATTGTATAAGGTAATAAAATGGTGAAATTACGCGAGTGGTTATATAGGCAGGCATACAACTGCAAAGGAGAATCTTAAAGGGCAAAACTATAAATGTGGAAGTAAAGGGCCCGTCGCTGCATGGCGTGCTATTCAAGTGAAGTTGGGTTTGCAATTAATAATTACTAGCTTACTTCATGCTCCTCTTAAAGGCTTGGATGTTTAAGTTCTAACCAACCTTCCCATTGATTTGCTCAAATTAATTAAACACACCTGACCTATTCTTACCCTCAAGTTGCACCCAACGCATGAAAAGTGAAAGGCCTCATCACCATTGGTTGGTTCATGAAGCCAAGAGAAGAAAACCGAAGGGGCTGTTTTGAAATTTTTGATACTGTCGTTATAAGAGCAACTCTAATTAATTTCCTGAACTAATCACCAAAATTTGAACCTCGAATGATATTAATAGATTGGGAACTTATATTTTTAAACGTATTTTTGATATTTTTATATAATTTTTTATTACACGAGTGTGAAATGAGTCCCACTTTTATGTGAGAGAAAATTATATAAAAATATTTAAAATACATGTAAAAATAGTGCTTCACTAATGAATTATCATCTACGTCAACCGCTAGCTTAATCCTAAGATGAAATTATTTTGTTTTGGTTGATAGAATACGTTTTGATAACTATTTCAAGCGATATTAATATTCGAATAGAATAAAACAAAAGCGAGCAATTTTACGTCTCATATTTGATTCTTATCAAATGTGCGAGTTTGTATTGTAAGATTTTATTTATTTTTTATTGTGAGATTTTTCTTACCGAGACAAACACTCATTGGACAAAAGGCACAGAAGATTGCCTCTTCGAGGTGTTTAGTTTATTAATGTTGTAACTGAGAAATAGATTCTTAATGTTGATTATGAAATTCGTTACCAATATCCCTCTAAAGTGAAGACGTTCAAAATGAGAGATATTATTTTCAAAAATGTATATAACTACTATATATATTTTGAACTTTCTAGCAAAGAATAATACTAGTAATTCTTTTTTAACAAAAATGTGACGTGCCATCCCTTTAAATTACATTCTCAAATCCTCTTATCCCTTCTTTTTATCTCTTGATACTATTGAAAAAATAGAATAGATGAGACATTGCCTACTTTTTATCTCTTGATACTATTAAAAGAATAGAATAGAGGAGACATTGTATTCATTTTGTTAAGTTTTTTGTTGGGTTCTTTATGTTGATATATCAATTTTAATATAAGTTTCACTAGCAAGTAAAAATGATATGTTCAAATAGTCCTCCCCCGATAAATTATAAACGAATTTTACATTATAATGAATTGAAAGAATAACATGTAAATTATCATTTTCACTAAAAGAAACAACAATTCCTTTAAGAAAATAGAAGCATGTCATGAAATCAAATGTTCTGTTATCATCGCAAATCCCACATTGGTAGCATGCGTATGCGATTCTTCTGTGGGATTGACACAACTTTAGATTATCCCTCTTGGATAACTAGGTTTTTAGGATGAGCTCTCTCGTAATTATAAATGTTATAGTTAGTATTAGAGCGTAATTCATGGATATCGAACGGAAAGGGCTACATAGTAAAGGACTACCTTATTGTCCCACATCGATAGTATCATAGGAGATGACTTCTTTATTGTCCCACACCGATAATATGAATATTAATATGGGGTTGATATAAATTTCTATCAACTTTTTTAGATGAACTCCCTATGACTATATATATTTGTCACAAAACCTTATATTTTAGATATTAGGGATAGCAAATCTTATCATAAGTAAATTGGTTACTACCTCAAACAGAGTCTTAGGTTTTGAAAGGTGACGTTAGGAGGTGGGATTTTGGGGGAAATCTGCATACAGTTGAAAAGAGGAGTTGATAATGATGCCTATGGATATATTTAATGGGATATCATAATTCCCAACTTCCACAATCGAGTCACTCAAAGAACTGAAAACTTTAAAAGCTCACAACACCCTCTGCTCTTGCCTATTAGTAATTAATTCAGTCCCTAAATTTAGTCACCCTTTGAACTTCAACAACCCCAGCTATACATATTTAAAACAGCCACCATTATATAATATATGATATTTCCATGAGTTTCTGTCCGTTTATTTTATTAGAAAATTGATTGCAAACATTTATACTGTGTTTGTGAATTTTAAAATAGAGAAAAAAAAAAGGAAAAAGAGAAATTTGGGTAGAAATTAAAGTTCTGTATTTGTGAGTTTTTTTGAGATCATATAAGAAACATAAGGAAAATTTGAAGCAAATTTTCTCCAAAAATTTGTTAAAAGGATTTGGAAGGTAATTTATCAAAGACTTGTATAACGTTTGAGAGTACCAAAAATATCCTTATAATGACATATCAAAAATAATCTCATAAGAATAAAATAATAATTTGTTATTTGAAGTTCAATTTTCTTTCTAAAATTCACAAACGCAAGAAAAAAAATTACTCTCTTTTCTTCTTTTCTCTCATAAAATTTAAATTCCCTTTCTTTGTTTTCAAACTCACAAAACCACCATTAACTTAATTCCCTTTACACAATTATTATCTATAGCAAAATAGCAAATTCACGAAATTATACCGATAGATGTTTTGTTTTTTCACTCTCTCATCTCCTTTCTAAGATTAGGTATAAAATATATATATTACCAAGTAAAATTATGTGGAACGATGAGACAATAAAAGGAGAAGGTTATCTCATTAGAATAAATTAATTGAAAAGAAGAGAGAAACAATTTTACGTTTAATGTTTAAAGATAACATGAGAAATTAGATTTTTATTTGCAATTTACAAACGATTGATAAAAGAAATAATTTTTTTAAAACAAAACAGTTAAAATGGAATAAAGAGAGAATTATTATAATGAATAGAGGATTCACAGAACATAGTTGGATCTTGGATGATACACTTGCAAAATCCGTGAGCATTTATTAATTAACAACATTTTTTTAAGGTTGTACCTACATAATATTGAAATTAAAATAATATATATATATATATATATATATATATATATATATATATATATATATATATATATATATGAAGCTAATGCATAGTATATATAACTATAAGACATTATATAGTCACCTCATCTACATCATTCATTATAAAATTTGACGGTCACACTTTATAATATCTCCCTTACCACAACATAACCTACCTCAAGGAAAATATTATTATTTTTCTAAATTGCAGTGTAAAATATATATAAAAAAATGATATAAATATGATATCGTTATCATATAATTATCATTTGTTATGAATAAACTTCAATATACATGTATATCGTATAAAATCCCAAGTGAGCCAAAACTCATCAAAAGTTTGAAGAACCAGAAAGGGAGGAGGCGTTTTAAGTAAGTCTACCTGCCTTCATTAAATCATCTTGAATTCACTTCAATGCAGAATTCAAGGATGAGCATTGAAGCACCTCACTTTCTGCAAACCATATTTCTTCTACTTCATACCCTCACCACCAGTTTATTTAAATGCCCCCAACCCCCTTCCCCTCCCTTCATTTATTTTCAATATTATTACAATTAAACCTTTTTGTACTAATGTAGAGGAAATAGTTATTCTCTCGATTCAAAAATATAAAATCATTTTTAACATAGACAATTTAAAAATTATCTATCAAATATATAATTAATATGAATAATTTGGTTTGTGAATTCTATAAATTACAAACATTATTTATGAATTTGTGTTTTGTTATTAGTTTTTGTCTTTATATTCCTTATTTACGTCATCTTGTTATGGTGCTTATTTATTTATTAAATAAAAGGTTTCTTTGAGCACTCATCGAGTCAAAACCCTAGCTCCAGTACAACTGTCAGGGGGAATTTTTATTAAAACAACAATATTCGTTTTTGTAAATTTATATATTGCGTTTAAATCGAAAAAACTCAGTGTGCAATATAATATAAAAATATATTTGATTACGTACTCATTTCGACGAATAAACTATTTTGATAAAATAAAATTTAATAATTTTTTTTTTTTTAATTTAATTTAACTTAATTTCTTTATTGTCATTTCATAGAGGGGGTGGTAAAATGAGACTTATTTAAATAGAATAGACGAGTGTGACAATTATGACATTTTGACACACCCACCACCACTGTCAATTAAATATGTTCTTGAGATGTTAAAAAATTATTTGATTCTTTTTTTTTGCATTTTACTCCTTCAATTCATAAGTAGGGATGAAAATCAAACGCACCTTAATTAGTAGCTACGGTTTAATTCCTTATTGATTAATATTAGTAGTAGTAATGATCAATATCTAGGCTTGAGAATGGAATTAAAAAGGAGGAAACTAGATTAGCTAGATGGAGGGAAAAGGGATCCTGCATGCAAGCATGGGATAAGTGGCAGTTGAAAAGGAAATTAAACTTGTATTACTTATTAGTATCTAAGTAATATGTTACAGCAACTATTCACTTTAATAGAAAGTATTCGTATTCTGACATAAAGAAGAGTATAAGTATTGAACATTTTATTTTAATATAAAAATTGAGAACTATCTATGTCAATCTCTTTAAAAGAACATGTCTAATCGGATACGGTATATAAGGGGAGTGTATTTAATTAGAATTTATAAGAATTTATAAAGACTTTAAAAGTTTAGTTGTATTCAATCAAGACATTTAAAGGATTTATAAAAGTTTAGTGGTATTCAATTACAACTTTTCTAATGTCTTTAAAAATTATGTGGTATTGAATTAAGACTTTTACAAAATCCATAAAAGTATTTCGGTATTCAAAAAATCATAAATTTTAAAGATTTCTATCAAATGGTGGAGTTTGATAGATTTTAAAACAAGATTTATTCATATTCAAAGTATGACCTCATGTCCAAAGACTTCCAAATATTTGCCAAAAACTTTCAAATATTTGAGAAAGGGAGAAGATGAAAATAATATAAAATAAATACAAATAAAATTAATAAAAACACATAATAATAAATAATTTTCCTAAAATAATAAAAATACTTAAAAACTAACAAATAAAAATAGTATAAAATAACATAAAATAATATAAAGTAATTAAAAACTCACAAAATATATCAAAACCAAATTAAAATAAATATTAATACATTTAAGTACAAAATAATTACAAAAACTTAGCATTTAGGGAATAAAAATATAGTATAGTTCATCCTTATCAGCTGTGTAAGCTTACATGTTAGTGTTGATTTAATATATTTTGGGTGTCATTTATACTGGTGATTTGAAAATGCCTCCTATAAATTTTTTGATAAATAATGATATACTAAGTAAACTGTTTAATAGAATTGTTCGCATTTTAGCAACTGTTTTTATGGAGAATTTTCATGAATAACCTCTCATTTCATTTGGTTGCGAATGTCATTTTATGTTGTTGAATTAAAATTGTAATTACAATATTTAGGTACTAGCAATAAAAAAATAATAGAAAATTTTAAAGTTCTATGTGATTTATAAACTTTTTTCATTATTGGTTAGTGCGTAATTTTCTCTAAATCAGTTATCCCCTTAATTTTTTATCTATTTGTGATCATTGGATTATGTGATACTCTATTATGTCAAAGGTGTAAAAATGGAGATGCTTCCAAACCAAACCAATCTATCCAGTTCATCATTTCTATAGTTTTCTTCAAAACATATTGTCTGACCTCTTCAACAAAATGCTTAATGATGTAAGCTACAAGATATATTAAAAGTATATAAAAGTCTATCAAAGCCTTTAGTAAAAAGTCTATAAAAATATGTCACTTATTTCGTGGAGTCTTTAAAAGTCATTTTAAAAGTCTTTAAAGTCATTAAAAATCAACGAACTCTACAAAAATCTATCACTTAAAAAGAGTCTTTAAAAGTCTTAATTGAATACACCCCCCTAGGTATCTAAGTCCGTATCACATACATTACTACTAGTTTACTACCATTTAGTCCTGCAGAACTGAAATGAACGTGCATGGGTGCATAACTACAAAGAACTTTTATTTATGAAAGTTTGTACTAGGCAATAGAGTCGTGCATTTGGGGGTGAGCCAAAAAAAGTCAAAAATAAAATTAAAAAAAACAAAATTAAACAGTAAAAAATCATAATCAGTAAAAAATTCAATAAATTAAAATTAAAAAAAAAATCAAATCACACATTTAATTATAATAACGATTATTCGTGAAAAATCACACCAAATTAATCGAATCACGCGTACACACACACATGTATGTGTATGCATGTATATGCGCACATAGATGATACACACGTATGTGGTAAAACTTTAGTATATGAAAACTAATTTAATAATAGAAATTGCATTTATGAATAAATTATATGTCTACGTGTTACTAACTTTTTAGTTGTTTATCTAATTTTTCTTTAACTTGTTTATATCATACATGTATAACAAACTTATGGGATGTATTCATATTTTTTTTTATAGCGTAATGTTGTTTCTAAGCTCTAATAATTTTATAAATGTATTAGTAGCAATATTAATAATGGATAATAGTTATTATTTGAACTTTTAAACCCCTTTTATTATTAATTTACTTATTTACTACTTTATTCTTTGAATAACTTATTAATTGAAAAAAAATCAATAATCGCAAAATATTAATTGAAATTGTTAATAACCGAATGATTTTTGGTTAACCACGATTATAATTACTTTTACAATATTAAATGCACTATATAATTTGATTACGGTTATACATTATGTTGGATTTTTGCTATAAGAATCTTATTTATTTATTTATTAAATGTTTATTTATTTATGTTGGACATTTATTTATTAATAAAAGTATATCATTAAATTGTCATTTAGTGAGTTTATATGAATACAAATTATATATATATATATATATATATATATATATATATATATATATTATGATTTATGTATAATATCCCGGATATTTATGATATTCGAAAATAAAATCGAATATAAATAAGGGTTAAAAATGTAAAACCTAGAGTGAGAGAAAGAAGTTTGTAAAGGAATGATTAAACATTTAACATAATTTATGTGTTATGAATTAAATGTGAGTAATCGTGAGTTATGAGAATTAAAAACCTAGTATTGGTTAAGATGTACACTTTGAGGTATATTAATTAAAAACCTAGTATTGGTTAAGATGTACACTTTGAGGTATATTAAGAAACTATGTGTTTATACGATGTGCATATACAAGTCACTATTCACAAATACGGAATAGAATACAAGAATAAAGAAAATTAAACGCAACAAATAGAAAAGTTATTTAATAATGAAGTGAATGTATATATGTATACATATGTTTGCGCTAGAGATAGTTTTAGCTAAATAAGAAGATGAGTAAAGTAATTTAATACTCAACAAAACTAATAAATTAATTAGTTTAAATATAGTGCAAGAATAAAGGTTTTGTAATATAATTAATTAGGTTAATTATATGAGTTGTGGGTTAAAGTTATGTTAGTAAGAAGGAAAGCTAAAGGTTGTCTTGAATGACAATATTAAGGAGTTAATTAAGTAAGAGATTAATTTAATTGACAAGTTAAAGAATAGAGTCCAATAATGGAATAAAACAAGCTCAATGTTTGAATTGTTGTAAATTTTGTAAGAGACCCAAATCAAATTATGAATTTAGCCCCATGAAGAGTCTAACTGATTTAATTAAGTGACTAGTGAACTACCCTAAGCAATATGTCTAAGGATAGTCCTTTAACACAAGCCTAAGTAGTTTAAATGTAGTTAATGTATGAGATACTTGCAAAGTATTATAAGTAGCTCAATTGATTTAAGTAAGTTAGCCCAATTGAATTAAATGGGGAAGCCCAACGAAAGTTAATTAAGTAGCCCAAATTTTGAGTCCAATGTAAATTGCAAGTGTTGGGCAAAGGTTGATCAATATGTATATATGTATGTGTGTGTGTGTGTATATATATATATATATATATATATATATATATATATATATATATATATATTGGTATATGTACATATGTAGGTATATATAAGGAGGGAAAAAATAATTAAGTTCTAGAAAAGGAAGGATAGGGCCGGGTATTGGGGCCCCCCAATTGGGGTAGAGTCTAGGCAATTGGTAGCTTTTTTTACACACTAAGTGTTGTTTCACTCAATACCCATCAACCAATCTAAGAAAAATTTAAATCAAAGAAGTCTATCAAGTGGTCATTCACTAGAATAGTAAGCTAGATTGCTATTGAAAATGATGTTGATGATATATGAGAATTAACCAAAGTTGGGTTAGTATTAACACCCTAGGTTTTGTTGTGAGTGAAGACATAACCATACATAAGTTTAAGTGTTGGGAATATATATATATATATATATATATATATATATATATATATATATATATATATATACGCCTAGTTTATTGCATTAGATGACCAAGGTTGGGAAGTATTCTAACCCTAGGTTACTAGTAGTGTTAAAGAATTAACCATGTGTTGGTTAATTGATGGAAGAAGAATAAAGATATATAATTATGTATGTAAAGGATGGACTAAGGTAGAGTAATGTGTAACCATAGGTTATGAGTTAGAGGAGAGTTAAACAGATATTAGTTAATTGGTGGATGATGAAAAGGTTTGGCCAAGGTTGCTCGCAAGAAGTCTTTAGAATCCCTTAAATCCCTCACCTACTCCCATTAAGTCAAATGCTAGTCAATCACCATGTCACATTTCTTAAAAGTAGAGCTAAGTTTGATTTTTATAGAGATATTGGTGGGTTGTGTAGACATACACTTGGTGTATGTAATAAGATGAGCTTAAACCAAGGTGGAGTTAGTGGACTCGCCATGGGTTATGTATTAATAGAGAATTAACTCTCTTTGGGTTAATTGGTGAAAAATGTGTAGACATATATATGTATAGATATGATGAACTTAGACCATAGTTGATTATTAAGTTAACCTAGGTCACAAGAGTTAGAGAGTTAACCACGTGAGGGTTAATTGTTGGTGTTATGTTGCTTTTATCACACTCAAATGTCAAGGTTGCTTACACTCTATATTAATAGAAGTCATTCTTGGTAGTCATTCATTGTAGTCAAGTTATTAGTAGAAATGTATATGTTTAACTAATGAGAGTTAACCAATGTTAGGTGCTAGCATTTTAATATTAGGTCTTGTGGGGAGGAGTAAGTTAACTACACATGAGTTAATTGGTGGGATGTATAGATATATGATATGTATATAATAATGTGACTAATAAGGAAAATAGAAAGAGTGTTAGTCATTTCTTTTATTTTCTAAGTGTTGGTAGTTTTTGTAGAGAGATGAGACTTAACTACACTTGAGTTAAGTGTAGAGATTGTTAGATATAGTATTGTGCGTGTAATATTTTGCCTAATACACTACGAGAGAGGGGAGAGTTCATATTTCATTTGTTAGTCACTTTCTAAGTCTTATAAAGTTAGAGAGAAAAAGAAGAGAGAATGCTAGAGAATGAAGAAATTTTTGGAGCTAGCGAGGAAGGAAGAAAAGGATCAAACATGGTAGATCATCCATTTATCAAGATTAAGAAGCTCTTAAGATTAAAAGTTTCATATACCTTTAGATTTATAGCTTAATTTTTCTATCTTATTGATTAAGGTATATTTGTTGTGGGAGTTTGATGATTATATTGTGGAACATGATGGTTTCGATGATATAAGGAGATGTTGATGGTGATTTGAGGTTAGATCACCCCCCCCCTCGCGTATGGCTAACAAATTAATTGATGGTTTTTAAAGTTGTAAAATGCTAGTTTATTTTATTTATAGATTTTAAAAGGAAAGCCTTTTAAATGGCTAAATGTTTTAAGATCTATGAGGTTTGAGCATAGATCTCGATATATGATAATGTTGTATCTTGGTAAAATGTGATTTGATCACATGTTATGCAACTATGCAAGAAAAGTTATGTAGGCTAAGATTTAAAAAGTTTTAAGGAATAACTGTTGGTTTGCAAAAATATGGCATACATATAATCAAATTATATAAGCGCAACGGAAGCAATAAAAATCAGATTTTAAAATTTTTGTACAAACCAATAACCCGGATCTTTCTTATGTGACTATTATTAATTGAGAAATGATAAAATAATGTATACATTTGTAGAACCAAGCTTCCACGGGTACAAGCTCATCTCCCTTTGATCCTTCACGTTCTTCTTCAAATTCACCGATTAGATTCCACGGATCAATGTTAGCTCCCCAAGTGTTGAGCCTCTAGAGGTGATCCACCAAGAGATCTATGAATTAAAGAAGTGAATTTTTGATTTCTCCAAACCATGGGCGGCTAGCCCTAATTCTCTCTCTCTCTAACTCTTAGATCTAGAGAATTATGGAGTACTATCTCTCTCTTAATGAAAGAGTGTGTAACCTTGATCTATGATAAGACTCCTCTTATTTATAGATCTAGTCAACCCTCCTAAACTATTTAGGATTAGGGTTTTAATTTAATTCCCAATTTAATTAGGAACTAAATTAATTAATTACAATTCCTAAACCATTTAGGAACTTAATTATTTAATAATGAGAGTACTTCTTATTAATTAATTACTAAACCATTTAGTAACTTAATTAATTATTATTATAATTATAATTCCAAAACTATTTAGGAACTTAATTATTTAATAATAATATTACTACTTATTAATTAATTCCTAAACCATTTAGGAACTAAATAATAATACTAGTAGTAACAATAATAATAGTAATAATAATAATAATAATAATAAGACTCATCTTATTAATTTATAATTAGTATTTCTAAATACTAAATTATAAATATTAAGCTATTTAATTTATTCTATCACCATAGTATAAATTAAATATACTTAATTTATTATTACGATTATGCCATCCACTTCTAAAATAAATATTACTCTTTTGCGGTGTGACCCTTTAGGTTCTCCATATTAAACCGGTTGTATAATAAATAAATTAGAACAATTCTAATTCATTTATTACGAATTAACTCTTTAATTCAGAATAAATAATTATTCCACAATAAGGGTAAGCCCCCTTAGCGATTAGTCGACTTTTCAGATAATATAGATTTCAACATTTAATCGTAAAAGAACCTTTCAGCAAATAGTTACCGTACAATTCAATCCTTCTACCATACAATGTCCCAATCAAATATAAGACACGGAATTTCTGTCAAGTCTTATTTATTTGATTATATGCATTTCAATTCACAAATACACAACTCTAGTTAATGTAAATTAGAAACTCCTTTCTAATTCCATTCAACCCTGGCCAGGGATTTCTGAGTTGTCACTTATTGAATCGCATAGGACATTATCTCCATTTACTGGAAGTGGTAGATCCTTTGTTGATCATTCATCTATCTCCATGTGTACCTTATTATACCCAATCACATCCTTTGATATACCAATAGGTCTTAAGGAATATGTCAAAGTATAACTTAGTACACACAAGATACTAAGATGATCTCAAGTCTAAGGATCACTTGTACGACTATCACATAAGGAACTCCTATTGACAGACGAGTAAAACTCCATTAGGTGTTCCTTGAGCGAGTCACGTTCAGTGAACTTATTCTCTAATAAGCACCTACATACTTGCTTTAGTGTCTCTACACAAATGATTATGAGATCAATCATCATCTTCATAAGAGCAAGCATAGTATGTACCAATCTATCAAGATCTACTAATCCCCTTTTTAGTGATCCAATGATTAGAAACAATTTTAGTTTTGAGCTATCTTGAATTTAGATCTCATTAGCATGATCCTCATCATGGTTCTAAAAGCATTGCTCGAAAACTATGGGTTTATCCATTTGATTAATTCAAGTAATTAATCATGAATAAAGAAATGCCTTGATACTTTTATTAATAAATGAACAAGATTACAAAGTATATGCTTATCACATCAAATGTGATTGGCTTGAGGGCATACTACTTTCAATCTCCCACTTGCACTAAAGTCAATCGCCCTTTGATATCCCTATACCATTCTTCTCTAAGTGGCGTACAAATTGCTTAGTAAATGCTTTAGTTAATGGATCTGTAATGCTGTTCTAAGAGTCTACCATCTTTATGGTGTCGTCTCCTTTTCAATGATTCATCTAGTCATATAAAAGTGTCGCAACACATGTTTGGATTTCAGATGAGACCTAGGTTCCTTGGCGAATTAAACTCCTTTAATGTTAGGAACCATTATAAGTTCTGTAAAGAACTTGTTTAACCAAACAATCACCTTTGCAGCTTCACTTATAGTTATTTACTATGTCTTTGTCACTAAAGTAGCAACTCTTTGCTGTTTGGAACTTTTCCAACTTACTGCAACACCGTTCATGGTAATCATATTACCTGAAACGGATATGTTGTTATCTTGGTTAGTCTGAACAAACTTGAGTTTGTCAAACCCTCTAGTTTTATATCAGACCCATCATTTGAAACTCTTTTCTAATATTCTTCTCCAAAATTGAACTGATATCTGCTTATTATACATACGCAATATCAAGTCTAGTACATTTCAACGAATCAATGTACGTCCCTTGGGTTAAGCCGAGTATCCTTTATGATCTATCTTTATAGACCTTTATCCTAAATAGAATGTTAGGACGCTTCTCCCAAGTCCTTAATGGAGAAGTTTTAGACAACCACATCTTTACTGATTGTAGCATCGGTATGTCATTCCTTATTGATATTATATCAACATATAATACTAGGAATGTCACAGTGCTCCCACTAACCTTTGTACACACTTGGTTCATCCTCGTCTTTGATAAAATCAAACTCTTCTGATTGTCTCATCAAAACGGATGTTCCATCTTCGAGAAATTTGCTTCAATCCATAATTGGATCGTAGTAGCTTACATACTTGATTCGCTCCATCCTCCATCTATATGGAGACAAATTCTCTTGGTTGTATCATACATACACCCTTTTGTATAGTAAGCTGCAACTGCAAGTAAAATCCGAATGGATATATGCATTTTTATATGCATTTTCACTAGTGAAAAATTTCATCATAGTCAACTCATTGACCTTGGTTGAAATCTTTTTACCACTAGTCAGGTCTTATAGGTCTACACCTAGCCATCTGCTTTACTCTTTCTAAAAGACCCATTTCGGATTTTATGGTCATCGACCATTTCTCTTGAGTATCTAATACTCATACCTCATCGTATATATCTGGATCATCATCCACTATGATGCGTACCTTATCATCATCATCTATGATGAATCCATACCATTCAGGTATCTTCGGTACTAAACCAGATTTACGACTTGGTTGTGGTACAATAGGTTTATCTACTTGTACAGATTCCTTCATTTTATCTGTAGTGTTTTGTGGTTCTTGAACTTCTTCAAGATCTATTTTACTCCCACTAACCCTTTAAGGAAAAACTCATTTTCCTATAAGGCAGCGTGTTTCAAACAAACACCTTTTAGTTAGTCGGATTATAGAAGTGATACCCTAAACTTTCTTTAGGATATCCCATAAGTTTACACTTATCAGATCATGTCCCTAGCTTATCTTTGTCAAACCTTTTGAATAAGCTGAACAATTCAAATCTTAACATGCTTAAGACTTGGTTTCCTCCCTATTTATAACTCATATGAAGTCTTGGGGACGAAATTTGAAGGTATCTTATTTAGTAGATATGCGATCGTTTCTAGAGCATAACCCTAGAAGGATACTGGAAGATCAGTAATACTCATTATGGATCATCGATCACCATGTCCATTCTGTGAGAATACCATTTCGCTTGAGATGATCTAGAAACTTACTGCTTAAGTATTCCCTTCTCGATCTAATCGAAGAACTTTAATACTTTTGGCCTTTAGTTTCTATACTTCACTTTTGAATTCTTTGAACATTTCAAACGATTTGGATTTGTATTTCATCAAATACATATATCAAAATCTAGAATCATTAGTGAAAGTAATGAATGAATACCCTCCTCTTGCATTTGTCATAGGTCCCACACACCACTGTGTGTACCATCTCTAACAACTCCGTAACTCGCTCTCCATGTCCACTAAATGGAGATTTAGTCATATTATCCATGATACAAGATTCACAAGTTGTATTTGATTCATAATCAAAAGCTCTAAAAGCCTATCTTTATACAACTTGTTTTAGTCTTGTTTCATTAACATGACCGAGTTAACAGTATTGCATGAATGTATGATTCATATCATCTATTTGTTTTTAGTTTGTTCAAATTGGAATATTTTTCATATAAGTCAAGTATACAAAATCTACTAAGTAATCAACCAGTTCTAAATAAAACATTATCATTATAAACAGAACGATTGTTCATTATTATAATGTCAAAGAAAACATTCCTTGTCATCACATGGAACTGAAATAATGTTTCTAAGAACTGGAACTTAGTAACAACTTACTAACTTAATAGGATTGCCCGAAGGCAGTGCTAAACTATAAGTTCTCATGGCTAATGCAGCAACATTTGCTTCATTCCCCAGCACAGGATTACTTATCTTTTGTTTAGCTTTCTACTTCTGTTTAGTCTCTGCAAAGACTTGCATATGTGAGACCACCATTCGGTATCTAATACCTAAGTAGAACTTGACTTATAGAAAGTTCTATTTCATTATGAACAAATCTATATCTGTAGCTGAAGTTTCACTAAACTTCTTTTACTTAACTACTACAACTCTCTTGTAGTTGTTCTTCCAGTGTCCCAGCTTATCGCAATGAAAGCAAACTTCTTTGCCCTCGGGATCACTTTTATTTATGTCCTTTGTTTAGCCTTTCTTTTGCCTTCTACTCTTTCTGACTCCTCAGAAATACCTTTGGTCATCTTCCTCCGCTTAGAAGATTCATCTACAAGTAAGACTTAGTTTTTCTAGGAAGGAAAGTGACTCTTAACAGTCTTCAACATATTTAAGCAAATCAGTTAAACTGACTCTAGCTTATTAATGTTTGAAGTTCACAACATATTGTGAATTAGAGTCAGTGAGTGACTGCAAGATCGAATCTTGACTCAACTCTCCATCCTTGACAAAACTGGTTGTCCTAATTGATCAATCCAATTGATCATCTTTAGGACATGTGTCTTTTACTGTAGTGCCATTGGTTATTATAGATCGGAAGAGCTCCTTAGATATCTTATATCTAGTTGACCTACTTTGCTCACCATACAACTATTGAATGTGCAACAATATAGTAGGTGCATCCATTTTTCTTTCGTTGACGCTGTAACTCGATACTTATGGATGCGAGTATGATGCATTGAGCCACCTTTGCATCATCTTGCCATTTAAAATAACAATCTCTTCCTTAGAGGCTTAGTCTACAACGTTTGTAGGAATAGACAAATTAAGGACATTTGCTAGCTTTTCAGCATTGAGAACTATTCTCAAATTTGTTTAATCAATCCGAACAATTCGATTCGATTAATTATTAGCATACATTATGCTATGCAATGTTAGTGAATTAAACATAGCAATATTCTTTAAGTGAATTAATAACAACATTAACATGCATTCATTTTATTAATTACCAAAATAAATTAGGTCTTTATTTAAAATGGTGTCTCCCACTATTTTCATCAAACTATATTACCCTCCTTATATAGTTCGGCAAATCTAGTTAAAGATTTGCTAGTGAGAATAAGGATCATATTTCAAATGTATATAGCCTTGTGTGACACAACAAACGATATATAAATAAATAGGTAGACAACTCTTGTTAATTACATTAACATGTAACTCCTTTTATTTTGCATCTTAGATTATTATGATCATGTGTGATACATCCAAATCAAAATTATCCAAGTTAAGTCCAACCTAGCATTTTCTTATATTATAAGAGAAAAAGACCGTCCTTGTGTGACACAACAAAACAGTAATGTTCAATTCTTTTTATAAACATAAAATGTGATAAAACAACATCTCAAAAAATTAATATAAGCCTTGTGTGACACAACAAACTTATAATGATTATTTGATACTCTATCGTTTTACCATGCTAGAAGGCGACGTTCGATATTTTTAATAAATATCTTTGAACGTTACAACTTAATATTATGAGTAGTAGAATAAATAAATTAGAACAATTCTAATTTTATTTAATTGAATTAAACTCCTTTAATTCATGAATTAAACATTTTAATTCATTTTATAAATAATATTTATTCTACATCATGAGGGGTTTATTAATATTAATTGTCTTATCTTGTTTAGCGCACATGCACATATATATATAAAATACGCGTCATATTAATTAACATGCGAAACATGTTTGATAATATATAATATATATAAATAAGCATGCACATATAGAATACTATATTCTACTTGGATTGATTATGGACTTTTATTCTAGTTTGGTTTATTCGAGCCACCAAATAAACCAATTGGTCAAACCTAGGTTGCAAGAATAAATTAAATTAAATGTAACTATTACATTTAAATTCGGGCTCCATTACAAACGGGTCTTCATGCGCTCCTTGCTTCTTTGCTCTAATTCTTCAAAATAATTCTAACTAATCCTATTATAAATTATTTACAATAAATAGAAACCTTGATCAACAGTCAAGGGGAAGTACATAGGAGGGAGATAGAATTATACATTAGAAAAATTAGAAAGACGAGGTACGCAGACCCCATTTATTAAAACTCATTCATTCATGCATTTAATTAAAATTAAATCCAATCACATTGGTCAATAGTCCATAATCAATCCCATTTATTATCATATATATCAACATATATATTAATAAATAATATTCATCTCATAAATTAAATAAAACATTCCATATATGTATTGGTATCATTTAATGGGCAATTAAAGTTGCATGAAATCTAATTTCATATTTAAAATAAACCTTTTATTTTAATTATAAAATCATGTAAAAATAAACTATTTATTTTTTATTATATTTTTGTAATTTTTGAATTTTTAAAATTACCCAAAATAAACCTTTTATTTTTTAATTTCAAAAATCTGCTCAAAATATACAAAAAACAATTAAAAATCTGAAAGTTGGGTTATTTACGGAAATGCCACCGCGTCCGGGAAATTACAGAAATGCCACTCCGCACGCGCATTGCGCACCAAACCGGCACCCCGCGCAATGCGCCTGATGCCGAAAGGTCGCGCCTTACGCGCAATTAACACTCCCGCGCCATGCGCGCTCGTCCGAAACAATGCTGCGCATTGCGCGCGAGGTCGGTCAGCGCATTGCGCGCGTTTGGCTTTGTCCGCGCCTTGCGCGCATTGGTCACTGTAGCAGCACGGAAAATTTAAAACAAAACTTTTTTTTTTCTTTTCAAAGCACGATTTTTGCAATTGATTTTCAAAAACCCATGATTTTATACAACAAATTATGCCCAATAAATTGTTCTAAATACATACTCATACATATATGAAATTAAAACAATTAATAATTCGCATAAGTTTGGCTCTTGATGCCATTGTTGGTTTGCAAAAATATGGCATACATATAATCAAATTATATAAGCGCAACGGAAGCAATAAAAATCAGATTTTAAATTTTTTGTACAAACCAATAACTTGGATCTTTCTTATGCGACTATTATTAATTGAGGAAGAATAAAATAATTTATACCTTTGTAGAACCAAGCTTCCACGGGTACAAGTTCATCTCCCTTTGATCCTTCACGTTCTTCTTCAAATTCACCGATTAGATTCCACGGATCAATGTTAGCTCCCCAAGTGTTGAGCCTCTAGAGGTGATCCACCAAGAGATCTATGAATTAAAGAAGTGAATTTTTGATTTCTCCAAACCATGGGTGGCTAGCCCTAATTCTCTCTCTCTCTCTAACTCTTAGATCTAGAGAATTATGGAGTACTATCTCTCTCTTAATGAAAGAGCGTGTAACCTTGATTTATGATAAGACTCCTCTTATTTATAGATCTAGTCAACCCTCCTAAACTATTTAGGATTAGGGTTTTAATTTAATTCCCAATTTAATTAGGAACTAAATTAATTAATTACAATTCCTAAACCATTTAGGAACTTAATTATTTAATAATGAGAGTACTTCTTATTAATTAATTACTAAACCATTTAGTAACTTAATTAATTATTATTATAATTATAATTCCAAAACTATTTAGGAACTTAATTATTTAATAATAATATTACTACTTATTAATTAATTCCTAAACCATTTAGGAACTAAATAATAATACTAGTAGTAATAATAATAATAGTAATAATAATAATAATAATAATAATAATAAGACTCCTCTTATTAATTTATAATTAGTATTTCTAAATACTAAATTATAAATATTAAGCTATTTAATTTATTCTATCACCATAGTATAAATTAAATATACTTAATTTATTATTACGATTATGCCATCCACTTCTAAAATAAATATTACTCTTTTGCGGTGTGACCCTTTAGGTTCTCCATATTAAACCGGTTGTATAATAAATAAATTAGAACAATTCTAATTCATTTATTACGAATTAACTCTTTAATTCAGAATAAATAATTATTCCACAATAAGGGTAAGCCCCCTTAGCGATTAGTCGACTTTCCAGATAATATAGATTTCAACATTTAATCGTAAAAGAAACTTTCAGCAAATAGTTACCGTACAATTCAATCCTTCTACCATACAATGTCCCAATCAAATATAAGACACAGAATTTCTGTCAAGTCTTATTTATTTGATTATATGCATTTCAATTCACAAATACACAACTCTAGTTAATATAAATTAGAAACTCCTTTCTAATTCCATTCAACCCTGGTCAGGGATTTCTGAGTTGTCACTTATTGAATCGCATAGGACATTCTCTCCCTTTACTGGAAGTGGTAGATCCTTTGTTGATCATTCATCTATCTTCATGTGTACCTTATTATACCCAATCACATCCTTTGATATACCAATAGGTCTTAAGGAATATGTCAAAGTATAACTTAGTACACACAAGATACTAAGATGATCTCAAGTCTAAGGATCACTTGTACGACTATCACATAAGGAACTCCTATTGACAGACGAGTAAAACTCCATTAGGTGTTCCTTGAGCGAGTCACGTTCAGTGAACTTATTCTCTAATAAGCACCTACATACTTGCTTTAGTGTCTCTACACAAATGATTATGAGATCAATCATCCTCTTCATAAGAGCAAGCATAGTATGTACCAATCTATCCGGATCTACTAATCCCCTTTTTAGTGATCCAATGATTAGGAACAATTTTAGTTTTGAGCTATCTTGAATTTAGATCTCATTAGCATGATCCTCATCATGGTTCTAAAAGCATTGCTCGAAAACTATGGGTTTATCCATTTGATTAATTCAAGTACTTAATCATGAATAAAGAAATGTCTTGATACTTTTATTAATAAATGAATAAGATTACAATGTATATGCTTATCACATCAAATGTGATTGGCTTGAGGGCATACTACTTTCAATAACCTAGTTTAATCTTGTGTTTTCAAAGGAAATGACCTTGTATGGTTAATGATTTTTAAATATCTATAAGAGTATGTCATAGATCAATGAGTTTCGATGACAACCCAATTAAAACAATCGAAAAATGTAAAAAAATGAATTTATAGTGATTTTTATTGTAAACTATGTCTACTTTGAAATCCTAGTTGTTTTAGACCATTATGTTGGTTGTTAAGTGTTTTTGAAATGTAATTAAAGCTTATGGTTTTGAAAATTATGAGCCTAAGAAGTTTGTTATGTATTACAATATTATAGAGTCATAAAACATGATGGTCTAGCAAAATAATACTTTTAGCATGAAGTTTGAAGTAATCGAATCAATGATTTATGAAACTAGTTTTTATTTTGTCATTGTGAGCGATTTTGAGTCAACTTCAGTTTGGAATTTGGATTTGTGATCTAAAAAGAAGTTGTAAATGGGAAAATTATGATGAGCATGGACTCAAGAATCACCCAAAAATGTTTTGAAATGAAGTATGCATGTTTGAGTGAGCAAGGGTCGAGCAGTCCAAAAATTTGGGTTTTGAAATTCTGGCCTAGCGCCACAGCAGTGCCAGTGTAGGGCAATGCCATAACGTTAGACTAATCTGTCCAGAAAATGTTTTTGTTAATTTAAGTTAAATCAATTATAAAATGAATATGTTAGTGTAGTAAACCAATATATAGATTCCATTAGTGACTAATTGGTAGACAAATATTTAAATGAATGTTGTACGAAGAACGCGAACGATTAGCGTAAGGCAGAATAAGCTTATTAACAAGTTTTTCAGAACTTTTTTTGTGTGAACTTAATAAAATGATGTGAAGTTATTATGAACTGTTTAAATGTGCATGTTGAGATTGTAATACAATATTAATTGTTGTTATTCGGTGAATATTGAAATAATTTATTGTATATGAACTCTATTATCTATATGAATGGGGTAATATGAAGCATGATAACGTGAAGTAGTGTAAAGTATAATACTGTGAAGCATGATAATGTGAAGCATAAGAAGGTGAAGTACTATAATGTGAAGCATGATTGAACATGATCTATGTATAAAATGTGAAGCATTATTTAAATGTGAATTACGTGTTATGTGATAACTATTAGACTTGCTGAGTCATCATGCTCATTCTTAAAAACTAAAATTTTACAGATAATGAAGAAATATATCCCTATAGAAACTGGATTCTTAGAATAAGGACATTATGTAAATTCTAAAAGACAATTATTGAATTGTTCTCTATTTGATTATTAAGTTCAAAGTTGTTAAGTTAGTAAATCATTTAGCTAGTCTAAACGATTATTTTATTTATGAGTCTGGATTGGATAAGTAAAGATAATTATGTATTAAAGAAATAGTTAGTGTGTATCATGGGTATTTAAATACTAAAAATGAATATAATAGAATGAACTCTTATCATATATGATATTGAGACATACTAGAAATTTGTAAAGATTGCGATTCTGGAATAGGAAAAGATATTGTAAAATTTTAAATAAATTGAGTTTTTAGCATTATAATTGTTGATGCATGATGTGGATGTTAAGGAAAGTGTTGTACCGTCAGCACCCGCAGTGGCGGAACCAGAACAAGATTACAGGGGGGGTCAAAATCTCTTAGTAAAAAAAAATTCAAAATGGCCTTACTTCAATCAAAATCTATTATTGTTGGCCTTATACTCAACAATAATAACATAACCAGCAAAATAAACATAAGCAAGGAAAACTCAAAATGGCCTTACTTCAATCAAATACCTGAGAAACAGACGAATTCCTTTAAATGTGACCAGAAACTTGAAATTAGAAAAAAACTCATAGAAATCCACACAAAAAAAATTAAAAAATTGGAACAAACTTAGAGACATAAAAACAAGATATAGCACAACATTAAAGTTTTCAAACTAATAGCAGCAGAAAAGATAAGTTTAATCAATCAATGAATTTTCCTCTAAATTCTTGAACATATAAATTGGTTCTAGAAAGAAAATGAATAAATCCTAGAAAAAAAATAGTAGTTAAACTAATCAGCTAAATCCAATTTACTCCCAATCTGCAAATGTGAGTGGATTACACAATATACAGAAATAATAACATAACTATCAAAACAAACACAAACAAGGAGATCAAAGATTTGGTCAAGCATTTATAACATACCAGAGAATAAACCTTGAGGTGGTTTTTTTTAGAGACCCTCTATTTGGTAAATGGGTAAATTCAAATCTTGAAGAAGCATCACAAAGAGGAAAGAGAAAAGAGAAAATGGTGGTGGGTTGTGGGAAATAAGAGTGAAAATGAAGAAATACTTGAAGAAGGTGAGAAAGAACAAATGGTGGATATTTGCCATGGCCCATCACTTCTCTCTTCGGCATATGTTTTTTCCTCAAAAGCAGCATACTTTTACAAAGATTAAACAAAACAAACAGTACAGTGCATACAAAAAAACACTCTTTCTCTCTCCAATTTTGATTCCATTTCCTTAAATCAGAGGCCTGAATCCTTAATTTTTTAAAACCCTAAATCAAATATTTAAGTAAATTTACAACTACAATCTACAGAACAAGTGAACAACTTACCTTTATCGGAGAGGATCGACGCGACAAAGGAGGGGAGAGCCGGAGAGGATCGACACCAGCGAGGGCGAGGAGCTGCTGGACTGACGAGGCTGAGATTTTTTTTTCTGCAACTCTGCAAGGACCGAAGTTGGCGTCGGCGATCATGGAGACATGGAGTTACTGGAGTATCCGGCTACCAGAGTTGGGGGGTCAAGAAAAGAGTTGTTTACCTTGATGGCCGGAGCTACCAGGGTCAATTGACCCCCCCCCCCCCTTCGTTCCGCCTCTGAGCACCCGATCATGGGTTAAGAGGACCCGGATTTGGGAGCGTGACATTATGTGTATGAATAAAGATTATACACATAATATATAAATCATATGTAATATAAATAAATAAATAATGGTTTAAAGTCTATTATAATTTAAAAATATTATCATTTAGGTTATAATGCTTTAATAGAGATAATTTATCTTGATCATGGAAGTTTGGCTTCTAATTAAAGTATTACACTGCATTAACTGTGTGTATTAAACGGATCATGTGATAATATTTTATTTATAAAATATTTTCACATAAATACTAATTTGTGAATTTTCTTAATTTCGAAATAATAATGGACTTAATATTGTTATATATATATATATATATATATATATATATATATATATATATATATATATATATATATATATATATATTAATTTAATGTTTCAATGAGTAAAATTACATCGTGTTAATTAATACCTTAGAATGTTAATTAATATACTTAATTAATATTAAAAAAATTATTATTGTCAAAACATCTATAAGATATTTCATAAGATAATATATTATTGATCATAGAATCTTGATCGAGTCTTACAATATTTATTATTAAAATAATTGATTTAATTGTTAAATCAATTTATGATCAAATAAAGATAAATTATAGACTTATGAAATTAGTTTAAATATATTGAGATTATAGTAATTTTGAAATATATTTATGTACATCTATAGATAAAATATTTATAATTTACTAGTAAATAATTTATTTTAATTAATTTCTGGACTGAAGTGCAATTACAATTATTTAGCGAAATTAACTTTAATCAATATTTATTTTATATATTATTATTAGATAATAATATCTAAATACGTATTGGAGTCAGAAAATGAATTCCTTAGGATCCTCTTTCTAGTCTAATATGGATCAGTTTTATGAGAGAGGATAAGGATCAATATTGATATAAATATATCATTGATTAAAAATATACATAAGGTTTTTTCAATCAGAGTAAAATAGAAAGAAAAAAAGCACATAATTTTTTTTTTTTCTTCAGAAGAGTACTTTGGAATTCATGTTCCAAATTTAACATAAGATCATAGGAGAGAAGATCTTGAGAATATTAAAGACTATTAGAATATTTAAACATATTAATCCAACCAAGCACTAAGTAATAATCTCGTATTTTAGATGCGTGATATATATATTTATTGTTTTGTATAAAATCATAAAAATAATTTTATTTTATTATTAAAAAAATTAAAATCTATTTTCGAAGAATTTTTTTAACAATAACCGAATCATGCACAGCTCTAAATTAAAGTTATTTTATTTTTTTGTAAAAATAAAATAAAAACTTCTATCATTAAATTCATTAACCAATGCAATTGAGAAAGTACGAGAAACAAGTATTTCACATGGAGAAGTTTATTTCTTGGTGGGGACCATAATACGATTGAATAAGTCTTGGGCTTTGATTAGCTGAGAAGACAAGAAGTAGTCAGTGCTTCATCGTACCAAATTAACACAATACCATAAGGAATTAACATGGATATCAAATTGAGGCATTTAGCTACAATTCTACCGGTCCCTTTTCCTTTTACAACGAAAAGATGCGGGGATAAAATCCTATAACCAATGTTTAAAAAATTAAATCGGTTATCGAATTGGATAAGTTATTGAGTAAATAAATAATTGGTTTAATTAATAATTAAACTGTTATTGAATCAATAATATCATAAATATATAAAAATATATATTATTAATAATTAATAAAATTTTAAAATATTTAATTTTTTATAAGCTAAAATATAATAAAATAATGTTATAATATTAGTAAAAATAAAATTATAAAAAAAAGAATAATTGAAAATCGGGTCAACCAGTTCAACTAGCCGATTTTACCGGTTGAACCAGTGGTCAACCGATTTTTGACTGGGTCGCTGCCAAATTGATTTTTTGCTCCAACTGAATCGGAAAGCCGACCGATTCCAATCGGACCACCAGTTCGGCCCGATTTTCTAAATATTGCGTATATCATATTCAATTAAAAAATTATTATCCTTTAACTCTTTTAAGGTAAATTATTTTTATCAGGATAATCAAAAATTTATCTTGTAAAAAAATTGATATTTTTGGTGCAACCCTTCGTGAGCATTTTTATAGACTTTACAGAATATCCTAAAGCAATTTATAACTAATATATACAAACTTAATAGAACAAAAAAAAAATCACTTTTTTGATCCTAAATAAAGTTATAAATAAGAAATAAGACCCTATAAAACAAGTATGAAAATTAACCAATCTCCTCATGACTTAATGATAAAATAATTATTTCTAAGACTCTGAGTGCATGAAATTTTTGAATTCATTCTTACTGTAAGAATGTTAAAATTCTGCTTAAACTAGCAAATCAAAAAAAAATGAAAATTACACGAGAGAGATAGAATGGAATTACCCCAATGCTATGTAATATATATATATATATATATATATATATATATATATAGAGAGAGAGAGAGAGAGAGAGAGAGAGAGAGAGAGAGAGAGAGAGAGAGAACTAATAAATTCACAACAAAAATAATATTTTTACAATAATTTTTTTATATGAACAGTAAATAAGTCTTATACTCATAGGAATTGTTATAAAAATATTATTTTTTTATTATGAATTTAACCATTACCTATATATATAATGATTCACAACTCGCGTCAGCTGTGGGACAATTCACAAGTAACTTATCTTGCAGAGTCTAAAATCAAAATATTTATTTGGGATTGGACTATTTATATTAATTTAAAGCTATTTTCGACTTTTTTATCCCATAATGAGAGATTATTAGTCATTTCATGTTGAAATATTAGTCCCATAAAGTCATTTAATAGCTTAAAATGAGAGGGACTATTAATCGCATGATGAATTTGAGATTATATAATCCCTCATAAATAGTCTTAAGAATGATAAAAAATAGTCCAAGGACTATTTAAAGGACTATTAATCTCTCATCATGCGATAAAAAAATCGAAAATAGCTTTAAGTTAATACAAATAGTCCAATCTCAAGTATACATTTTGCAAACAAACATAGCCTTAGTACTTAAAATAATTATTTTTCTTCGATCAAATTTTAAAATTTAATAATTTTTTTTTTATAATTTCAAGATTGTCAATTTATTTATTGTTGAAAACTCTGGGAAAGATATTTGAAACAAGATACATAATTGATATATTGGGTTATAGTTAAAATGATCAAAATTAAGGTTAAAATTCTATATTTGTACACCCTTGTAAGCTTTGGGTGCAAGTGTCCTAGGATATCATTGTGTTACAATAGGAGATTTGTTTTCTTAAATCTCGACCATCAATTCTTGCAATGAACAATATAAAGATCTGGTTGGCGTATTTTATAATTATTAGCTCGGTGTCCTATGTCAAGTAAATATTTATAATTATATTTTATTTATTTTTCATAATTTATATTACTATATGTATTGTTAATATTAACTAAGTAATATTAGTGTGATATTATAAATGATACTAAAAATATAATGATAAATTAAGACCAAACTAAAAAGAAATTTGTATTTGCAATTTTAAAACAGAGCAATTATTAGTTAAAAATTCTACATAAAGTGACTTTGAGAGATTATTTTAATCATTATTTGTTAAAATAGTTATACATGTAATCTTAGTTATTAATGATATTCATATTTCGTTTTTAGTGTTTAATAAAATACATAGGCTCATCAAGACAAAAATATAAAAATAAAAAGGAAGAAAATAATTAAAAGAGAATTATACATGAATATATATGATACAATTCAAGTTTCATCTATCGGATACAATTAAATGTCTACAAAGAAAAAAAAAGTTTTCAATTTGCATGTATATTGAAATCGAATTGCTTACAAATTCTATTATATATCTAATGAATAAGAGTAAAAGTCTTATTCTCACAAAATGGATGATAATTTTAAATCCTATCATTAATTTTTAATTTTGACAAACATTAGATTTATAAGTTTTTAAGCGTACCTACTACATCCAAAAATATTTCTTTTTAACATTTTTTAATTTGAAATCCAAAAAAGTCATCAAAATATGTGAACAAAAAAATAAAACTAAATTCAAGAATCTCTTCTCTTAAATAAGCAAAACTAAAAACTCTAACAATTTCATAATAAAATTAAATTTTAATACTAAATGAAATAATTACACCCAATAGCATTATAAGTTAAAAGTACATAAAAAAAAAAAAAAAGAAGAAGACAAATTTACATCATGCATATTAATTAATTAGCTAAACACCATCTAATTTTCATACGTCTATCAACTAAGCCTTTCTCATAATTAAAAGTTGTTTTTCGTTCATTTTCTTGCAAACTAAAATTTACCTTAAACATAAAATTATATATGACGCAGAGGGTAAAGAAAAGAGAAAAGATAGTTTATCGATAGAATTCAAATAAACCTCTTCTACTGCACTACATGAAATGAAAGATTGTTAGCATTAGTTATAAAATAACGCATACAAACAAATTGATATTAACGTCATTTGGATTTTGGAGGCACACAGGTATATAAAGGGAGGTGTAATGTTTAATTAAAATTTTAATTTTACAAGTTTAAATAAAATATAAAAATATCATAAAATTGATTTAATATTAACGTGATTTGGGTTTTGAAGGCACACGGATATATAAAGGGAGGTATAATGTTTAATTAAGACTTTAATTTGATAAATCTTCATAAAAACAAATTACCAATAGAAGTGTTGGGATAGGATTTGTCCGATCCGGATATCGTCTGGGCTGGGTAAAAATGATGAGTTGGGTTCGTATTTTGGTTATGGACATTGTGGCATGGGGGTTGGGCTGGGTTGGGCTCGGGGATGAGAGGCCCAGTTCTCGGTTGATAATTTCCGCACGGCTTGGGGTGATTGAGGTTTAGTCCTATTAGGAGTCCTTTTCCTGTTTTCGTGGAGGTCAGACATGTGATTAGGAAAGGTTTCTATGGACAACAAGGATAATCCAAATATGGTTTGGATTGGGATACCTCACTCCAATATGGACTCTGGGGATGACATGCATTATAAATACAAGCCATTAGCTCATGGATTATGGTACACACTCTTATATCTTACACAGAACTATAATAATTCCAGTATTATTGTTCTCTATTGTTACGCTTTTGGCCTGCTACTTACTCTCACACCGGAGCATCCCCGGACGGCCCAAGTCGTCGCTATTGTTGGGGGTGACTAACGGTTTTGTGGTTGCAGGTGCTCGTGCTTTGGTGATTTTCCACGTGCTTACAAAATCAGGCGTTAACATTGGCGCTAGAAGGAGGGCTTTCTGTGTAACGGAAATCATTGTTCACGAGAGTTGAGGTAGTAATCTCGTTTGATAATTGAAGCAGACAGCCATGGTGCAGGTTGAGCAAACTGGTTCGTCTGCGGGGAAATCAACTCGTGCTGTTAAGGGTTCTGTGATGGATCGTTTGGGACCTGGCGGTGGGAGGTCTACATCGAAAGGGACCCTGTCAGACAGGTTGAGGCGTAGGTTGGACTTTTCTTCGAGTACAAAGAATGGGGGGTCCCGAAGGAGTACTCACGGTGGGGCGAACAACACGATTGATCAGAGGGAAACCGTCAGAAAGAGGAAAGTTCAGGAGGCTCAGGATGCTATGCAGGTTCTGCAGACGCAGCAGCAGGACTTGGAAAACTTGCTGCTTAAGCTTGAGGGGGATAAAGAGCGACGGACTGCGGGGGAAAGATCCAGGGAGTCCACCCCCCAGAGTCGCCATCGGAGAAGGAGAGTCAGTATATCCCCCACTGTGCAGACGAGGGCGACTGCGGACACACCACCTGGACGGGGGGACTTCAGGTTTAGTAGTCACCGCACTGTTGTTCGGGGGCCTCATTGTAAGACCCCGAATTTTATGAAATACAAAATTTAATTTTTCTTCATATATATATTTTTTGAAACAGTAAGTGGTTAAATCGATAAAGTTAAAAGTTAAGGATGTTATGTGCAAATTTTATTTTGTCGGACAATATTCGCTTTGTCGGGGAATATTCGTTTGGTCGGGGAATATTCGTTTGGTCCGACGGCGCCGAAATAACAAATTATTGGTGGACCCCACAACGGAATATTTGTCGGATATAGAAAACGACAGAAATAACCTTTTTAAATAAAAATAGTCAACGGAACTGTTAAAATACCGGTGATAAAAGAATAGTAGCATACGGTAGTTATTGGTATTTTCTGTAGCACTCGGTACTCTACAGTAACACACGGTATTGCATAGTGTCTCATATTATTGGTCTGATAATTGACACCGTAACTGTTACGCATCATTTCATCGATAATTGTCACTGCATAATATTTTATATTATCAATTCAATAATTGTTGTTACACAGTATTTTGCATTATTGATTTAATAATTGTCATTACACTGTATTTTATATCATTGAGTCAATAATTGTTGTTGCACTGTTTTTAAAATTATTGAACCTAATAATTGTCACAGTAAAATATGCACAGTAATTCACATTATTGAATCAATAATTGTCATTACACAGTAACGTATGCTTTATTTTACATTATTGTTATCTCTATTATGATGTTATCTAAACAGTTGTATTTCATTAATTTATTGACTTGATATCTAAGAGCTAACTATACTGTATTTATAACAATTAGTCATAATAATTGAATTGATAAAGTTATTTGTTTATAATATAAAGTTAGGTGATTATTAGGTGATATGAAATGAATGGTGTAGATTAAAGTGTGAATTATTGTTGAATAATTAAATTGATTTGTTTATAATATAAAGTTAGGTGATTATTAGGTGATATGAAATAAATGGTGTAGATTAAAGTGTGAATTATTGTTGAATAATTAAATTGATTTGTTTATAATATAAAGTTAGGTGATTATTAGGTGATATGAAATGAATGGTGTAGATTAAAGATAATATAATATTTGAAATGGATGGTGTAGATTAAAAGATGATCTTTAAATGAATGGTTTAGATTAAATGAATGATAAGATTTTTGGCTATAAATAGAAGCCTTAACTTAAGGATTTTTCATAAACTTCCTTACTTGTTCTTTCTTTCTCTCTCTAAATACTTCTTGTGAAAGTTCTCTCTAAGTGTGCTTAAGTCATCTTGAGTATTTGTGAAGATCTATAAGCATACGTGTACTGTTCAAGTTAATCAACCTCATTTAAATCAATATCCAGTCACGTGTTGAGGTAAGGGATACCATCTTTTTCATCTTCCATTATTCAAACATACTATGGTAAGGGATTATCATTATTTGATTCTCGATAATAATATTGTTTCTTCCTTACTCATAAGATGTGCCTTTTATTTTCATGTATTAAATTGTGGGAATAACCTTACGGAGCGGATTGCCGCCTGTTGGTGAATAACCTTTCGTATTCATTCATTACTAATCTCTGAGAATAACCTTACGGAGCGGATTGCCGCCTGTTTGGTGAATAACTCTTTGTACTCAAATTCTATTAAATTGTGGGAATAACCTTACGGAGCGGATTGCCGCCTGTTTGGTGAATAACTCTTTGTACTCAAATTCTATTAAATTGTGGGAATAACCTTACGGAGCGGATTGCCGCCTGTTGGTGAATAACCCTTTGTATTAATTTCCTTCACCTTTTGTTAATCAAACCTGCTACGGTAAGGGATATTATTTTCTTTCATACTCCTAAATCGAAATTTATTATGGAACTATTGCTTCTATAATTCCTGAAAATATTATATGTTCCATAATAGTTGAACTTCATTATTTCAACTGAATCTTCCTATTTACGAGAACCTTTCTATTGAATTGTAACCGTTATTCTGAACTGTGGATCTTGAATATCATTTTTAAATTTCACTCCACATCATGTTGACAATTTGGACATTATTTGAATCTGTACAAAGTAAACTTCCGATACTTATTGTTATCCTATTTCTTCTGTTCATCATTTATATCATTCTAATCATCCAAAAATCAAGCTGTTGTGAATATCTGTGGCCGGGGGCACAGATGTGATATATTTGTTGAACAGATGATAGGTTAAAGGCGATATAATAGGTTAAAGGCGATACATCTGTTCGGTGTCTTTTATGGCACGTGGTGAATGTTCTCTTTGGCCCGTAGTGCAAAGATGAACTGTTGTTTGGTATGATTATGACCAAAGGCTGAATCTGGTATAATCATGACCGTTGGTGCTATATTGAATATCTTTGGCCCGTAGTACAAAGATGAACTGTTGATGTGCATGATTATGATCAGGAACTGTGAATTTGTATTATCTTGACTAATGATATTTCAGATGATAAAAGTTGATGATGTTTTTCCTAAAAAGAGAACCGAGTGGACATTATAGTCTGCATTATTCTTCTAATAGATTACTCATTCCGCTGCTATTATTGATCTGAACGTTGTTTAAGAATTTAACTGCAGTTTTTGATATAAACCTTGTAGTCTATTGTATTCTATCAAGAACTCAACTGTTGAAGACTAATGATAATTTATTCGTCATTATCTTAGTCATGATATTCTTTACTGGGCTATTTGAGCTCACCCTTTCTTTTGTTCCATTGTTTTTCAACAGGAGATGAAAACATAACAGGGTCTAGCCGGGGAATGGAGTGAGGGTCCGAGGAATAGTTATCATAGTCTTCACGTTTTGTAAAATAGTGTGGCAATAATAGTGAAGACTTAGTTGTGTATTATTATACACTGTATTGTTGTACGTTGTGCTTTGTTGTAATAATTTTGGTGTAGTATTTTGACGACTCAAGTTTGGGCTGTGTGGGCCCAGATTTGGGGGCGTCACAGTTGGCATCAGAGCTTAGGGATATGGTCTTTAATGGAGATCTGGGGTAGAACTAGGAGGGGAGAGACGAATAGAATCAGTCACTAGTGTGTCCTACCTAAAATAGATTTTATTATCTAATGAGTCGATTTGAATGTAGGAACATGAAGTGATGAGTCAGTTTATTTGAACTAACATTTATTTTGTGACCACAGTTAAGTATGGCATCTGAAAATCAAGAGGTTAATTATGAAATTACCGAAACAAATGTAGCTGCAAAACAAGAGGCGACGAATAATCTTCTTACAAACTCAGAGTTGAATCATTTGTCTAAGGCAAAAATTATGCGTGTTCTATCCAGTAAGGATGAAGGTGAAAGCTCTGCTACAGTCGTTCCAGATCCATTCTTAGAAGCAATTAAAGGAAGTAACGAACTTGCGGAAATTATTGCCTTTAATTTACTCACTAATTGGGAGAGTGATATCACATGGTTATGCTCTATAACAAAGGATCAGAATATATGGACTTTTCATATTAGTCTTTGGGATTTATGGTGTTCCAGCTATGATTTTCAAGATTATTTAAAAATGATGTTTCTATACTTTTGGGCGTTACAATTTAGAGGAATTCAGGTTAAGTTAGTCACTATCGTGGAAACTGCAGTCCATCGAAAATACTATTTTAATGGAAATCATTGGTACCTTACTACTGATGAAGTTGATGAACCCGAGAAACAGTTTGCTAGAAAATTATTCAGTGGTATTCCCATGGTTGAAATACGTGAAGATCCGAATGAAGTATTCAGGATTCGATTTGACGATAACAGTCAAGAAACCGAATGAGGTGATAACCGGTAAGCTATTCATAAATTCTCGTGAAGTCTATGCCATATTAGATACTGGCTCTATCCACTCTTTTATCTCACCTATATGTACTCAACGTTTAAATTTGACTATTGAAAACTTAAATCTTGTCTTATCAGTTGAAACCTCATTGGGAGAAATACCTATTACATTTACTATCTATAAATCTTGCCTAGTTCAAATCAACAACCTCACATTACCTGTTGACCTTATTTCTTTGGAGATGCGTGAATTTGATGTGATTTTAGGAATTGATTGGTTGACTACCCATCATGCTAAAATTGATTGTTTTCATAAGATTATTAGTTTTCATATTCCTAATCAACCTGTCATGCAAATTCAAGTAACTAAACCATTGAAATCTATAACTGTTATTTCTAGCCATAAAGCCATTCGTTTATTGAAAAACGGATGTCAAGCCTTTTTAGCTCATGTCACTGATTTGAACAAAAACACGTCAAACTTGAATGATATTCCCATTGTTAATGAGTTTCCTGACTTTTTTTCTGAGGAACTTTCTGGCTTACCCCAAACCGTGAAATTGATTCTTATATTGATCTTGAACCCGGTACCAAGCCCATTTCCAAAGCTCCCTACCGAATGGCTCCCATTGAACTTCAAGAGTTAAAAGTCCAACTACAGGAATTGTTGGATACCGGTTTCATTCGTCCGAGTGCATCACCTTGGGGTGCTCCTGTTCTATTTGTGAAGAAGAAAGACGGGAGTATGAGATTGTGCATTGACTACCGAGAATTGAACCATGTCACCATCAAGAACAGGTACCCGTTACCTCGGATTGATGACATGTTTGATCAATTGCAAGGCGCTCAACATTTCTCAAAGATTGATCTCCGTTCTGGATATCATCAGTTAAAGGTTAAAGCTGAGGACATTCCAAAGACTGCTTTCAGAACTCGTTATGGGCATTATGAGTTCTTAGTCATGCCTTTTGGACTAACTAATGCTCCTGCAGCTTTCATGGACATGATGAACCGGATATTCAAGGAACATTTGGATCATTTTGTGGTTGTCTTTATTGATGACATCCTCATATACTCCAAGAGTCGCGAGGATCATGAACAACATCTGAGATTGATACTACAAAAGCGCCGTGAAAACAAATTATATGCCAAGTTGAAGAAATGTGAGTTCTGGCTTGAGGAGGTCGCGTTTCTTGGGCATGTGATTTCTAGTCAAGGAATATCAGTCGATCCTGCGAAGATTGAAACGGTACTAAATTGGGAACAACCCAAAACAGTAACCGAAGTCCGAAGTTTTCTGGGTCTAGCTGGTTATTATCGGAGATTCGTAGAAGGATTTTCTCGAATCGCCACTCCATTAACGCAGCTTACTCGGAAAAGCACAAAATTCATATGGAGCGAGGAATGCGAGAAAAGTTTCCAAGAACTCAAGAAGAGACTGGTTTCAGCTCCTGTTCTGACCATACCATCAGGATCAGGAGAATTTGTTATCTACAGCGATGCTTCTGGCAAAGGTCTAGGCTGTGTCCTTATGCAACATGGAAATGTTATAGCCTACGCCTCTCGACAACTCAAAGATTATGAGAAAAATTATCCTACTCATGATCTAGAGTTGGCAGCAGTCGTTTTCGCGTTGAAGATCTGGAGACACTACTTGTACGGAGAAAAAGTGGATATCTATACGGATCATAAAAGTCTCAAGTATTTCTTCACCCAGAAGGAACTCAACATGCGACAACGACGTTGGCTTGAGCTGTTAAAGGATTATGACCACACAATCCAGTATCACCCGGGAAAGGCGAACGTTGTAGCTGACGCTTTGAGCAGAAAATCTTATGCAAGTACAAGTGCACTGCTGACAACACAAAAGTGTATTTTGTACGACTTGCAAAAGATGGAGATAGAGCTAAAGACACCAGGGACCCGCTCGAAGATTGCTCACGTGCGAGTAGAACCAACTTTAATCGATAAAATTAAAGCTGCTCAAGCTACCGATCCGGAACTGATAAACATGATAAAGAAAGTACAAGAAGGTGCCATTCCCGAAGCAAGAATCGACGAGAAAGGAATACTTCGAGTCAACTCTCGACTCTGTGTTCCTAACGATCCTGAATTAAAGCATAAAATCATGATGGAGGCACACAACACGCCGTTTGCAATCCACCCAGGAGGTACCAAGATGTATCGAGATCTTCGACATACATTTTGGTGGAACAATATGAAAAGAGAGATTGCGGAGTTTATCTCAAGGTGCCTAACTTGTCAACGTGTCAAGGCAGAACATCAAGTTCCTAAAGGTCCATTACAATCACTTGAAGTTCCCGAATGGAAGTGGGAACACATCAATATGGACTTCGTGACGGGTCTTCCAAAAGTTTCTCAAGGCTTAGATGCAATTTGGGTGATCGTAGATAGATTGACCAAATCTGCTCATTTCTTGCCTATACGAGAAAACTTTTCACTTGAACGTCTTGCCGGTATGTACATAAATGAGATCGTGAGATTGCATGGCATGCCAGTTTCCATAGTTTCTGATCGGGATCCTAGATTCACTTCACGCTTTTGGATCAGTCTACAAAAAGCTATGGGCACTGAACTACGTTTTAGTTCTGCATACCATCCTCAAACGGACGGACAATCGGAAAGGACGATCCAGACCCTCGAAGATCTTTTGAGACTTTGTGTATTAGACTTCAAAGGAAGTTGGGATAAGTACTTGCCATTGGTGGAATTTTCTTACAACAACAGTTACCAAGCAAGCATAGGCATGGCTCCATTCGAGGCTTTGTATGGAAGGAAGTGTCGCTCTCCAATATGTTGGAATGAGGTAGGAGAAGCAAAATTGTTGGGACCCGAGTTGGTACGCTTGACGACCGAAAAGATCCAAATGATCCGACAACGAATACAGACCGCACAAGAACGACAAAAGAGTTATGCTGATCTTCATCGGAGAGACGAAAGTTTCAACGTCGGAGATCATGTATTCTTACGTGTTTCTCCATGGAAAGGGGTTACGAGATTCGAAAAGAGAGGAAAGCTCAACCCTCGATTTATTGGCCCATTTGAAATCCTCGATCGAATAGGAACCGTAGCCTACAGACTAGCCCTACCACCAAGTATGTCTCGCATCCATAACGTTTTTCACATATCTATGTTACGTAAATATGTGAAGGACCCAAACCACGTCATTGAGTTAGAACCAGACGTTATAGCAGAAGATTTAACATACGAGGAGGTACCTGTTAAGATCCTGGATAAGAAGGAGCAGATCCTACGCTCAAAGGTTATACCTCAAGTTAAGGTTTTATGGAGGAACCAAGATACTGAGAAAATGACCTGGGAGCTAGAATCTGAGATGAAATCTAAGTATCCTTACCTCTTCGATATGTCAGGTACGTCAATTTCGGGGACGAAATTTCATAAGGAGGGGAGGTTGTAAGACCCCGAATTTTATGAAATACAAAATTTAATTTTTCTTCATATATATATTTTTTGAAACAGTAAGTGGTTAAATCGATAAAGTTAAAAGTTAAGGATGTTATGTGCAAATTTTATTTTGTCGGACAATATTCGCTTTGTCGGGGAATATTCGTTTGGTCGGGGAATATTCGTTTGGTCCGACGGCGCCGAAATAACAAATTATTGGTGGACCCCACAACGGAATATTTGTCGGATATAGAAAACGACAGAAATAACCTTTTTAAATAAAAATAGTCAACGGAACTGTTAAAATACCGGTGATAAAAGAATAGTAGCATACGGTAGTTATTGGTATTTTCTGTAGCACTCGGTACTCTACAGTAACACACGGTATTGCATAGTGTCTCATATTATTGGTCTGATAATTGACACCGTAACTGTTACGCATCATTTCATCGATAATTGTCACTGCATAATATTTTATATTATCAATTCAATAATTGTTGTTACACAGTATTTTGCATTATTGATTTAATAATTGTCATTACACTGTATTTTATATCATTGAGTCAATAATTGTTGTTGCACTGTTTTTAAAATTATTGAACCTAATAATTGTCACAGTAAAATATGCACAGTAATTCACATTATTGAATCAATAATTGTCATTACACAGTAACGTATGCTTTATTTTACATTATTGTTATCTCTATTATGATGTTATCTAAACAGTTGTATTTCATTAATTTATTGACTTGATATCTAAGAGCTAACTATACTGTATTTATAACAATTAGTCATAATAATTGAATTGATAAAGTTATTTGTTTATAATATAAAGTTAGGTGATTATTAGGTGATATGAAATGAATGGTGTAGATTAAAGTGTGAATTATTGTTGAATAATTAAATTGATTTGTTTATAATATAAAGTTAGGTGATTATTAGGTGATATGAAATAAATGGTGTAGATTAAAGTGTGAATTATTGTTGAATAATTAAATTGATTTGTTTATAATATAAAGTTAGGTGATTATTAGGTGATATGAAATGAATGGTGTAGATTAAAGATAATATAATATTTGAAATGGATGGTGTAGATTAAAAGATGATCTTTAAATGAATGGTTTAGATTAAATGAATGATAAGATTTTTGGCTATAAATAGAAGCCTTAACTTAAGGATTTTTCATAAACTTCCTTACTTGTTCTTTCTTTCTCTCTCTAAATACTTCTTGTGAAAGTTCTCTCTAAGTGTGCTTAAGTCATCTTGAGTATTTGTGAAGATCTATAAGCATACGTGTACTGTTCAAGTTAATCAACCTCATTTAAATCAATATCCAGTCACGTGTTGAGGTAAGGGATACCATCTTTTTCATCTTCCATTATTCAAACATACTATGGTAAGGGATTATCATTATTTGATTCTCGATAATAATATTGTTTCTTCCTTACTCATAAGATGTGCCTTTTATTTCCATGTATTAAATTGTGGGAATAACCTTACGGAGCGGATTGCCGCCTGTTGGTGAATAACCTTTCGTATTCATTCATTACTAATCTCTGAGAATAACCTTACGGAGCGGATTGCCGCCTGTTTGGTGAATAACTCTTTGTACTCAAATTCTATTAAATTGTGGGAATAACCTTACGGAGCGGATTGCCGCCTGTTTGGTGAATAACTCTTTGTACTCAAATTCTATTAAATTGTGGGAATAACCTTACGGAGCGGATTGCCGCCTGTTGGTGAATAACCCTTTGTATTAATTTCCTTCACCTTTTGTTAATCAAACCTGCTACGGTAAGGGATATTATTTTCTTTCATACTCCTAAATCGAAATTTATTATGGAACTATTGCTTCTATAATTCCTGAAAATATTATATGTTCCATAATAGTTGAACTTCATTATTTCAACTGAATCTTCCTATTTACGAGAACCTTTCTATTGAATTGTAACCGTTATTCTGAACTGTGGATCTTGAATATCATTTTTAAATTTCACTCCACATCATGTTGACAATTTGGACATTATTTGAATCTGTACAAAGTAAACTTCCGATACTTATTGTTATCCTATTTCTTCTGTTCATCATTTATATCATTCTAATCATCCAAAAATCAAGCTGTTGTGAATATCTGTGGCCGGGGGCACAGATGTGATATATTTGTTGAACAGATGATAGGTTAAAGGCGATATAATAGGTTAAAGGCGATACATCTGTTCGGTGTCTTTTATGGCACGTGGTGAATGTTCTCTTTGGCCCGTAGTGCAAAGATGAACTGTTGTTTGGTATGATTATGACCAAAGGCTGAATCTGGTATAATCATGACCGTTGGTGCTATATTGAATATCTTTGGCCCGTAGTACAAAGATGAACTGTTGATGTGCATGATTATGATCAGGAACTGTGAATTTGTATTATCTTGACTAATGATATTTCAGATGATAAAAGTTGATGATGTTTTTCCTAAAAAGAGAACCGAGTGGACATTATAGTCTGCATTATTCTTCTAATAGATTACTCATTCCGCTGCTATTATTGATCTGAACGTTGTTTAAGAATTTAACTGCAGTTTTTGATATAAACCTTGTAGTCTATTGTATTCTATCAAGAACTCAACTGTTGAAGACTAATGATAATTTATTCGTCATTATCTTAGTCATGATATTCTTTACTGGGCTATTTGAGCTCACCCTTTCTTTTGTTCCATTGTTTTTCAACAGGAGATGAAAACATAACAGGGTCTAGCCGGGGAATGGAGTGAGGGTCCGAGGAATAGTTATCATAGTCTTCACGTTTTGTAAAATAGTGTGGCAATAATAGTGAAGACTTAGTTGTGTATTATTATACACTGTATTATTGTACGTTGTGCTTTGTTGTAATAATTTTGGTGTAGTATTTTGACGACTCAAGTTTGGGCTGTGTGGGCCCAGATTTGGGGGCGTCACACTCATGATGGCCCCCTGAGGAATAAATCAGAAACATACGAGAGCAGAACCAAGAGCGGCTACACTCCTAGCCGTCGAGAAGACCCAAGAGGGGGTCGGTCTGGTTCGGAAAGCAACCGCTATCGGGAGGGTCCGAGGCGAGATAGCTTTGATTTGAAGAATGATCGCCATCGGGATGATCCGAGGCGAGGACGGTCTGATTTGAAGGGTGATCATCGTCGGGACGATCTGAGGCGGGGTCGATCTGGTTCGGGGGGTGATCGCCATCGGGAGAATCCGAGGCCGGGTCAGCCGAACCGTCTTGAGACCGAACACCACGTGAACAATGGTGGTCAGGTAGTCGAAGGCCCAGCAAAAGAGCCTTTACAGTAGGGCCCAACTCCTACCGATCTTCTGATGGAAAGGCTGGCGGAAATGGAACGAATGATAGCTGAGGTGAAACCAGCGGCGATGACGTTGAGCAGCAAGTCGCCCTTCTCGTCAGCTATTAACCAGGAGAAAGCAGACCCAAAAATGAAGTTGCCGCCTTTGGATACGTACGATGGCACTGGGGATCCATTTGACCACACCAATGGATATGAGATAGTGATGGGTTATTTCAATCACTCGGAGGCAGGGATGTGCAAGATCTTTATGACCACGCTTACAAAGGCGGTAAAGCAATGGGTAGTGTCCTTGCCCCCGGGTAGCATCAATTCATGGGGAGAGCTAACCGACAAGTTCCATGAGCGATTCGGAAGCAATAAAAGGAGAGGGAAGCTTACCACTTCGCTGATGCAGATCAGGCAGAGGAGTAATGAATTCCTGGCACAGTACGTACAGAGGTTCAGGGATGCTGTCGGGACTGTGGCGGAACTCAATGTCACTCAGGCCTTGGGATTCTTCACCACCGGGTTAGATGTTAGTCGGTCGAAGAAATTACTAAAAAACATCATGTTCAACCCTCCTAAAGATTTGGCCGACGCCTACGAGAGGGCTGAAAAATTGATATCGATAGAAGAAGCAATGAACAACCTTACGCCGGCACAGGAGGTGGCCGCTCGGCCCAAGGGGGAAGGATCCAAGCCTGGGGTGTGGGATCGGATTGGTCCGAAGACAGCAGTACCACCTCAGACCGAGAAAATGTTATTCCGTTCGAAACAGCCACCGAAGGTATATACTCCATTGAGCACTGACAGGGTGCTCATTTTGGACGAGATAAGGGGAAAACCTTGCTATGAATCGCCTCCACCAATTAAAGGGGGGGATCGGAGGTTCTACTGTCAGTACCACCAGGACAAGGGCCACTCTACAGGGAGGTGCAAAGCACTGAAGGAGATGATCGAAAGAAATGTACAGAAAGGTGAATTGGTCCAGTATGTTGCTGGTCGGCAGGCTCTGGGGGGAAGTCAGCCTCCCGCCCAGGAGGGGTGTCCGCAGAGAAGAGTCGTCGATGTCATCTCTGGTGGAACTTTCCAGAGGCAAGGTGGCAAGAAGCGGCGGGCCGGACCTGATGGGGTCATGTCAGTAGACCGTCCAATAAAAGTGGAAAAGCCATTCCCAGGGACTGTGATTTCTTTTACCGACAAAGACTACCCACTCGATGCCGTAGAACCACACGAAGGGGCCCTAGTCATCACGGCCCAGGTCGGCCCCGTCGATATGAAGCGGATGATGATTGACAATGGTTCTTCGGTCGATGTCTTATATAGTCATGCATATCAGAGGATGGACTTACAAGGTGTGAGAATGGAGGTAGGTTTCGAGGCTCCTCTGTATGGATTTGGCAATGAACAAGTTCCCGTGGTCGGGACGGTCGAGCTACTGGTAGTGTTCGGCACTCTTCCGAGACAGAGGCAGGTGATGGTGAAGTTTTTTGTGGTACAAGTAGATTCGGCTTATAATGCCAACTTAGGCCGAACCACCTTATCGGCCCTTCAGGCAGTGACCTCGATCCCGCATTTTAAGATGAAGTTTCATACTGCTAACGGGGTCGGGGAAGTGTTGGGCGACTTGGTTATAGCCCGAAGGTGCTATCGACATACGCTTACATCGTCTTCGGTAGGGGTCAGTAAGTTCAAGCAAACGATGAGGGTGGACGTGGAGCCTTTCACAGAGGGGGTTACGGAACCCTTGGCTCTACCTGCTGAGGAAACCGAAGATGTTAAGCTGATACCGGGCAATCCCCTGAAAGTGGTGAAGATTGGTGCCGGGCTACAGGATCCAGTTAAGAAGGAATTGGTGAAGCTGCATCAGACATATGCCGATATCTTTGCCTGGACACCCAACGACATGCCCGGATTAGCTAAAGGAGTGGCTGTCCATCGGCTGTCGGTTGATTCAGAAAGGAAACCAGTTCGACAGAAGAGGAGGATCTTTGCACCCGAAAGGCAAAAGGTAATTGATGACGAGATCGGAAAGCTTTTGAAAGCTGGTATAATTCAGGAGATCGAGTACCCGGAATGGTTAGCCAATGTAGTGCTTGTCAGAAAGCAGAATGGGAAGTGGAGGGTCTGTATTGACTACACCAACCTCAATAAGGTGTGCCCAAAGGATTTCTACCCCTTTCCTCATATCGATCAATTAAGTGATGCTACGTCGGGAAACGCAATACTCAGCTTTTTGGATGCATTCTCAGGGTACCACCAGATTCTGATGGCAGAAGAGGATATCCCAAAAACGGCCTTTATAACCCATCGGACGACTTATGCTTATAAGAGGATGACGTTCGGGTTAATCAATGCGGGCGCCACTTATCAAAGGATGATGAATCTGGTGTTCGAGAAGCAGATCGGAAGGAATATGGAGGTTTACGTGGACGACATGATAGTTCGAAGCGTCAAAGTGCAAGATTACCTGAGGGATCTGGAGGAATGTTTCCAAACGGTCAGAAGTTACAACATGAGGTTGAATCCTACCAAGTGCACTTTTGGTTTGGGTTCGGGAAAATTTCTGGGGTATCTGGTTAGTAGAAGGGGCATAGAGACTAATCCGGAAAAGATCAGGGTCATACTGGATATGAGATCTCCCCAGACTATTAAGGACGTGCAAAGGCTGACCGGAAGAATTGCCGCGTTAAGAAGGTTCATGTCCCGGTCGGCAGAAAGGTCTCCCCTTCTTCGACACTCTGAAGGGCCCGAAGAATGAAAAAACTTTCCAATGGACGTCTGAATGTGAAGACGCCTTTCAGAACGTAAAGAGGTACCTGATGACAGTCCCTTTCCTACAAAAGCCGAAGCCCCGAGAAACGCTTTATCTTTATCTAGCAGTAAGTTCTTTGGCGGTGGGAGCAGTACTAGTTCAGGAAGAGGATGGTAGGCAGACCCCTGTGTATTACGTCAGCCCTGCTTTGAGAGACGCTGAGACTCGCTATCCGAATCTGGAGAAATGTGCCTATGCTCTGGTAATTGCAAGTAGGAAACTCAGACACTACTTTCAGGGTCGGATGGTGGTCATCTATACGGATCAGCCATTAAAGAAAGTACTTCATAAGCCGGACACGTCAGGTCGATTGATAGCGTGAGCAGTGGAGTTGAGCCAGTTTGTCTTGGAGTACAAGCCTCGGACGACAATTAAAGGGCAGGCCTTGGCTGATTTCATAGTGGAATGCATGTTTTCTGAGGAGGATGAAGGACCGAACTCTGGTGGTCAGGTTGAGTTGCTATCCAAAGAACAGTTCCAAACATCTTCGGCGTGGACTTTATACGTGGATGGTTCGTCTTCGGCTGATGCAAGTGGGGCAGGGATGATCCTCGCTAGTCCTGAGGGTTTCCGGGTTCAGCAGGCGGTGCGGTTTCTGTTCAAGACAACTAACAATGAAGCCGAGTATGAGGCCATTTTAGCAGGATTGAGGTTGGCTCGGAGCTTGGAAGTGAAGCGTATCATCATCTTCAGTGACTCACAGTTGGTGGTTAAACAGATCAAAGGAGAGTATGAAGCCAGGGGGGATAGGATGGCTAAATATTTGGCGGAAGTAAAGATGTTGCTCCATCAGTTTGACTCATACTCCCTTCAGGGTGTGGATCGGGAAGATAATACGGTTGCTGATGCCCTATCCAAGTTGGCTGCTACGCAGGCAGAGTCCCTTACTGGGTCGGTATATATGGAAGTGCTTAAGGAGCCTAGCATCCAGAAGAAGGAAATTAAGTGTTTAATGGAAAGGGAAAATTGTTGGATGACACCGTATACAGAGTACTTGGCGGATGGGAAGTTGCCAACCGATAAGCTCTTGGCAAAAAAGATCAAATACAGGAGTTCTTACTTTTGTTTGATTGATGGAGACTTATATCGTCGCACGTATTCAGGTCCTTTGGCAAAATGTTTGGTTCCGGCAGAAGCGACCTATCTCTACAGGAGGTCCATGAGGGGATCTGTGGCGATCACATGGGGGCTAAGTCGCTGGCATACAAGTTGGTTCGACAAGGTTATTATTGGCCGACCATGTTTCAAGAGGCGAAAGGTTACGTGCAAAGGTGTCCGAAGTGTCAGCTCAACAGTTCTGTACCACATAAGCCTCCGGAGGAGCTGTCATCGGTGTTGTCACCTATCCCTTTTGCGGTATGGGGGGTTGACTTGGTCGGTCCGATGCCGAAGGGAAAAGGGCAGGTGGCTTACATGATAGTCGCCATTGATTATATGACAAAGTGGGTTGAGGCGAAGCCACTTCGAAGGATTGCTGAGAAGGATTGTATTCAATTTCTGAAGGAATATGTGGTGTATAGGTTCGGCATTCCAATGGTTCTGGTATCGGACAATGGGTTGCAATTTGTGGGGTCGGACTTTGAAAAATTTCTCGAAGAGTTGGGTGTTCAGCATCGAAGGGTATCAGTGGCACACCCTCAAGCTAATGGGCAGGTCGAGGTGACCAATAGAACTCTCCTCAACGGGATCAAGAAGAGGTTAGATGGGGCCAAAGGGCGATGACCGGAAGAATTACCAAGTGTGTTATGGGCGTACCGAACGACCCCTCGGTCTACTACCGGAGACTCTCCCTTTCGGCTAGCTTATGGGACTGAAGCCCTAATTCCTGTGGATGTGGGGTCGCCTTCGTTCAGAAGGGTTACCTTTAGAGAAGCTTATAATGATCAGGGTCTGAGGTTGAACCTTGATCTGGTGGATGAGGTCCGGGATGCTGCGATTTTTCGATTGGCAGCGTATCAACAAAGAACGGCCAGGCATTACAACAGAAGAGTCAGGCAAAGAAGGTTTGAAGTCGGGGATCTGGTCCTTCCGGAGGCTGAGGCCTCTACTCCTCTGGAAACGGGAAAGTTGATGCCGACCTGGGAAGGGCCGTATGAGATCATCGAGGTTGTCAAGCCAGGTACTTATCATCTAAAGGATATGTCGGGGGCCGAACTCAAAAATTACTGGCATGCTGCCAGACTAAGGAAGTACTATCAGTAATTGCCCGTAGTAATTCGGGTGTCACTTCGGTTACGTTCAGTTATTTCCATGTTATCAATTTTTAGTGTTCGGTAGTTGTTATCAGTTCTTGAGGTCATTTAAACTTGTTTAGAAAGTCAGAGGTTTATATTATTTAAAGTGCTGATGTCTGTCCGGATGCAAAATGTAATACTTGAAAAAGACGTCAATGAAGCAAGATATTTTTCATTCAAATTTGTTACATTTACATATATGAACAAAAAGTACATTAAACTAATGGCTGGGGGGATCTGCAAGTGAAGCTTCGGGGTCGGGGGTTTCCTTGTCTTCAGTAGGGGTCTGATCCTCTTGAGGGGTCTGATCCTCTTGGGGGTTCTGACCTTCGGGAGGAGATTGAACCGAAGGAGGTGCTTCGGTCGTGGGCGACTGCTGGATGAGATCTGTTGTCTGACTTTCTGGGCTTTGTTGATCGGGCGTGGGGCTCGGCTCTGTGGGTGGATTTGGTTGTTTGGGAGAGTTGATTGTGGGTTCTTCTTGATCAGACATGTCATCGTCCGATGAGAAGCCCAGAGTGATGGGATTGACTCCAGCTTGTGCCACCAGGCTCTTGGCGTATAGATACCCCTTGGTGTACTGGTCCATTACTGCCTCCGCCAGCTCCTTGGATTTCCTATACTCCTCAATGATTGCTTTTTTGGAGTCTTCGGATGGTTGAAGGGTTTGGGTCTTGAGCTGCTCGATCTCCTCTGCGAGGAGTTTGTTCGTTGTAGTCAGGAGGGTGATGGACTCGCTTTTCTCGTTCAGGCTTCGGGTCAGCTGGAGGGTTTTCTGATGGAGGTCCTGGTTCTGCTTCAAAAGCTCTTCCGATTTCTTGGTTCTGTTTTCTAGCTCTTGAAGCAGGGAGGTTCTGTTTGTGGCGAGGTCGGCCAGTTTTGCTTTCAGGGATTGGTTCTGGTGGGTTTGTTCGGTCAGCTGGTTCTGAACGTTTTGGAGCAAGGCGTCGATGGCGTTTGCTTGAATGAGGTGTTCGGCCATCTCTTGCTGAATCTCGATGTGTTTCTCGAGGAGTTGACCGTGTTCTTTTTTGAGGTTGTCATGATCCTCATGGAGTTGGTGATGGTCCGTTTTGAGTTGATCCAGTTCAGCCTGAAGTCGGGTGATGGTGTCGGTCTGATCTGATTGGGTTTTCTGTTGGTTATGTAGGCGGCTGAACCCTCCAAGTGTCTGCAAAAGATAGGTAGATTATTGCTTCAGTTTTTGATATGAATTGATAATTTTACTGAAAGAAAAGTGTTTACCTGTCCGAGGTGGAGCATAGTTTTGGTCAGCAGCGCTTGGGGGTCTGAGACGGGATAATGCGAATCGTCGGCAGGAAGGTTGAAAAAACAGAAGAGATCTTCAGGAATGTAAGAGTTGGGCTCAGTGGGGAAGAAGGAGAGTTGGGAGAATAGAGGAATGGGAATGTCGGGGTATGATTTATCTTGGTTGAAGGATGAGGCTCTGGGCTCAGGGTTTTTTGCTGAGGTTGGGGCTGGGGAGTGGTCAGACTCGATCTCAATGGGTGTTGGGGATCGGGTAGGTTGTTGAGGGGGTATGTTCTGATCGGTGGAGGTTGGGGTCGGAAAAAGGGGGTGTGAAGTTTGGGTTTTGATTGGGGAAATTGGTTCTTTCTCTCCGAGTATGGGTGATGGTGAAGTGGGTGGAGAAGGGGTGTTCGGATGGGCAGCGACTGGGGGGTTTATTGGAAGGGGGTCAGCAGTTCGGGGAGGGAGATCGGCGGTCTTGACTAGTCTTCTTCTTTTTCTTTTCCTGAACTGCTGTTTCTCTAGGTCCGTCATGTCTAGAACACTTTTTTCGGGGCGAGGTTCGATTGAGGAGGCGTGGGAGAGGACGGTTCGGGTGGTTAAGGGGTTGGCAGGTTGGGGCTCTGTGTTCACCGGAGGGGGTCTGAGGGCGTGGTGGGCTGGTCTTATAGTTGGTTAGGGAGCAGGGTGGGAAGAGGATTCTGGTCTTGCGGTCGGTTCGGGAGCGGCTTTGATGGTCGATGTGGGGTTAACTGCGAATGGTTGGTTTTTGTAAATTTCAACTACTGGTGCCAAAATAAAATAAAAGAGGGGAGATTAGATGAATGCATTGTGTTAGTGCGAAGAATAAAGGATAATTGAGTTCGGGAACTTACGTCCGTGGGAATGTAGCCATTTGTGGTCCGCTAGGAGGTTGATACTCCACGGTTCTTCGGGGATCTTCCTACAGAGGCGTTTGAACTTGTTTTCTCGCTCTTCGGTGATGGGGTCGACGGTTGGTTTCTCTGGGTTCCCCCATGGTGGAATCAGATGGGTGTCAGGGCCGGAGACGTAGAACCATTCTTTGTTCCATCCTTTGTTGCTTGAGGGCAGCTGCATCCATGCTTTCTGGCCTGGGAGTCTGTTTATGGTTCTGAACCCTGCCTCTTTGGATCGGGTTAGGCAAAAGATGTGGAAGAAGAAGTCGAGAGATGGGGTAATTTTGAGGTCGTGACAGTGGGCGATGAAGCATATGATATGGATATATGAGTTGGGGACTAATTGGGATAAACCTATTCCAAGGAAGTCTAGGAGATCGGTAATGAAGGGATGGAGGGGAAATCGAACGCCGTTCCTTAAGACCTGGACTGGCACGGCGACCTTAGGAGTGGATGGACGCCAGTACAGTCGTTCTTCAGGCTTCGGTACAGTAAGGGAGTACTCGCCGGGGAAATGGAAATCTCTTTTGTATTGATGGAGGGTTTGTTTAGTGATTTTAGAGGGAGTGTTAGCGTGGCTGAATTCCTCTTCGTCACTGAACATTGCCCTTATTTCGGCTTCTTGCTGTTTTGTTATGGAGACGGTGGCAGAGGAGGAGGCGACGAAATTGGAGGAAGCCATGGATTCCGATAGAAGGACTTGGGTTTTGGGGGGGTAGTGCTTAGATGAGTTTTGGAGTCTGTAATCGAGTGGGGAGTGCCGATTAGAGGAATCGGAGGATTTTTGATGCTATAGCAAGGGCGTTGTTGAAAGTCTTGCTGTTGGACCTGTACGAGGAGAGAGGAGGGGATTTTGAAATGTTGTTGAAGATGAAGGGTTTCTATCGAAACAAGGGTTTTGTATCTTGGTTTTGGAGAACACGTGTGACTGATGTGGAAGGGTGACAGTTGGGGGTTTGTTTGGCAACGGTTAGGTTTATGTCTGATTAAATGGGTGGTGTTATACTCTCCTAATTTTACCTTTTAAATTAGGAGAGTGGGGGGTAATGTTGGGATAGGATTTGTTTGACCCGGATATCGTCTGGTCTGGGTAAAAATGATGGGTTGGGTTCGTATTTTGGTTATGGACATTGTGGCATGGGGGTTCGGCTGGGTTGGGCTCGGGGATGAGAGGCCCAGTTCTCGGTTGATAATTTTCGCACGGCTTGGGGTGATTGAGGTTTAGTCCTATTAGGAGTCATTTTCCTGTTTTCGTGGAGGTCAGACATGTGATTAGGAAAGGTTTCTATGGACAACAAGGATAATCCAAATATAGTTTGGATTGGGATACCTCACTCCAATAAGGACTCTGGGGATGACATGCATTATAAATACAAGCCATTAGCTCCTGGATTATGGTACACACTCTTATATCTTACACAGAACTATAATAATTCCAGCATTATTGTTCTCTATTGTTACGCTTTTGGCCTGCTACTTACTCTCACACCGGAGCATCCCCGGACGGCCCAAGCCGTCGCTATTGTTGGGGGTGACTAACGGTTTTGTGGTTGCAGGTGCTCGTGCTTTGGTGATTTTTCACGTGTTTACAAAATCAGGCGTTAACAAGAAGTATAAATAACTCAGCAAATATTATTATTATAATATTATTTTAAATAATAATAAGTTATATTTAATGTATGAGTCAACTCAATTTGAGACTAGCCAAATTCTTTCCATTAACTCATATAAAAAATCATTATTTATACTATTATAATAAATAATAAATTAAGTATTTTGGTCTCTCTTCACATACACACGTCCATGCGTGGCGTTTTTTTAATTCGAGTTTCCTTGTCTCCTTATTGTTATAAAATTATATTTTTGAAGGGATGGAGTGTTTAACAATAAACTTTTGCATAATAACATTGAGTAATTAATCATTTAATGATATATAAATATTATATTTAACAATATTTTTAGTTAAATAATTATTTATGTCAATTTTTTCGTCTTTAATTATTTGTGATGAATTTTATTTTATCACTAAATATCATATTTGTGTTGCTGAATACGCATTGGGAGAAATTAAAAAATAAGTGTAATGGATGAGATCCTAATCTAGCGTAAAGATAAAATAAAATTTTGGTAAAAAAATTGAAGAAACTAATTAGGAGAATATAAAAATTTTAAATTAAAAAGAAAAAATAATAATATAACTAATTGATAGGACAAAAGAAAAAAATTATTGTGACGCAAAGACACCAAACGACATCAGTCCGATTAGAATTCCTTCTATAGCATTTATCCTTTAATTTTTTTCAGTGTATATCTTACGAAATAAATATTATATTTAGCAATATTTTCAGTGGCACAATTATTTGCGACGAATTTTATTATATCGTCAATTATTTGTTATGAATTTTATTTTATCACTAAATATAATATTTGTGTTGCTAATTATGTATTAAAAAAAATTAAAAATTAGATATAATAAAAAAATCCTAATCCACATAAACGGCTTTACGCAGTTTTTAATATAGATACATATACACATATGTAAATACACACTCTAACATGCATAGATAGAGGATGAGTTGGGTAAAAAACGTATCAATCTTTCGAAGATGAAATCAACGAGGGAAGGAAGCTTGATCGAGATGCAAGGGGAGGCAGTCTTTCAACTATAAATGTGTTATTTTCATATGGCACAATGTGATTTAGAAGAGGATGTTGAATAGATTTTATCAAAATTTTAAATTAAATTTATTTATTTAATAATTAATTAATTTTATTCAATTAAACACCATAAAATATTGTGTTTTGTAAAATCCTCTTAAAGATTGAATCCAGATCTCAGGTTTGACTTTAGTCATAAAAAATATGAAAAACAATTAGATATCAATCAGATGATATTATAGTTATATAACAGTTGATATGACAATTATATTATTTTTATATAAAGCAGTAAATGACACAATGATTTTTAATAATTTTGAAACCTATAATAATAATAATAATAAATAATAATAATAATAATAATAATAATAATAATAATAATAATAACAATAAAATAGTTAAATTTATTTAAAAAAATATTATTTGGACTTAATTTTATATTTTGGTCAAATTATAATTAATCTACTTGAACTAATAATAACTAATGGATATCATTAATTTAGTAAAGTTGAGCCTTATTTGTGAGGTGGACTTGATAATTTTCTTTTAATATTAACTTAATAAAATTGGGCCTTAAACAAATTTAATCCAATTGAAAATTTGATTAGTATGAGTATATTAGGTTTAACCTTAGTGATGAGAACTACCGAGAAGAGGCGGAAGAGAGGATTGCGAAACAAGGGGATATTTAGGAACAAGAGTGTGAATGCATATGCAGCATATTGGTATCTCCAAAAAGGTAATAATTGAATTTATCATTTTTTTTATACTCTATTCAAACAAATTTTTTTTTTATGATTATAAAAGTTTACCGTAACAATTTGGTGTACAATCAGAAATCAAAGTCACGTGGGTAATCTGATTTGTGATAGATAAATTATATACTCCTTTCGTTTTAAGATAAAAATCGTGATTAATTTTTTATTTATATTTAAAAAGAAAATAAAATAATAAAATTATTCATAATTAAATTCTTATTTAATTATATAATTTTTTTTACATCATTAGTGATTCTCTATAAATATGCATATAAAATATAAATATGACAATTAATATTAAGAATATTATAGATAAATTATTATAAAAAATATATTATTTAAAATAAATAAATATTTAATTTAAAATTATTTAAAATAATAATAAATTTTTTTATCTCAAAATAGAGAGAGTATTAGGTTGAGATTTAATTTCAGTTGCGAATTCGTTCGTTTTAGAAAAAGATAAGTTGATGCCGCAAAGCGGCACTGTTTCAATTGCAGCCTTCTAATTCAATCTATCAAGTATTTAAGATAGTTAGATTACATAATATATTATATTATTTTAATATGACTTATGATTATCTGATATGAGATGCAAGTCAGAATATATATAATATACACGAAGCTCTAAAATAAAGGATCGGGGAAATAATAAATACTATTATATTATTATGTTATTATATTAAAATTATTAAATTTATGGAAAAATAAACTTCACAAGTTAGTAATCTAATTTATGGCCTTGTATTATTTTCGTGATTATATAGATCGGATTGAGGAGGTCTAGCGTAGCGGTGTGATATTTTAACTTTAGTGAATTATTTGGTATTTTATTCAGATACGGATTTCGTACTCCTTCAATATTATTCTTTTAATCTTAAATTTATTTGTTTTGCAGGACATTTAGAATTCGATATTTTGTTTCGATATTTTTCTTATAGTAATTCGTATAATAGTTTTGTTTTATTTTGGATATTCAAAAATTCATTTCTTGATTGTGATTAGTATTTGAATAATTCGATATCATTTGAAAATGGTCATATAAACCTTGTGATTTGAACCTTTTTTGGTTTATATTTTGTAGTTTGAACCGTATGATATATTTAAGCTAAGTACCTATGGGGGTACCACATGCATGTCCTCTTAATACTGGACATGACACTTTTCGTGGTGGTGTAGTTAATCCACAACTTATCCTTTTGTATGTTATAGGTGTGAGTTTTGACTATTTGATATATTTATTCAGGATACGTATGAGTTGACCTAATATTTGATTTGTTTGGTGAATTAGTGACATACGTGTCATACGTACTATCTAGTTTGATTCGCATACAGCGTGGTACCGATGTATTTTGTTAGTCTTTGACTATTTGTATATGAGCTCAGTATGAAATTATCATCTTATAACTATTTGATTCAGTCTTCATCTTATTGGAATACTTTTGGTTATGTTTGTTCAATCAATAGTGTTCGTCGTTTATATTTAGCCTTACTAATTTTGATATATTTATAATTCGTTCATAATTTGCATTCGTTCATTCATTCGCCTCTTTCGGTTACATTATGTATTGTTGTATATTTGTGCATATCTATATCCATACTGGACGATTGACTCACGCTATATTCTTTTTTCAATAGGTAATCCGGGGTGATTAGGATTTGTGGGATGAGAGCTATCTTTAATCCAAATAAGTTGATTAGTTTTGAGATTATTTTTAGACTTGGATTTTCTATTATTTTGTAGATGGATATTTTAGGCCTATTTTGGCATTCATTCTTAGAAGTAAAAGACTATGTTATTTTGGAAATTTTTCTATTTTAAATTAGCGTTTATGACAGTTGATATTCAGTTTATTTGGAAGTATTTTGAGGTTATTACATAATTGTATTTATTATGTTTTGTACGTGACATCCCTTTTCCTTTGAGAAAGGGGGTGTAACAACTACTCATAGTCATCTCTTTCATTCCACTAAGTAGGGGATCATTCACTATAGGATAAGGTTCCACGGAACCAATTACAATATCTCTCTTGAGAACTAATTCCCACATAATCAGGCGAACACTCTGTCTTGACTTTATAACCTCCCTCTAGAAATCCACTAAAAATCAAGTGAGATCACTATCTCGACTTTTCAACCTCCTTCTAAAGTTGATTCACTTAGAATCAAACGAGATCTCTATCTCGACTTATATCCATATAGTTGAGTTTGGGGTGTTGCTAAATTGCTTTTAAACTCGTCTTTTGAATGACTTAGCATCAGTGATCGTTGTCACATAAATTATAGTATGGTTTCTAGATAGTAGAGTATGCTTCTGCAATATCGTAGCATGTGCTTGGTTTTAGACTCTTTTCATAGCTTAGATTGATCATTGTATTCTCGTTGTTCGATCTTCCCCATATTTTAATCCATGTACGACCTGATAGACTCTACGACATTCTTGCGTGAGGTGGTCGTCTCCTGAATCGTTCTAGCACTAGTTGAAAGGTGAAATACCAATGACACCTTGACCAGTTGCTTATATATAAGCAAAAACCTTAGTACAATTAACGATTGATGTTGTAGAAGACACGACAAACACTTGTGGATTGATACTTGATAAGTCAATAAGTTGAACACCATATATTACTCTGATAAGTTTAATAGTTCGTAAAGAACCAAAAGAGAAAACTCTCACAAATTTTATTAATGAATAACTTGATGATTTACATTAGTCATGCCCCCCTATTTATACTATTACATAGATAATTATAGAAACCCTAATTATTTTAAAATTTCTAAATATAATTGAAAAACTAATTCTATAATAATTAGAAATAATTTAGGAAACAAAATCTAATACATTAGAATCTTAATTATATTAGTAAACATCCTTGCTATCCTTGTTGCTCCCCTTTTTAATTCAGCCGTGTAAAGCTTCTAAAAAACTAAAATTTGTGTCAAGTTGATACTCTTTATAATTGCCGCAAGCTGCTCCTAAATTGGAATTGATAATCTTCTGATAAAAGGATTACTTAGGCTACTAATTAGAATTAAGTTGCTGTTAAAACCAATCCCTCTACGTAACTCAATTGCTGAATTGGATATTTTGTATGTTGCTGACTTGTGCTATTAGCCCAAATTGATAAGCTTCTTATTGGGCAGCCGAATTCCCTTGCAAGTTGCTGCATTAACTGCTGATTTAGGCCCTTTTGAATTACTTGTTTGATTATAATTGATCTGGGCCAGAATTCCTTCCCTCAAACATTTCGCCTGATTCCTTCCTTAATATTAAATTAAGCCTGCCCATTCGGACAACTAATCTGACTAAGTTTGGTTAATTTAAAACCTGCTAAGTTTATCTTGAATTGGGCTTGAACTGGTGGATCCAATAAGGCTTGAATCATCCTTGTGACTTGAAGTTCAGCTTCTTTAGCTAAGTAAGAACTCATCTTGGCCTCGTTTAATATAAACATGATCAGGATCGTGTCATTCCTCTCATCTTGAAAATAATTTGTCCTCAAATCAGCATCTACATCAAAACGAGTTAAGTTAGTAATAATCAACATAACACGAATACGATTTATACCTGGCAAGTTAAACTCATAGGTATTATCAACAACGCAAGCAAGAACTTGAAAAGTTTCATTTCCTCCTAGATCAAAAATCAATTTCTGGAACTTTTCCTTACGTATATGTAACCATTTTACACCTCCTGTGTCAAACACAAAACATAACAAGACAATTTGTAAATTTGATGCAACTGCTATGAAATCAAGATATACAAGGTTAAATGTAATGTCCTTTAGATCAAAAGTAATAATACTCCTTTTTATACATTCTATGCATTAACCCATTTGGTTTGCAAACTGCAGTATGCTTTCCTCATCGTTGAATCCTGTCTTTCCTTATATCTTCATAGAAAATTCAACCTTTTCTTTTCTATCTAAGTTAGCAAATTTAGAATTATTTAAGGACATTAAACCCAATAGAAATAAATGATCACAACCAATTTCAAAGGATGCCAATTTATTTACAGAATTAACATTATGAAAATGAGAATATCGACTAGGCAAACAAGAATGAACAACATGATCTTAAACAAACTCAACATATATAAAATATCATCCCCAGCTTATGATAAAAATGATACTATCATCAAAATAGATATTAACAAATTTACCCATTGTAGAATACAAAACATGTTTCGTTAAGCTTATGAAAAAACTCGATGCATTAGTTAATCTAACCGATATAATTAACCACTTAAATAAATCACATGTTCAAACAATTTTTCATTCATCAAAATCTTTCATGCTAATTTGATGATAACCAATTTTAGACAAAAAAGTACGATGCAATTCATATAGCATATTATCTAAGCAAAGAATAGGATACCTATACTTATTTACCAATTGGAAATCAACGCATAATTTTGACGACCATTCCTTTTTTGCAACTGAAATGACAAAAATTACACACGAACTTATGTTCTCTTTAACGAACTTGATGAATACATGCTTAACTTGGACGGAAATCACGAAATCAAAGCTTGGGGAGATCCGGTTCAAGTTTCAATTGGTCCAGTTATGCGAGTACGAACCAAGCGATTCAAGGAAGGACATATTGAGATGATTCAAGAGGTTTGGGCTTGTCAAATTGCAAGAAAATCAAATGAGGAAGAAAGTCGAAAGTTGGTTCAATTGTTGCAAACCAACTCAAGCCCAATCTAAGAAAGTCAAAGATGGTCAAACGCTAAAAATTGGACCAGTGCCGCGACGCCCGAATTTGGCCTAGGACTGGCGCCTGAAGTTAGAAAGTTCAAAAGTGATGCAACACCTGTTTTGTAAATCAACCCGGCGCCTTAACACCTGAATGCGGAACAACCAAGATTTCATTCCTTTTTTTTTAGTTAGGTTTTTGTTCCAATTTCAATTAGGACTCTTATGTAATTTTAGTTAGTATTGATTGGAGGATTAGGATTCATAAAAGTAGTATAAATAGACATCAAATGTTCTTGTAAACATAACTTTTATTTATTCAATTAAATTCTTGTGAGGATTATTGTAATATCCCAGATATTTTCAAGATTTTAAATAATATCTTAATTGATTTTATTAAAGGTTAAGGTTTAAAACCTAGAATTTGAGAAGTAAGATGTGTAGAAAATGGGTGAACATTTTTTTTAACATAATTTATTTGTTAGAAATTAAATGTGGGAATATTTAATGATGCATGTAGAGAATTTATTAAGGAAATAAATTCAATTGAGAAGTGAAAGTAATTATATTAATACGTATATACCTACAGTGTGGTGGTTAGCCAAAGAAGAGGATGAGTAAGTTAATACTCAATTAAGCTAATAAATTAATTAGTTTAAATATGAAGTAAGAAGAAAAGTCATGTAATATAATTAATTGAGTTAATTATAGGAGTCATGAATTAAAGTTGTAATTAATAAGTAGAGACTTTAGAATATTGTCTAGAATGACAATATTAAGAAGTTAATTAATTAAGTAATTAACTTAATTGATAAGTTGTTATACGTGTTAGCCCAATATGAGAATATTGCATGAAGGTGGGTAATTAAATATTAAGCCCAAACGTTATGTTAATTAATAGTCCAAGAGGTAATTAATATAAGACCAATTAAATAATTTTGGCAAGTATTGTATATAATGGTGTGGTAATCCAATTAAATTAATTACCTAGACCAAGTTATGAAAGAGATGTGAGTTGTGTTAGATAGCCCAAATAATTAAATAAGGGAGCCCAATGCAAAATAAACTAGTAGCCCAAATATTGAGTCCAAATTTAAAAGTCAAATATTGGTCAATATGTTGGGAGAATAAATTCAAGTATTGTTAAGTGTAGAGAATTAACTAATGTAAGGTTAATTGAATAACCCTAGTTAATAGATAAAAGAGAGTATTAACCAAACATTGGTTAATTGCTAGGTGAATGAATGTGATGATGAGAATTAACTATGGATGAGTTAATTGAGTAACCCTAAGTAGTAAATAAATTAAAGATTTAACTATGCATGGGTTAGTTGTAGGAAGAATATTATAGATACAATTATGTATGTATATAATTCACCAAGATAGAATTGGTAGGTAACCATGGGTTGCATGTTGTAGAGAATTAACCATACCTTGGTTAATTGTTAGTAGAAATTGCAAGTATTATATATAGATATGTATATATAATAAAAATAAAGGAAAAAAAGGTGGAGTGTTGACCAAACATGGGGTCCCACTTGGAGATTGAGTAAAAATGTATGTTGCTTGTATTCAATTTAAATTGGTCAATTCAAGCTATGATGTAATTTAAATAAAATGTTATTGGTGAATATGTAGAGATATATATGTTGAAAGTATATGAATTGGTAGAGAGTTAACCAATGTTGGTTAAATGAATTAACCAAGTGGTGGTTCACCAACCCTAGTCAATAAAGATGGTCAATTCTTATGAGTTTATATTTTAGAGAACTAACCATTGTTGGGTTACTTGTTAACCCTAAGTGGTAATAAAAATAAAACCTTAACCAATGCTAGAGTTAAGTGTTAGTAATTATATAAATATATTGAATATATATGTATAATTGATTGTAGAGAATTAACCCTACTTGGGTTATTTGGTGGAAGATGTGTGTATGTTTAATTGATGAGTTTAGACCATGGTTGGGTGAGTGAACCAACCTAGGTCATTTTAATGTAGAGAATTAACCACATTGTGGTTAGTTGTTGTGAGATATATAAATAAGATGAGCCCTAACTAAGGTTGAGTTTTAAGTGACCAAGGTTAAGTGTAGTACTTTAACCATAGGTCTTATGAGAGTTAACCACATGTGGGTTAAGTGTTGGGTGAATTGTTTACCAACTACCCAACCACCCTAGTCAATCAAACTTGTCATTCATGGTGGTCAATCACTTGGTCAATCACCAAGTCCATCAAGTAGTCATTCACTAAAATAGTAACCATGGATTAACCCTTTAATTCACCTATGTTAGTTGATTAGGGGATGTTGATGAGGATTAAGGGAGTGCTATATATAGAGTGGTGCACAAATGGTTTGTGTTGGTTAGCCATTTGTCTAGAAATGCTAGAGAGAAAATAGAGAGTTCTTTGAGAGAAAATGAAGTAAACTTAGTGAGATTGAAGATCCACCAAGAAAAAGTGCTAGAGAATAGTCAAGGAGGAGTCCTTAGCAAGATCATATCAAGAAGAAGAAGAGCATCCATGTACAAGAGGTTCAAAAGTGCTCTATCTCTTCCTTAGTTCATTTTTATAATTTATATAAGTTTTAAACGGTCAAAATATATTTTTAACCGATCAAAAGTTATTTTGATGCTCTAGAAGTCTAAATCTATGATATATAGGTAGATTCATGGTTTGATAGGTTTAAATCATGTATTGGTATGAGTGGTATGCAAATAAATGGAAGAAAATTCCACATTGTGATTACCGGTAAAATCCTAGGTGGTTCGACCTTTAAATTTCGTGTCAAACGTTTTCAAAAATGTGATTGAACCATGAAATATTGTAAAACAAGAAGTTAGGAAGACAACAACACTAAGTTGGTGTCATTTGGATGTGTAGAGTTTATTATATTCAAGTTTGAACCATTAAAACCAAGGATTTGTGATTTTAGTTTTAACTTTGTCCTTGTAAGCAGTTTTTAGCCTAGTTCCGTTCGGAATTTGGATTTGTGATATAAAGAGAAGTTGTAGAGGAGGAAATTATGATGAGAATGGACTCAAGAATCACCCCAAAATATTTTAAAATGAAGAAGTTATGGCTGTCGGAGCGTCGGAGGGTCGAGCAGTCAAAAAAATTGACTTTCGGACAAAATGGCTGACGCAGCCGCGTCAGGACTGACGCAGCCGCGTCAGGACTGACGCAGCTGCGTCAGAACAATCTGCTAAGCAGATTTTTCCAGCTCCGGGTCGGGTCGGTCCGGGTCGAGTTTTTTATGAAAATTTAAGTTGAAATAAGTGTAAAATGAATGTTTTGGTTATTAAACCAATATATATGAAATCCATTAATGATTAATTGGTAACTAAATGTTTAAAATAAAGACTAAAGTTAACACAATTAAAAAGTTAACTATTGGTATTATTTAATGTGTATTTAAAATATTATTAAATGATTAATAATATTAGTATATGATTACAAAGTTATTAAATGATGAATAACATTAGTAAATGATTAAAATATTATTAAATGATAAATAATATTAGTAAGAGATTATAATATTATTAAATAGTTAATAATATTAATAAGTGATTAAAATATTATTAAATGATTAATAATATTAATAAATGATTAAAATATTATTAAATGGTTGATAATATTAATAAGTGATTAAAATATTATTAAATGGTTAATAATATTAATAAGTGATTAAAATATTATTAAATTATTAATAATATTAGTAAAGGATTAAAATATTATTAAAGGGTGAATAATATTAATAAGAGATTAAAATATTATTAAATGATTAATAATATTTGAATGTAGGTATATATTATCAAAGGTATATAATATTTTGAGATATTTGGTACGTTATTAAATGTCCAAATCATTAAGTTATGTAAAAGAAGAAAGTTAAATTGAATTAAATCAATATAATTAGTCCTTTGTGATTAATTTACGCAGCTTATTAAAAGTAAGTCGTACGAAGAACGTGTAGTGAAGGCGTAAGTTGGTCAAGTGTACCGACGTGTCCAAACTAGGTTTGGGCTAGGATTTTTGTCTGGAACTTAAAAGTTCATTTGTCGGACAACTAAAGAATTAATAATTTGAAGTTAAGGTCTTAAGTTAAGACTAATTAATAGTCCTGGTAGCTAATGATTATGTCAATTTATTATATAAATTGTAGGTTGAGCAAATGACGCAAATAGGCGTAAATGGTAGAAGCTACCAGGCAAGTTTTTCAGAACTTGCTCCTATGTGCCTTAACATGCTATGATGTGATATTAAATTGTTAATAGAAAGATATTGATGATAATTGTGATATGCATGAGGTATGATTACATGTAGATTATGTATAAATATGAAGCATGAATTGCAAGATGTTATATGTGATGCATGAGCAGTATGACATAAACTGAATTGCATGAAAAACATGATGTAAGTATAAATTGCAGAGTATATGTGAAGCATATAATGTGTTATGTGTAACTGTTAAACTTGCTGAGCCGTCGTGCTCACTCTTGCTTAAACCAACATTTTCAGATAGTACAAGTATTTGAAGTCTTGATAAGGATCAAGAAACATGAATGCATATTACATTCACTGAAGGTCTAGCACGACCATTGTAGATATCAGTCCGAATTAGACAGGTAAAATGATTGTGTAGTATAAGAATTGGTTGGTATGTATTATGAGAATTAAATACTCAAATTGATTGTAATAGAATGTCGTATCATGTATGATATTAAGACAGACTAGGAATGTATAAAGATTTCGATTCTGGAATAGAAAGAGATGTTGTAAAATTGTAAATAAATGATTATTTACCAATTATAATATTGTTGTAATTCATGAACAATAAGGAAAAGGTAGTACCTGTGATGAACCGAGTTCGAGGTTCGGGGGACCCGAATTCGGGATCGTCACAATTATTCTTCTTATTTTAGTTCTTTGAGAATTTCTAAGCTTTTCTTAGTATTCTTGAGATTCAATTTTGACTTATCAATCAATAGCACATAGTTGACTGTGGTGTTCTTTACTAGACATCAATCGTCTATTGTACCAAGGTTCTTGTCTACATATAGATAATGGGTTGGGGTGTCGTTGGTGTTCCATTCAACGTAATTATCCTACACAAACGATTGTACCAAGGTTCTCATTTCCATATAGGTGACGGGTTAAGGCATCGTGTGTGTTCCATCATACAACTTGACTAAAAAACGATCTGGGTTGCATTCACCTTACACAAGCGTACGGTGGACCTTATCAGTTGGTATGAAGAGCTACGTTCATCTAGCGGGTTATCTAGCTTTACTCTTCTTATTCTAGTTTGAATATTTATTAGTAAAAAAAGAGTACAATTTTTTTTTTATATATGTTTAGATAAATTTGTGTTATTATCAAATTATTGCAAGTCGCAAATTTTAAGGCTTCAATCAAGTATAATTTATGAAGATCAAGGAATTCCAAGGAGTTCAAGGCGCATTCAAAAGGGAACAACCTATGAATTTTGTGGTAACACAATTGTTATACTTTGTTATTTATTGTTCTTGATAGTTCTTATTGGATTGATACATACTGTGATTGTGTTTGGTAAATTCAAAAGGAAGCTATAAGAGAGAATAATTGAGTGGTAAAAGGCAAGAGTTGTGAGATTAATAGAGGGTAAAAGTCTATAGAGTAATACAACAGTGATCATTGTATTGAGCGAAATACGTAAGGGAGTGATGAGGAAATTTTTTACTACTAACCTTTGTTTTGCAGTTAATCATGTTTGGTATGAAGGATAAGTGTCTTTTTGGAGAGACTTTATCTGTGGAGGATCCAAAGGTAGATACCAAGTTTGAGATGAATGCTATTAAAGGAGTGATGCAGCAAATACTTCAAAAGATGGATCAGTTTGAAGATAAATTTTAGAGATTGAAAAGTACTCAAAGGGAGTAATCACAAATCCTTACGGGCTCTCAAAAAGAAGGATAAAACACATCAAAGGGAAAATAAGGATAACAAAGATGGGCTTTTCGGAGGTGGATTTAGTGAGGAAGAATAGTATGATCCAAATCTTCGAAGGAGAAATGGGGATAATGGGAATAGAGATCGAAGAGATACGAGAGATAAAGAAGATTGTGAACATAGAGGAGATATGAATCGGGAAGATGATAAATTGGGTAGTATTAAATTGAAGATTTCATCTTTTCAAGGAAGAAGTGATCCCGAAGCATATCTTAAGTGTGAGAAGAAGGTAGAGTAAGTATTAGATTGTCACAACTATTCGGAGTGCAAGAAAGTCCAATTGGCAACTACGGAGTTTACTGATTATGCAGTCACATGGTGGGATCAATTGAAGACTAGCCGGAGGAGGTGTGGAGATCGATCAATTAAGACTTGGGAAAAGATGAAGACGGTAATGAAGAAGCGGTTTGTTCCAAGTCACTACCACCGAGATCTTTATAGGAGCTTGCAAACTTTTAAGCAAGGCAGTCGAAGCATGGAGGATTACCACAAAGAGATAGATGTGATGACGACTTGAGCAAATGTGGTGGAGGATCGCGTGGCGACTATGGCGAGGTTTTCCGCGGGATTTAATTGGGAGATTGTTGATTTGTTGGACAACATTATGTGGTGCTTAAGGATATGGTACATATGGCCATCAAGATGAAGAAACAACTCAAGAGAAAAGGTAACCAACGATCAATGTCTACTACGGGTTCATCTTGGAAACCCAATGTTTCGAAAAAGGAGGAGAAGTTAATCACGAGTAAACCTAAAATTGAGCCAAAATAAAAAACATCAAATCGGGGAAATTAAGGTAAATACGAGTCTTCTTCTAATAGAAATCGTGACATTTTATGTTTTAAATGTCAAGGCAGGTCATATTTCAAGTCAATGCCCAAATCAGAGGAATATGCTTGTACGTGATGACAGAGAAATGGAGACCGAGGAGGAGGTTAGTGTTGATGATTTTATGCCACCATCGGAGGATTTAGGAGAAGAGATGGAAGTTGTTGTGGAGATTAATGATGATGATAGTGTATAACGAAAGAATCTTTTTCATACGAGATGCCTTGTCCAAGGTAAAATTTGCAGCGTGGTGATTAATAGAGGTAGTCATGGGCAGATCTAGAGTTGGGCAGTGGGGGCAATTGACCCCACTAAATTTTATGGGGGTCAAATTTTATTATTTTTTTTATAGAGTATTTAGTAAAAATATAAAATTTTAGATTTAAAAAGTATTGATTGTCTTAAACTTGTACCCATTCTACTATTCCTATTTTAGTATTCTAGATAAAACGTTGACTAGTTAAAGAAATATTTTTTTTAGCTTTTTTTTTTTTTTGTAATTTCATAAATTTAGTAATTACTTGTAGATTTTTGCAAATATTTAAAAATGAGGGTATCATGATATTTTTGGAACAACATCGACCTTGAATAAAATTGTTCAAAAATGAGTGGATGAATGATTTTTTAGTAACGTATATTGAACATAATATTTTTGTACTTATTGAAAATGAGACTATCATTCAACAATTTCAAACAATGAAATCTCAAAAAATGTTATTGTATATAATATTTGAGTATTATTTAGTTTTGAAATTTATTTTATTTTATTTTTCTTTTTTATGGATTTTTTTAAAAAAAATTGACCACACTGAACTAAGAGGCTAGATCCACCCCTGGAGGTAGTTGTACAAACGTTGCAAGTATACTTATAGTGGAGAAGTTGAGTCTACCGACGATAAAGCATCCCCAACCATATAAGTTACAATGACTTAATGATAGTGAAGAAATCAAAGTAACTAAGCAAGTGTTGGTGCCATTTAGCATAGGAAAATACGAAGATGAAGTATTGTACAATGTGGTTTCAATGCAGGCAAGCCATTTGTTACTTGGAAGACCATGACAATTTGATTGACGTGTGAAGCATGACAGGTTCACGAATAAGTACTCATTCGTCTATAAACAAAAGCCAATTATCTTGACACCGTTGATTCCAAAACAAGTTCATGAAGATCAATTGCATCTACAGAAAAGTTGTAGAAAGAGTGATGAAAAGAAAATTATTGAGGAGAAAAATAAGGGAGAGAAAAAAAGTGAAATAGAAAAGAATGAGAAAAATGAGAGAAAAACAAATATCTCGGCAAAAGAGAATGATGTAAAGAGGGCTTTATTTTCTAAGCAGTCGATGATTGTACTTTTGTATAAGGAGGCATTGAATACTAAAGTGATTAATTCTTTTTTGCCTAGTTTTGTTGCATATCTTTTGCAGGATTATGGCGACGTATTTCCCGAGGATTTACCAAAGGGGTTACCACCTATTCAAAAAATAGAACATCAAATCGATTTCATACCCGGTGCTACCATTCTGAATCGACCCATATATAGAGGAAATCCCAAGAAGACGAAGGAGTTGCAAAAGTTGATGAACTAATGGAGAAGGGGTTAGCGAGGGAAAGTATGAGTTCATGTGCAGTTCTGGTGATCTTAGTGCCTAAGAAGGATGGGAGATGGCGCATGTGCATCAATTGTCGAGTGGTAACATTACGATAAAGTATTGACATCCTATTCCTAGATTAGATGATATGTTAAATGAATTGCATGGATCATGTATATTTTCTAAAATTGATTTGAAAAATGGATACCATCAAATTAGAATGAAAGAAGGCGATGAATGAAAATTTGCTTTTTAAATGAAATATGGTTTATATGAGTGGTTAGTTACCTTTTGGATTAACTAATGCACCTAGTACTTCATGTGATTAATGAACCATGTTTTACGTTTTTTATTGAAAATTTTGTTGTTGTCTATTTTGATGATATTTTAGTGTATACCAAAAACTTGGACAATCATGTAGTGTATTTAAAATCTGTTTTAGATGTGCTTAGGAAAAAGAAGTTATTTGCTAACATGGATAATGTAAGTTTTTTCCGGATATAATTGTTTTCCTTGATTTTGTTGTTAGCTCGTAGGGAATTCAAGTGGATGAAGAGAAGATACAAGCAATTCAAGATTGGCCCAGTTTTACGAACGTTGGTCAAGTCCAAAGTTTCCATGGACTTGCGAGTTTTTATTGACATTTTGTAAGAAATTTCAGTAGCATTACTGCGCCTTGAATCAAAATCACCAAGAAGAGCGTGGGGTTCAAATGGAGAGATGAAGAAGAGATGGCTTTTCAATTAATTAAATCTAAATTTACTAATGCTCATTTACTTGCTCTACTTAACTTTGCTAAGATGTTTGAACTTGAATGTGATGCTTCAGGTTTAGGGATTGAAGCAATATTGTTGCAAGAAGGTAAACCAATGACGTATTTTAGTGAGAAATTGAGTGGGGTGGTTCTTAACTATTCTACTTATGACAAGGAGTTGTACGCATTGGTTCGAGCCTTGTAGACTTGGCAGCACTACTTGTGGCTTAAGGAGTTCATGATTCATACGGATCTTGAATCATTAAAGTTCTTGAAAGGTTAACACAAATTAAATAAGAGACATGCACAGTGGATGAAGTTTAACGAGACATTCTCATATGTCATTCGATACAAACAAGAAAAGGAAAACATAATAGTAGATGCTCTTTCGTGAAGGTATGCGTTGTTAAATACTTTTGATACTAAATGGAAAGAGTGCATGAACAAATTGTGAGATGTACAAGAATCACATGGATTAATTGCATGGGTATACTTATTCAATTGTGGACAAGGGATACTATGAAAAACATTGTTGCAACATGGGGGAGTCTTGTTGCACTCCATCTAAAAATAGAAAATGTTAAAAATATTAATCAAGCAAAGTTGTTGATTCAAGTGAATATGTTTCATTGTATTGATGATCATATTAATTTGAAGTTTAAAGATGAAATTTTTGAAGTGAAGGTGCAAGAAAGACAGATGAATCAAGAAGTAAAGGAAGGTATACTATAAGGATTGCTAGTGAAACGTTGTCGAAAAACATGGTAAATTCAGACTATAGAGACACGATAGGGGAGCAATTTTTCGATCATTGGAATATTGGGAGAGCAGTTAATAGAAGTTCAAATGGGAGAAGGCAATAACTCATAAATAGAAGCATTAGAACCACAAAAGTGCAGTTGTGAGGATTGTAAGATGTTCAGTAAAAAATAAATGAATCAAGGAAAAAGAAAGAGTGTCAAAAAAAGAGAATTGATACTCACAAGTAAAGACATAAGAACAAAAGGAAAAAGATAAGAAGGAAAAAAAGGAAAAAAAATTGTCAGGAATTCAAAGTTGGATAGATGTCAACATCAGATTGTAGACATAGAGATTAAAGAATCAAAAAGTGATTCACCTGTCGACAAGGAAGATTCAGAAAGAGGTGAAGAATCTAAGATAAAAAAAAACAATTATTTTCAGTAAGAAGCTTGGACTTATAGTGAGAAGCAAGGAACAAAAAGACAGATTAAGAAATAAATTTAAAGATTTTATTCAGGATATAGAATCTCCAAAAAGATACATGTTGATAAATAAGGAAAATAACTGTTTTGTTTTGATATTCTTCTAGTGAAAGGCAGTAAGATAATTATCAGATTTGTTCTGAAAGTTAATTTTGTGATGGGTTTGGTAAAAGGATGCAAATTATAATTTTAACTTCAAGCCTGCAAATTTGTTTTGGAGTAAATTTTCTTAGAATGATACTTTCTAATACTTATTCATTAGAATACAGCTATGGAAATATACAATTGAATGAAGTTTTTTGTGATAATGGTTGGTCTTATTTTGGTGTTAGCATCAAGGTATATGATTCTCTACAAGGTGTTTGTCAAAAGAGAATTTCAACTGCTTTGAAGGCTTGGTGCAGTTTTGAGCTTAAAACATTTCATTCTACTCGCACCAGTTGGAATATGAAGAAGATAGATGGAGAAAAAAACCATAATTGCAGTTTTTTATTAATTAGTCTTTTTGTTCAGTAAAAGTGTAGTACAATATGCTTGTAGTTTAATTTTTCAACATTTTATTTGGCCTATATCCATACCTTTTGGATATTGGTGCTTTAAGTTAATAAAATCTTTTTGCTTTTGCAAAAAAAAAAAAAACATGCATGTCATCTTTTGGTTATCATTCTTATTCTCTTATTCTATATTCCCTTTTTGGACATCACCAGTCATGTTCATGTTTTCAATTTTGTTTGAAACTTTTTTCACTTTTTAAATTTTACATTTTCCAATTATATATAGATCATATACACTTTAGGTTAGATTTTTTAAGCTAATTAGACTCCCATGTTCTGGTATAAATATTTAATTTTTCGACCAGTAGTAGTGAAAATATTGAATCAATGTTTGGTTGGATACTTGGATATATAAAGACAAGATTCATCAACATTGCAACTGATAACGTTTGATTTGAATGCTATGTATTTGTTTCTTTTATATGATGTAGAATCTTTCTTTTAGCGGAATTACCATACGCTAATATATGAAAACTAAAAGTTATATGATTTTAATTGTGTCATAATAAAAATAAAATAAAATAAAATTGATTTTAAGTCCATGGCATGACATCTATGACACGGATAACACATACAAATATAGAATATATACGAGTTAAAGCAACTACTTATGCTACATTTGAATGAAAAGAACGAACCAAAAGAAAATAGAATGAAAAATTATATATTTGGTGATCATTTCGAGTGATAAACCTAAAAGTAGTATGCCCTTAAGCCAATCACATTTGATGTGATATTTATATGCTTTGTAATCTTATTCGTTTATTAATAAAAGTATCAAGACATTTCTTTATTCATGATTAATTAGTTGAATTAATTAAATGGATAATGTAATAACCAAGAATTTTATATGTCATTGTAATTATAATTATTAAATAATTAGCAATGAATTAAATTTCTGTACTAATTAATTGTGCATTAAATAATTGAATGAATATATATATGTAGGTGTATATTTATTTAAAGTAATGAAGCAAGGTGTAATAATTAATTTAAAGCAAGTCTAATTGGATTATATTATAAGTCCAAATGAGGTATTAAACTAGATCAAATAAATTTACCTAGCAGTTCATGTAATTAATTAAACATTGATCTATGTACTAATTAAACTAATTCAATGCTTGATTTAATTAAACGTAACATAAGTTATTTAATATTAGCCCAATAGAACAATTAAATTGAGCTCAACCAAATTAAATGAATGAGCCCAATATATTAAATCCTAGAGGCCAATGTGGAGCCCAAATTAAAGGAAAGATTGGTTAATATATATATATATATATATATATATATATATATATATATATATATATATATATATATATATATATATATATATATATATATATGTATGTATATATAGGTGTATATATGAATATATAAGGAAGAAAAATAAATCAAAAATGGGGGGTAAAAACCCCATTTGATCGGCACATCTAGGGGACCCACTTGGGTGGTTTGATTGTTTCACATTACTTCTTTCACACACTAGGATTTGATGGTTGAACAACCCTAGTCAATCACCTAATAATTCTTCATGTCAATCCATCAAATAGTAATCTCAATTAGCCTCTAAATTGACCAATGCTAGTTGATTAGGAAGGTTAATGAAGGATTACCCAAGTTTTATAAATAGAATGCTCCACACCTTTGCTGTGTTGGTTAGTCATTTCTATAGCATTTCTGGAGAGAAAATAGAGAGCTCATTTAAGAGAAAAGTAAGCAACACTTGTGAGTTGAGATTTCACCAAAGGACTTGCTAGAGATTTGTCAAGGTGGAGTCACTAACAAAGTTTCTAGCCAAGAGAAGAAGAGCATCCAAGAGCATAAGGTTCAAAAGTGCTCTAACTCTTCTTTAGTTCATATTTGTAATCTATATATGTTTTCTATGGTTAAAAAGTATTTTTAAAAGAACAAAAGTTATTTTGATGGTCTAGAAGTCTTAAGCTATGTTATATTGGTAAATTCATGATTTGATATGTTTAAATCATGTTTTGGTATGTGTTGTATACATATAAACGGAAGAAAAGTCTATATTGAACTTTACTGGTAAAATCCTAGTTGACCATGTGTTATTTAATGTTATAGTTTAAAATGTACAAGTTAGATATGTGATTTCTGTGGTTAGAAAGTTGTATGTATGAGTTATGAGGACAACATAACTTGAATCTCTCAAAAATATGAAAAAACAAAGAAGTTATGTGTCTTATCGCAAAACATGTCAATTTTGAAACTCTAGATGGTTCGATCTTAAATTTCATGTTAAAACATTTTCAAAAATGTGATTGAACCATGAAATGTTATAAAGCAAGAAGTTAGGAAGATAACAACACTTATTTGGTGTCATTTGGATGCGTAGATTTCATTTTATGCAAGTTTGAACCAAAGAAATGAGAGTTGGAAAATTAGGGTTTTAAAAAAACAAATCTACCGCCGCAGCGGTGAAACACCCTGTGATTAAAAATTAAGCCACTTCTGTAGCGGTAAATCCCACCGCCGCAGCGGTGAAACTTTCTGCAAGTCACTGTTGCAGCAGTGGTCCTCACCGTCGCAGTAGTGGTCCTCACCGCCACAGCGGTGAACCAGATAGTTTGAAAAATTAATTTCGGACCGGGTCGGGTCAGAAAATAAAAAATATTTTGTAAATTATTTTATTATTTTTGGATCCAATAAAAGTAATTTAAACATTATGAAAGTTAAATTAATAGGAAAAAGAGGATAAATATTATTAAAGAATTAATAATATAAATAAATTAATAAAATGTTATAAAATAAATAAAATATTATTACAGGATTAATAATCTTATAAAGTCAATAAAGTATTATTAAATGATTAATAATATGAGATAATGAATAAAATATTATTAAATATTAATATTATTAGATAATGATTAATATATTATTAAATAATTATTAATATTAGAATATGAATAAAATATTATTAAATGATTAATAATATTACATAATGAATAAAATATTATTAAGTAATTAATAATATTAATAAGGTAATAAAATATTATTAAATAATTAATAATATTAGAATATGAATAAAATATTTTTAAATAAATAATACTATTATAAAATAAATAAAATATTATTAAATGATTAATAATAGTAGAAGGTAAATAAAATATTATTAAATACTTAATAATATTAGAAGGTTAATAAAATATTATTAAATGATTAATAATATTATAAGACTAATTAAATATTATTAGATTATTAATAATATTAGATAAGAGTTTGAACTATATTAAATAATTAATATATGTTTTATGTGATTAAAATATTATCAAGTGATGATAATATTTTCTAAGTGTTTATATACCCTTAACTATATAATTATTTGGTTAAGTGTTAGAGGTATAAGATGTATAGAGGTTATCATATGAATGTATATATGATACTAATTGAAAGATCAACTTGTATTCAAAGGATAGTAAATTGAATTGGTTAGCAGTAGACAATAAACGAGGCAAGTTCTCTGACCCTTAACTTGTATTTATTTTTGCAAGTTCTTTAACCTTACTCAAATTTTATATTGAGCAAGTTCTCTAATTTTATTAAATTATCGTTGATCAAGTTTCTACACTTGTATTTATTTGTCAGAGTTTTAAGTGGTTTAATTATTTAAAGTTATTCCACATTGATATTATTATTGTATTCGCACTTGGTGCATTTGCAAGCTTTATAGTTCATTAATTCAAGAACTGCTTAAGAGTGTCTAAGCTAATTGTTTCAGCTAGATAATGCATGTTTAAATTCATCAAATTGAATATTTTAAAAGCTTATCCAAACCGTTGATTGGTGCAGATTCTTATTGTAAGAGTGAAAACGAATAACCCTATATAAAAGGATTATTTTTGTCGGGAAACCGACCTTTGCGCAAGATGTCTGAATGTTATGCATATACATAGGGTACAAGAGGTTGATGCTTTCGCGTACCAAACTATTAAGGTGTCAAATATATATGTCTGTTTTACCTTTAGCAGTAGTTCACGGTCTTTAGAGGCCACTCAGCAGTAAAGAGTCAATCTATTCTATTCTTTTATTGAAAATTGATTCTTGTTCTTTCACAATTGTTATCTATTGTTGAAACACTTGATGTTATTTCCCATTCAAGCATGATATACCTTCTATTATCTGTTCTTAAACTTGCTGAGCAAGCTAGTTGTTCATTCTTGCTATATCATGACTTATTTTTCAACTAAGCCCGAATGCTCTAAAACGGACAAAGACAGGGGAAAAGTCAAAGCATAGAATAGCTTAATGCATGTTAAATTAATTACTTTCATGTAATTTCTTTTATAAATCTTTTGTAATTCCTTAAGATATGTAATGTTTATGTTAAGGTTAGTCGACTTTAGGATTATAACCTTTTTATAAGGATCTTTACGTATTATTCCGCGATATTTAATTAAAGATTATGTTTTAGATGTTATTTAGTATTGTACAGTGAATAACTAAACCCGAGGTTATGGAACCCGGATTTGGGGTCGTCACAGATAAACCCATAGCTTTCGAGCAATACTTTTAGAACCATGATGAAGATCATGCTAATGAGATCTAAATTTAAGAAAGCTCAAAACTAAAATTGTTCCTAATCATTGGATCACTAAAAAGAGGATTAGTAGATCCGGATAGATTGGTACATATGACGACCCCAAATCCGGGTTACTTTAACCTCAGATCCGGTTCAACACTAGTACTATATTTTTCTTATTGATCATGAATAACAATAATATTATAATTGCTAAATAATCATTTATTTATAATTTTACAACATCTCTTTCTATTTCAGAATCGCAATCTTTATACAATCCTAGTATGTTTCAATATCATACATGATACGACATTCTATTACAATCAATTTGAGTATGTAACACTCACATAACATACTAACTAAGTCTTATACTATACCATCAATTACCTGTCCAATTCGGACTGATATCCATAATAGACATTTAGATCTTCAGTGAAAGTAATATGTTTTTATATTCCTTGTTTTTTATCGAAAACTTCGAATAACTTGCACTATTTAAAAATGTTGGTTTAAGCAAGAGTGAGCACGACGGCTCAGTAAGTTTAACAGTTACACATAACACATTACATCCTTCACATAATATACATGCTTTGCATCTTATTCTTACATCAGGCTTTTCATATTAATAATACTTCATACCTCTTATGATGTGCATACAATAATCAACTAGCACTTAGCAAATCATGCTTCATTCTTGTACATAGTTTTCATGTAGTCATACCACATGCTGCTCATCTACCACAAACATCATCAATATATCTTCATATTATCAATTTAAATCACATTATAGCATATTAATGCACATAGTAGCAAGTTCTGAAAAACTTGTCTAGTTCGCTTCTACCATTTACGCTTATTTGCGTCTTTCGTTCAACCTACAATTTATATATAAAATCGACATAATCATTAGTTACAATGACTATTAATTAGTCTTAACTTAAGACCTTAACTTCAAATTATTAATTAACTCTTTAGTTGTCCGACAAATGAACATTTATGTTCCAGACAAAAACCCTAGCCCAACAAACCTAGTTGGACATGTCGGTAAACTTAACCAACTTACACATTCACTACACGTTCTTCGTACGACTTACTTTAATAAGTTGTCTAAAATTTAGTCACAAATTGACTATTTACATCGATTTAATTTAATTAAACATTCTTCTTTTACATAACTTAATAATTCGGATATTTAATAATGTGACGACCCCGAATCCGGGTTCCTTGAACATCGGATTCGGTTCAACACGAGTACAACCTTTTCCTTATTGTTCATGAATTACAACAATATTATAATTGGTAAATAACCATTTATTTACAATTTTACAACATCTCTTTCTATTCCAGAATCGAAATATTTATACATTCCTAGTATGTCTTAATATCATACATGATTCGACATTCTATTACAATCAACTTGTGTATTTAACACTCATATAACATATCAACTAAAGTCTTATACTACACAATCATTTACCTGTCCAATTCGGACTAATATTTACAACAAATATTTAGATCTTCAGTGAAAGTAATATGCTTTCCTGCTCCTTGATCTTTATCGAGAACTTCAAATAATTTGCACTATCTGAAAATGTTGGTTTTAGGCAAGAGTGAGCACGACGGCTCAGCAAGTCTAACAGATAGCACATAACACATAGTTCAGGTTTATACATGCTTCTCATGCTTCATGCATTACATTATATGAATGCATCATGCTTCTCATTCTTTGCATTTATTCATGCAACATACTGATCATGCATTGGAATGAATACATGACATACAGTTCAACTTATTCAATTAATTCAGGCTTTCTATTATATAGAATCAACACACCTCATATGGTTTCACTAAAAACATATTTAATTCAAATTCTCACATGCTTCAAGTGCACACACAACAGTTATACACATAGCAACAATATCTGAAAAACTTGCCTGGTTCGCTTCTACCAATTATGCGTATTTGCGTCTTTCGTTCAACCTACAATTTATATAGGAAATTGACATAATCATTAGATGCAATGACTATTACTTAGCCTTTATACAAGACTCTAACTTTAAATTATTAACTCTTAAGATGTCCAATAAACGAACCCTTAAGTTCCAGACAAAACCCTAGCCCAACCCCAGTTGGACATGTCGAGTATGCTCATCTAAACCTTCACTACACATTCTTCGTACGACTTACTTTTAATAAGTTGTCAAAAATTTAGTCACGAATTGACTATTTACATCTATTTAATTTAATTAAACATTCTTTTTTTTATAACTTAATGATTCGGACATTTAATAATGTACCAAATATCTCAAAATATTATCTACCCTTGATAATATACAACTACATTCAAATATTATTAACCATTTAATAATATTTTAATCACTTATTAATATTATTAATTATTCAATAATATTTTAATCCCATATTAATATTATTAACCATTTAATAATATTTTAATCACTTATTAATATTATTAATTATTTAATAATATTTTAATCACATATTGATATTATTAATTATTTAATAATATTTTAATCACATATTGATATTATTAACCATCTAATAATATTTTAATCACTTATTAATATTATTAATCATTTAATAATATTTTAATCATTTACAAATATTATTCACCATTTGATAATATTTTAATCTCTTATTAATATTATTAACTATTTAATAATATTTTAATCACTTCTTAATATTATTAATCATTTAATAATATTTTAATCACTTACTAATATTATTCACCATTTAATAATATTTTATTCACTTCTTAATATTTTTAATCATTTAATAATATTTTAATAACTTAATAATATTATTAATTATTTAATAATATTTTAATCACATATTAATATTATTAACCATTTAATAATATTTTAATCACTTATTAATATTATTAATCATTTAATAATATTTTAATCATTTACAAATATTATTCACCATTTGATAATATTTTAATCTCTTATAAATATTATTAACCATTTAATAATATTTTAATCACTTCTTAATATTATTAATCATTTAATAATATTTTAATCACTTACTAATATTATTCACCATTTAATAATATTTTATTCACTTCTTAATATTATTAACCACTTAATAATATTTTAATCATTTATTAATATTATTAACCATTTAATAATATTTTAATCACTTATTAATAATATTAATTATTTAATAATATTTTAACCACTTATTAATATTATTAACCATTTAACAATATTTTAATCTCTTATCAATATTATTAACCATATAATGACATTTTAATCATTTACAAATGTTATTCATCATTCAATAACTTTTTAATCATATACTAATATTATTGATCATTTAATAATATTTTAGTAATCTTCAAATAATACCAATAGTTAACTTTTTAATTATGTTAACATTAGTCTTTATGTTACATCTTTAGCTACCAATTAGTTACTAATAAACTTCATATATTGGTTTAGTATTCAAACTCATTCATTTTACACTTATTTTAACTTAAATTTTCATTAAAAACTCGACCCGGACCGACCCGACCCGGACCGAACCGAACTGACCCAGAAAACTTACACATTCTGTTTTGAAAGCCGGGACGCTCAACTGGGCGCCGGGGCGTCCAAAACAGAAACAAAACCCTAAAAATGGGATGTTCGACCCTCCGACGCTCCAACGCTCCGACAGCCATAACTTCTTCATTTTAAAACATTTTGGGGTGATTATTGAGTCCATTCTCATTATAATTTCCCCCTCTACAACTTCTCTTTAGATCATAAATCCAAATTCCAAACGGAAGTGGACTAAAAACTGCTCACAAGGACAAAGTAAAAACTAAAATCACAAATCCTTGGTTTTAATGGTTTGAACTTGAATAAAATAAACTCTACACATCCAAATGACACCAACTTAGTGTTGTTGTCTTCATAACTTCTTGTTTTATAATATTCCATGGTTCAATCATATTTTTGAAAATGTTTGACACAAAATTTAAAGATCGAACCACTTAGGGTTTTACCGGTAAATCGTTATATGGACTTTCCTTCTAATTCTTTGCGTACCACCCATACAAATACATGTATTAACTATATCAAATCATGAATATACCTATATATCATAGTTTTAGACTTCTATATCATCAAAATAACTTTTGATCGGTTAAAAATACATTTTAACCGTTCAAATCATATCTAAACTATAAAAATGAACTAAATAATTTTAACCTTTTATACATGGATGCTCTCCTTCCTCTTGACTTGATCTTGGCTTGTGACTCCCTCTTGTCCATTCTCTAGCAAATTTTCTTGGTGGATCATCAATCTCATAAGAGTAACTCTATATATCTCTCAAGAAGCTCTCCCTTTTTCTCTCTAGAAAATGCTACAAATGACCGACCAACCTCACCAATGAGTGGAACACTTCTATTTATAGCATAATATTAATCCTTCATTAACCTCCTAATCAACTAGTGTTGGTGAAATTAGGAGCTTAAACTAGATTACTATTGCATGGAATGACTACCATGAATGACCATTCGTGTGACATCCATCAATGTTGCTTGTAAGCAACTTTTGGAGTGTAATTGAAGCCATAGGAAATCCACACTCAACATTTCCATGTGGGGCCCCCTCAAAATTCGGGATTTGCAATTTATTACACCAATTTGGCTTTATTTTTATGTCCTATATCATTATATAAGTATCCATATACATATACACCAATATATGTATACATATTCACTTATACTTGTACATTGGGCTAAACTTTGGACCTTAGAATTAAATTATATTGGGCTCATTTATTTAATTTGGTTGAGCTCAATTTAATTGTTACATTGGGCTAACATTAAATACCCTATGTTACATTTAATTCAAACAAGCATGAGCTTGTTTAATTATTATATGGATTAATGTTAAATTAATTATATGAACTACTAAGTAAATTTATTTGACCTAGATTAATACCTCAATTGGACTTATATTATAGTCCAATTAAACTTGATTTAATTTATTCTACCACCTTGGGTTACATAATTAACTCATCCATAGTTAATTTTCATCACTACCTTTCTTCCTCTAGCAATTAACCAATGTTTGGTTAATTCTCTATCTTGCCTACCAACTAGGGTTATTCAATTAACCCTACATTAGTTAATTCTCTACACTCAACAATATCTCCCAACACTTTGACCAACATTGGACTTTTAAGTGTTTGGGCTACATAGCTTACCTTGCATTGGGCTTTCTTATTTAATTACTTGGGCTACCCAACACAATTCACATATCATTTACAACTTAGGCTTGGTAATTAATTTAATTGGACTATCACTATACTTGCCAACATAATTTTATTGGACTTATATTAATTACCTCTTGGACTATTAATTAACATAACATTTGGGCTTATTAATTAATTACCCACCTTTATGCAAGTATTCCCATATTGGGCTTGTTTTAAATCCATTAATAGACTCTATATAACAACTTAATAATTAAGCTAATTACTTAATTAATCACTTCTTATTATTGCCATCATAGGCAATAATTCTAGCTCTTCTATAACTTTAACTCAATAACTAATATAATTAAATTAATTAATTATATTTCATGACTTTCCTCCTTACTTCATATTTAAACTAATTAATTTATTAATTTTATTGAGTATTAATTTACTCCTCTTCTTATTTGGCTGACAATCACACTTTAGGTAGATATATTAATATAACCCCTTTCACTTTTCAATTGAATTTATTTTCTTAATAAATTCTCTACATGCATCATTAAAATATTCTTACATTTAATTTCTAACAAATCAATTATGTTAAAAAAAAATGTTTACCCATTTTCTACACATCTTACTTCTCAAATTCTAGGTTTTAAACCTTAACCTTTAATTAAATCAATTAAGATCTTATATAAAATTTTGAAAATATCTGGGATATTACAAATAATGTACCAAATACTTCAAAATATTATCTACCTTTGATAATATACAACTACATTCAAATATTATTAACCATTTAATAATATTTTAATCACTTATTAATATTATTAATTATTTAATACTATTTTAATCCCTTATTAATATTATTAACCATTTAATAATATTTTAATCACTTATTAATATTATTAACCATTTAATAATATTTTACTCACATATTAATATTATTAACCATTTAATAATATTTTATTCACTTATTAATATTATTAGTCATTTAATAATATTTTAATCACTTATTATTATTATTATTCATCATTTAATAATATTTTAATCACATATTAATGCTATTAACCATTTAATAATATTTTAATCACTTATTAATATCATTAACCATTTAATAATATTTTAAATCACATATAAATATTATTAACCATTTAATAATATTTTAATCACTTATTAATATTATTAATCATTTAATAATATTTTAATTACTTATTAATATTATTAACCATTTAATAATATTTTAATCATTTACTAATGTCATAAATTATTTAATAACATTTTCGTTAAATACTAATGTTATTATTCATTTAGTAACCTTTTAATTTCATAATAATATTTTAATAATCTTTAAATCATACAAATAGTTAACTTTTTAATAGTGTTAATCTTAGTCTTTATTTTATACCTTTAACTACCAATTAGTCACTAATAGACTTTATATATATATTGGTTTAATATTCAAACACATTCATTTTACAAGTTTATCTTAGGTTTTAAGTCCCTAACGGTGTTTCGCTTAGACTTTTCATTAACCGATAAGTTAAACCGGAGTTCCGACTTGATAAAACTTTAAAATATCAAAATTTTGACTTTTTAACACTGTACCAGCACTGGCGGCATTGGTCATAGGCTTATTCTAGCACCAGCGGTGGTCAAAGCAGAAAGTCTGAGCGCTAGCGGCGCTCGTTTTGACTGCCTAGACCTCTTTTACTAAAACTGTCATAATTTCTTCATTTCAAAACATTTTGGGGTGATTCTTGAGTCTATTCTCATCAGAATTTCCCCCTCTACAACTTCTCTTTGGATCAAAAATCTAAATTCCCACCGGAACTGGACTAAAAACTGCTCGCAAGGACAAAGTGAAAACTAACTTCACAAATTCTTGGTTTTAATGGTTCAAACTTGAATAAAATAAACTCTACACATCCAAATGACACCAACTTAGTGTTATTGTCTTCCTAACTTCTTGTTGTATAATATTTCATAGTTCAATCACATTTTTGAAAATGTTTTGACAATAAATTTAAGATCGAACCATCTAAGGTTTTACCGGTAACATAATATAGAATTTTCTTCCATTTATTTGCATACCACACATACCAATACTTGTATTAAACATACTAAACCATGAATCTACCTATATATCATAGATTTAGATTTCTAGAGCATCAAAATAACTTTTGATCGGTTAAAAAAAATACTTTTTGACCGATTAAAACATATATAGACTATAAAATTTTACTTAAGGAAGAGATAGAACACTTTTCAACCTCTTGAATTTGAATGCTCTTCTTCTTCTTCTTGTATATCTTGCTAGGACTCCTCCCCTTCCTTCTTCTTGATCTACCCGAAAATATGAGTAGCACCCTTAGTGATTGAACTCTCAACTCTTAATATTCAAACATCAAAGCTCTAGCTTCTCTCTAGAACCTCTCTCTCTATAAGTTAGTAAAAGGAATAAAATGAGCAAAACTCTATACATTGTACTAGGAGAGTCTTATATATAGGACAATCCTAATCCTACTTAAGCTCCCTAAACAACCAACACTAGTCAATTAGTGATCCTAAGCATGCTTACTATTGTAAGGAATGACTAGCTTGATTGACACTTGGATTGACATCTATCAAGATAGTTTACAAGCTATTAATGGAGTAACATATAAGCAACCTTTCTCCAACACTTAACCAAAGTGTGGTTAAGGCTCTTATTCTTGTAACTGTGATAACTCAACTATTAACCATGGTTCAAGCTAATCAATTAAACATACACACATCTTCTACCAAATAACCCAAGTAGGGTTCATTCTCTACAATCAATTATATATATATATATCTAACATTGGTTAAGGTTTTATTTTTATTACTACTTAAGGTTAACTAGTAACCCAACAATGGTTAGTTCTCTACAACATAAATTCATATGAATTGACTATCTTCATTGACTAGGGTTAGTGAACCACCCATTGGTTAATTCATTTAACTAACATTGGTTAATTCTCTACCATTTCATATACTTTCAACATATATATCTCTAAATATTCACCAATAACCTTTTATTTAAATTACATCATAGCTTGAATTGACCAATTTAAATTGAATACAAGCAACATGCATCTTTACTCAATCTCCAAGTGGGACCCCATGTTTGGTCAACACTCCACCATTTTTCCTTTTATATATATATATAATACTTGCAATTTCTACTAACCATTTACCAAGGTATGGTTAATTCTCTACAACATGCAACCCATGGTTACCTACTAATTCTATCTTGGTGAATTATATACATATATAATTGTATTTATAATATTCTTCTTACAACTAACCCTTGCATAGTTAAATCTTTAATTTATTTACTACCTAGGGTTACTCAATTAACTCATCCATAGTTAATTCTCTTCATCATATTCATTTACCTAGCAATTAACCAATGTTTGGTTAATGCTCTTTCTTATCTACCAACTAGGGTTATTCAATTAACCCTACATTAGTTAATTCTCTACACTCAACCAAAATTTTCAACATTTTGACCATCAATTGACTTTTTAAATGTTTGGACTCATTACTTTAAATTGTTACATTAACTCCATTGGGCTTCCATATTTAATTACTCACCTTCATGCAAGTATTCTCATATTGGGCTAATACCTATAGTCATTTTGGGCTAGTCTACTAGTAGTAATTAAATTACTTGAACTCTTTATAATTACCAACATGACTTAAAATAATTAACATATTGACTTGCTTTAATACATTAATGGATACTATACAACAACTTAAAAATTAAGTTAATTACTTAATTAATTTAACTTCTTAATATTGTCATTCTAGACAAACATTCTAGTTTTTATATAACTTTAACTCATAACCAATATAATTAACCTAATCAATTATATTTTATGACTTTTTCTCTTACTTCATATTTAAACTAATTAATTTATTAGTTTAATTGAGTATTAATTTACTCATCTTCTGATTTGGCTAACAAGCACACTTTAGGTATATATGTATATCAATATAACCACCTTCACTTCTCAATTGAATTTATTTCTTAATAAATTCTCTATATGCATCATTAAAATATTCCCACATTTAATTTCTAACAAATAAATTATGTTAAAAAAAATGTTTACCCATTTTTTACACATCTCACTTCGACAACTCTATGTTTTAAATCATAACCTTTAATTCATTATTTCAAATCTTATTTACAATTCTTGTAAATATCTGGGATATTACAGTACATATTATGTTTGCTCTTACGAAGAGGATGATTGATCTCATAATCAATTGTGTAGAGACACGAAAGCAAGTATGTATGTGCTTATTAGAGAATAAGTCCACTGAACATGACTCATTAAAGGAACACCTAATGGAGTTTTACTTGTCTGTCAATAAGAGTTCCTTATGTGATAGTCGTACAAGTGATCCTTGAATTTGAGATCATCATAGTATCTTGTGTGTACTAAGTTATACTTTGACATATTTCTTAAGACATGTCGGTATATCAAAGGATATGCTTGGTTATAATAAGGTACATATGGAGATATGTGAATGATCAACAAAGGATCTACCACTTCCAGTAAAGGGAGAAAATGTCCTATGTGATTCAATAAGCGACAACTCAAAAATCCCTGACCAGGGTTAAATGGAATTAGAAAGGAGTTTCTAATTTACATTAACTAAAGTTGTGCATTTGTGAATTGAAATGCATATGATTAAATAAATAAGACTTGACAGAAACTCCATGTCTTATATTTGATTGAGACATTGTATGGTAGAATGATTGAATTATACATTAACTATTCGCTGAAAGGTTCTTTTATGATCAAATACTGAAATCTATATTATCTGAAATGTCGATTAATCGCTAAGGGAGCTTACCATTATTGTGGAATAAATATTTATTTCGAATTAAAGAGTTAATTCATAATAAATGAATTATAATTATTCTAATTTATTTATTATACAACCGGTTGAATATGGAGAACCTAAAGGGTCACACCGCTAAAGAGTAATATTTATTTTAGAAGTGAATGGATAGTCGTAATAGTAAATGAAGTATATTTAATTTATATTATGGTGATAGAATAAATTAAATAGCTTAATATTTATAATTTAGTATTTTTGAAATACTAATTATAAATTAATAAGAGGAGTCTTCTTCTTCTTCTTCTTCTTCTTCTTCTTCTTCTTCTTATTATTATTATTATTATTATTATTATTATTATTATTATTTAATTCCTAAATGGTTTACGAATTAATTAATAAGTAGTACTCTCATTATTAAATAATTAAGTTCGTAAATGGTTTAGGAATTGTAATTAATTAATTTAGTTCCTAATTAGATTAAGAATTAAATTAAAACCTTAATCCTAAGTAGTTTAGAAGGGTTGTCTATATTTATAAATAAGAGGAGTCTTATCATAGATTAATGTTACAAACTCTTTCGCAATAATTGAGAGTGTACTTCATAATTCTCTACATCTAAGAAGTTGGAGAGAGAGAGAGAGAGAGAGAGAGAATTAGGGCTAGTCACCCACGGTTTAGAGAAATCAAAATTCACTTCTTTAATTCATAGATCTCTTGGTGGATCACCTTTAGAGGCTTCACACTTGGGGAGTTAACATTGATCCATGGAATTTAATCTGTGAATTTGAAGAGGAACGTGAAGGATTAAAGGGAGTTGAACTTGTACCCATGAAAGCTTAGTTCTACAAAGGTATAAATCTTTTATCATTCCTCAATTAATAATAGTCGTATAAGAAAGATCCTGATTATTGGTTTGTAAAAAAAATTTAAAATATGATTTTGCTTTCTTCCGTTGTGCTTATATAATTTACTTATATGTATGCCATATTTTTTACAAACCAACAGAACCATTCTGATAGAATGAGCTATCACCTATCGTTCAAAAACTATTGATTCAACACCTGTGATTTGGTCTCAAATGTCAAGTTACCTAATTTCCATCCAATTTGAGAGTAAATGGAGTTCATTCGCCAAAAAATAAAAGTAAATAAACTTCCAATCTAATGATCAAAGAATTTGTTAAAATTATTATTAATGAAAAAAAGGAAATTATTTTAGAATAATTATACATATATGTGTATAAAATGAGTTAATTCAATTTGAATTAAACATAAATTAAATAAGAAGTTAAAATGAATTATAAATTTTGAGGAATGTGTGACAAGCTTAAGTTATGAATTAACTAAGGTTGGATGTTAAGCCTTGTGTGACAAGAAGAAAATTTAAGATGATTAATGAAAACGTAATTATGATTAATCAAGTGTTTGATTAATTCATGAAAGAGGGTTAATATAAATCCAAGATGAGAATTAAAATTAGTTTTATGTTGTAGATTAACTAGACCCAAATAAATAAATGTCTGTAATTAAAACTTTTATAAATAAACGAATAAGATTACAAAGTAAATGCTTTATCACATCAAATATGATTAGTTTGAGGGCATATTACTTTCATAATGTGGGGTTAATGGATCCATATAGATTAGTACACACTGTGTTTGCTCTTTTGAAGAGGATGATTGATCTTATAATTATTTTTGTGAATACACTAAAGCAAGTATATAGGTGCTTATTAGAGAATAAGTTCACTAAACGTGACTCGCTTAAAGGAACACCTAATGAAGTTTTACTTGTCTGTCAATAGTAGTTCATATAGTAATAGTAGTACATAGATCATTGGACTTGAAATCATCATAGTACCTTGTGTATTCTAAGTTATAATTCGTCATATTCTTTAAAACTTTTAAGGTATATCAAAGAGTATGTTTGGGTTTAATGAAGTGTACATGGAGGTAGGTGAAAGATCAACAAATGATCTACCACTTCTAGTAAAGTGAGAGAATATCTTATGTGATTTAATAAGTGATAACTCAGAAATCTCTGGTCAAGATTGAATGAAAATTAAAAAGGAGTTTGTAATGTACATTAACTAGAGTTATGCATTGAAAAATTGAAATGCATATGATCGTGTAAAATAAAACTTGACAGAAATTTCATGTTTTATATTTGATCGGGATATTGTATAGTAAAATGATTAAATTGTACGTGAACTATTTATTAAATAGGTTATTTGTGATTAAACATTTATTTCATATTATTCGAATAGTCATGATATGTTGAGAGGTGTCACTCATAATGTAAAATAAATATATTTATATTTAAATTAAGGAAGTTTAATTCATTATAAATTGTTAGTGCAAATACATGTGATTTGATGATGATTATATAAATGCTTGATTAAAGTGTTTGATAATATTCTATTAGTAATAATGTTCTATTTAATGGTATGTTCAATAAAGGGCTAAGTTAATTCATATGAAACAATTAAAGATTAATGTATATTTGTATTCAATAGTTTTCGTAAAAGTCTTTAATAATGAAATTGATGTACAAAGACTTAGATTAGAAGATAAAATATGTTAGGTTGATCTGAAAACATATGACGTTTGATGTAATAAGACTTAGGGATCAAGTTTGTTATGTTGATCCAGTCTTAAGAATTGTAATAGAATAGAAAGTAGAACACAGAGAACGCAGAGCAAAGGAATAAAATAACAAAATTCGTAAAGTAAACAAACTTTATGATACAGTCTACGATGCAAAACTCAGCAACAGAATCAAAAAAGAAGGAAGAAAACTAAAGATCGTAAGGAAAGACTTATAATCTATGATCATTGAAGTAAAGAAAACTTGAAGACTGAATTCAGAGGTAAAGTGAGGATTGTAGAATATGTTCAAAGATCGTAAGGCCATGCACACTTTTAGAGTATGCACAAAAGGAGTTCACAGAATCAAATAAAGAATCGTAGTAAGAACTATGAGGAGTATCTGTTCGTAAAGTTCAGAGTAGACCACAAGATCACTGAACAAAGTCATAAGAACAGAAGAATAAGACATATACATAAACTGGACTACAAGTTAAAGATCTCAAGAAAACACTGCTGAATAAGTTGAAGAAATACTCTAGTTGAAGAAATAAATATGAAAGCTCAGGTGCTGAATAAGTCAAAGTACTCAAGATTATAAAATGGAGCTGAATTGAATATTCTCAAATCGTTGAGTTACTAATATCGTTGAGAAACTTCAGAACGTAGAGGAGCAACTTAAGAATGTAGAGTCACAACATTGATGAGCTGACTCGGTGTCATACCTATTAGAGATCTAAATGTCAATGACACTGAAAAACTAAATAAAGGTCATAATCATGCAAACAACAAATGCTCAAATATAGGGGGAACTGCTCGATCAAGAACAATAAGAGGGAAATAAAACCAAAGTTTAAGTAAAGGTCTAATTGAAAGGAATATAATATTCAGACAAAGTTCAGGAGTAATTGGACGAAAGATAAAAAAGAAAGAATGACATAAGTCTGGACATCAAGATCTGGTGAAGAAAAAGAAGATAAATGACATCCACTACAGTAATAGAATTACTAAACAAAGATTATGAGATACCTGTATCAAGCATCAAATTAAGGGGGAGCTAATCAAGTCATTAAAGAAAGTAAAACTTGAGAAAAACAGAAGATCAAGTTTAAAGGAGAAAAGAAGCCTTAGTTATCAGGGAAGATAAGAAGATTTTCAAATGACTTCAGAGAAAGTAAGAATGTAGGAGGTCCCAGTTTGTAGAGCAAAGAAAGTTATAAGATCATGAAGTATTCATAGACCTAAAGGATCGTGAAGCTAATCAAAGCATCCATTAAATTAAAGAACATAATACAAGATCAAGACAAATCTAATATATGGTAATGCAGTTGAAGATTGTAGAATATTTTCAGAGTTCGTAGAACAAATTGGAAATTTGTAAAGTCCACTCCAAAATCTTTGAGTTCAAAATACAGATCATAGAGTAGATTATAGAATCATACAAAATGTAAAGTCTATACGTCGTAAAGCTATAAGAACGTAGAACAAACTGAAGAACTACAGATCGTAAAGTTAAATGCTACAAATCTTCAAAAATATACAACTTGGAAATTTGAAAAGTTCAATTTGATCTAACATGGAACTAACAAGGAGTAGTTTAAAAAAAAGTGAGGATTTTGAGACAAGTAACTGACCGATTAAACAATTCAAGTAGAAGACAAAAGGATATGTGTCTAACAGCCAATTTGATTGTATAATATTAGTCACGTTGTTTCTATTGGAAAGAAGTTAGATACACTTCGTAAAGCTCAAAGAACCCTACGATTAGGAAAATCGTGGATGACATTAAAACTGACAACAGATTTGACAGTGGACTGATATTAAGATACTCTAAAGGATGAAAAGCTCAAGATAAATGCTGGTGATTACAAATTCAAATGAAAAACAGAAAAGGTTGTGTCTAACGGCTATTTGACAAAAGCAACTAGACACGAGGTTTTTATTTTTGGTAAACTGTCAAGAAGATAGAGTTAAAAGCTATCTGACACAGTATCTTCATGACAATATCCGTAATCTTCAAAGATCTAAACATTAAATGAAGCAACAAAATCATCTTTCAACGGGCAAAGTTCCAAAGGACAAACTTTCAATTATCAAATCTCCAACGGGCAAAATAGTAGAGATCTCTCTCTATATATAAGGACTACAGTGAGTTAAAAGAGAGAGATAGAGAGAGACCAACAAAAATATTAGGTCTAAAAGAGAGATAAAATGAAGATAAGAAGATATATTTGCTGAATAGATATATCATCAACCCAAAGTTAATATGTACTTTGGAAGATCGACCAAAGATTGATTTCTATATAAAGTCAGAGTAGAAGAGAAAAAAGGCATATCCAGAAGTTCTAAAGATCAATATCAAAGGGAAATCACTTAGCTGTTAAGTTCTATAAAAGAAAAAGAACTTAATGCTAACTTAACAGCACCTCAAACACCTTTATCAACAATAGTCAAAGACGAGATTTAGTGGCTTGCCTGATTCTGAGTAAATCAGACCCTGAGTGAGACGGACTTAGTGTCCAACTGAAGTGGTTCTTAGTGAACCAGGTGTTAGTAACCTTTGCCGAGACTTAGTGACTCAAAGGAATCTTAGTGATTCAGTGTTATAACAGATCTTAGTGATCTGATTGTAATGATCGAGAATATCCTTAGTAGATTTCCTGTCAGAAGTGCAAAAGAGTGGACTAGAAGATCTTTGTACTCCGAACCACTTAAAAATCTTTGTGTTATCTCTTATATCTTTACTGCTTACATTATAACTGTCTTAACTGCCATAACTACTTCAAACTATTTTATATCTTGCAAATAACATTTTAGTAATATAACTTAAAAAGAAAACTGTAAAATTTACTAGCTCAAATCAAGAATGGGCGTTTTATCAAATTAACTATTCTGCTATAATTACACAAAGTCAATGATTTGATAACTGTGCTCAAAAGATATAAATGATCTATTCAACCCTTCATTTTAGATCACTTTTATGCCCTCTGAGAATAATATAAATAATATTAGAATGGTTCTAATTTATTTATTCTACTACCGGCATAATATTGAACCTAAAGGGTCACACCATAAAAGAGAAATATTATTTTCGAAGTAATTGACTTAATAATAATAAATTAAATATATTTAATTTATACCATGGTGGAATAAATTAAATAGCTTAATATTTATAATTAAGCATTTTAAAAATAATAATTATAAATTAATAAGATGTGTCTTATTATTATTATTATTATTATTAATTTAGTTCATAAATGATTTGAGAATTAAATTAAAATCCTAGTCCTAAAGAGTTTAGGAGAGATAAACAAGTCTATAAATAAGAGGGATCTTATTATATGTAGGGATTAATGAAGTATTAGTGAATATTTGCAATTCTCTAAAACCTAAAGGAGTTTGAGAGAGAGAGAGAGAGAGAATTATGGCTAGCCATCTAAGGTTATGAGAAACCTAAATTTACTTCTTCAATCAATAATCTTTTTGTGGATCACCTTTATAGCGCTACACACACTGACTAGCTAGCGTATGATCTTTGAATTTGAAGAAGCGTGAAGGAGCAAAGGATTAAGACTTGAAGATCAGATCAAGGAGTTGATTAATCTTAATAAGGTATATCTTTTATCCTTCCTCAATTAATAATATTGCATAAAGGTAATTCCTGAGATTGCAAAAAAAATTAAATATGATTTAGGCTATGTTTTTGCTGCATGATACAATTAAATTGTATATATGTAAAGTTTCTGCAAACCTACAATGGCATCAGAGCGAGCCATCTTTATGTAAATTATTAATTATTTTGATTCTGTATATATATATATATTGATATGTGTTTAGAATAATTTAATTGGGCGTAATTGTTGGTATAAAATTATGTTTTTTTAAAACAAGAAGAAAATCGTTATCTAAAGCACAAAATCGCGATCTGAAACAGTACTGTAGCACCAAAACACCGTACAGAGCGCCACAACTACGCGTTACTGCCTCTAGGCACCGCAGTGCCAAAATTGAACTGCTATAGGGCACCGCAATGCCGAGTAAAAGATTTGTCCAGGATTTGTACGTTTTTTGCAGTTTTAAAATTAAAAAAAGAAGACTATTTTTGTATTTTAAAATTAAAATAAATAATTTATTTTGAACTTGAAATTAGATTTTATGCAAATTAGAATATATAATGATTTTAATTAATGAGATGAATAGTTTATTGATACATGTGATGGCATGTATGATTATAAAGGGGTTGATTATGGACTATAGACCAATGAAATTGGATTTATTTGATGGATGCTTGATGAATGAGTTTTATAAATGGGGTCTACTTACCTTAACTATCAAATTTTCTTGTGTAAATTCTACCTCCTCCTATGTACTTTCTTTTGACTGTTGATTAAGGTTTATGTTTCATGAAAATATATTGTAATAGGATTAGATAGAATTACTTGATAAATTAGAGCTGAAGAACAAAAGCGATAAAGACCCATTTGTAAAGGAGTCTGAGTTTGAATGTAATAGTTATATTCATGTTTTGTTCTTGCACCCTAGGTTTTACTTTTTAGTTTACTTGTTGGCTCGAGTGAACCAACCTAGTATAAAGTCCATAATCATCCCAAGTATAATATAGTATTCTATATGTGGATGTTAGCTATATATATTAATATATTATTATACATGAGGTGTATGTTTAATATGATGCACATTTATATATATTTGCATGCGCGCTTAATAAGATGAGACCATTAATAACAAAACCTTCAAGATAAAAAAAAATTAAGTTATAATGTTCAAAGACATTAAGAATGTCGGACGTAGCCTTCTAGCATGAGAAAGCGATAGAGTGTCAAGTATTTATTATGAGTTTTTTGTGCACAAACAAGACTTGTATTAAATGTGCGAGATGTTGCTTTATTATATTGGATGTTTATGAGGAATTGAACAATACGTGTTTTGTTGTGCATACACAAGAACTGTATTTTTCTCTTCACTTATATAAAAATACTAGGTCAAACTTAATTTAGATACTTTTGGTTTGAATATACACACCTATGACCATTATAATCTAAGAGGCAAAATTATAAGGAGTTACATTAAATATAATTGACAAAAGTTATCTACTTCTTGAATAAAGTTATAGTTTGTTATGAACACAAACGACTATATTTATGTCAATAGAATCCTTAATCTCACTAGCAATCTTTAACTAGATCTGTCGAATTGTATATTGAGGGTTATATAATTTGATAAAAATAGTGGATACACCATTTAAATAAAGACCTAATTTAATTCGGTGATTAATAGAATAAATGTATGTTAATGTTGTTATTAAAATTCACTTACAGAATTTTACTATGTCTAATTCACTATCACTGCGGAGCATATTGGATGCTAATAAGTTAATCGGACTGAATTACATTAATTGGTTAAGAAATATGAGAATAGTTCTTACTGCTGAAAATATAGCACATGTCCTTAATTCGTCAGTCCCTGCAATGGTTACAGAAAATGCCTCTGAGAAAGAAATTGTTACTTTTAAGAAGTGGAAAGTAGATGCACAGTGGGCTCAATGCATTATGTTAGCCTCCATGAGTAACAAGGTATAGAGTTAACACAAGAAAATAGATGCGCCTACTTATTGCTTCACCTTCAAGATTTGTATGGTAAGCAAAGTATGTTAGCTAAATATGAGATATCTAAGAAGCTCTTCCGATCTAAAATGATCGATGACACTACAGTACAAACTCATGTCCTAAAAATGATCAATTTAATTGATCAATTTAGATAACTAGATTTTATCATGGATGGAGTGTTGAGTTAAGATTTGATTTTGTAGCCACTCTCTGATTCTTTTTCACAATTTGTAGTGATGATGTCAGCCTGCCTGAATTTCTTAACATGTTAAAACCTGCGAAGAGTCACTTTTCAGCAAAGAAAGACCAAACCTTACTTGTAGATGAGTCTTCCAATAAAATGAAAAGGACCAAAGTTTCTTCTGAAAAGAAGAAAAAGGAAAAAGCAAAAGAAAAGGCTGAAACTAATGACAAGAAGAAAAGTGTTTTTGAGAGCAAAGAAGTTTGCTTTCATTGCAATAAGTCGTGACACTAAAAGAGAAACTGCAAAGAGTATCTTGTAGTGGCCAAACAGAAGAAGCTTGGTGAAGCTTCAGCTACAGATACAGATTTATTCATGATTGAAATAATTTTTTTCTGTAAATCAAAATTCTACTTGGGTATTAGATATATGTTGTGGTTCTCACATATGCAATATTATGCAGGGACTAAGCAGAAGTAGAAAGTTAAACAAAGGAGAGGTACTAGTCCTGCGTGTGGGGAATGGAGAAAAGATTGGTGTATTAGCCGTAGGAACTTATAGTTTAGTATTGTCTACAGATAAGTCTATTAAGTTGGTAATTGTTACTATGTTCCAATTCTTATAAGAAACATTATTTATGTTCCATTGTTAGACAATGAAGGTTTTGATATTATAATAAAGAATAATTATTGTTCTATTTTTAATGATAATGTTTTTTTTTTTTGGAACTGGTAGATTAAATGATGGACTTTACATTTTTGACTTACATGAAAAATATTTTTCATATTGAAAAAAGTAATAAAATAAAAAGAGATGACGTGAATAATACTTTCATATGACATTATAGACTCGATCATATTAATGAAATAAGACTAAACAAGTTGCATAAATATGAGCTTTTAGAGCCATTTGATTATGAATTATATCCAACTTGTGAATCTTATCTCATGGGTAAGATGACTAAATCTCTATTTAGTGCACATGAAAATAGAGTTGTAGGGATGTTAGAGTTGGTACGCACGGATGTGTGTGGACTTATGACAACACATGCAAGATGGTATTCGTATTTCATTACTTTCACCGATGATAATTCAAGATTTGGATATACGTATTTGACGAAATACAAATCATAATCATTTGAAAAGTTCAAAATATTTAAAAGTGAAGTAAAGAAACAAATAAGCAAGAGTATCAAAGTTCTTCGATTAGATCAAGCAGGTGAATACTTAAGTAGTGAGTTTATAGATTATCTCAAAGATAATGGCATTTTCTCACAGTAGACACCTCCTAGTACGCCTCCTAGTACGTCATAATTGAATGGTGTATCTGAAAGGAGAAATTGTACCTTATTAGACATGTTGTGATCCATGAATAGTTTTATTGATCTTCCAGTATCTTTCAGGGTTATGCCCTAGAAATGACAACATATTTACTAAATAAGGTACTTTCAAAATTCGTCCATAAGATTTCATATGAGTTATGGACAGGAAGAAAACTTAGTCTTAAGCATGTTAAGATTTGGGGTTGTCCAGCTTATGTAAAAAGGTTTGAAAATGATAAGCTTAAGACTAAATCTGATAAGTGCAAATTTATGGGATATCCTAAAGAAAGTTTAGCGTATTACTTCTATAATTTTACTGATCAAAAGGTGTTTGTTGTGAAACATGCTACCTTATTAGTAAATGAGCTTATTCTTAAAGGGACTAGTGAGAGTAAAATAGATATTGAAGAAGTCCAAGAACCACAAAATACTACAGGTCAAATGGAGGAACATGTCCAAGTAGAGAAACCTATTGCACCATAACCAATTTGTAAATCTAGAAGAGTACCTAAAATACCTAAAAGGTATTATGAATTCATCATAAATGATAATGATGGTACGCAACATAGATGATGATGATTATGATGATGTATGCATCATAGATGATGATGATCTAATTACATACGATGAGGCTATGAGTAGTAGAGACTAAAAGAAATGATAGATAACAAGGTGAAGACCTGTAAGGTCAGACTGGTTGCAAAAGATTTTTAAACAAATGCATGGAGTTGAATAGATAATAAAACCTTCTCACTGGTAGCAATGATTAAGTCCATTCGGATTTTGCTTGTAATAACAACTTACTATGATTACGAAATCTGACATATGGACGTGAAGACAACATTCCTCGATGAAAAACTAGAAGATGATGTATATATGATATAGCCAAATGGATTTGTCTCTAAAGATAGAACAAATCAAATATGTAAGTTACAATGATCCATTTATAGATTGAAGCAAACTTTTCGAAGATGGAACATTATCTTGATGAGAAATCAAAGAGTTTGATTTTATAAAAAATGGGAATAAACCATGTGTATACAAGAAGATTAGTGGGAGCACAGTGACATTTTCAGTACTATATGTTGATGATATACTACTAATAGGTCTCCAACTTTTAATCTGTTTATTTTGATGATAACAAATTAGTAAATAGATTAAATAAAAATTAGAACCATCTCCATAGGTTAATATTATATTTTAATTTTCTTATTTACTATGGCCAAAAATATTTTCTAAACTTATTGAATTAATATTTTATTAACCTTGATGATTTAATATCGGGTGTTAAAAGTATTTATTCATAAACTAACATTTCATACGGTAAGGAAATCGCCTATTATTTTTCCACAATTATTATGTTAATATTATTTTTTAATAAAACCACAAAGAAGCATAAAAATAAAAAAAAATAAAACAAAATCTTATCATGGGGTGTCTTATCTGAATAAGCTTTTTGTGTTACTTTTGTTAGGCAAAATGTGTTAGTCCCATCCGTGGGACCCATATTTTGGAAATGGAACTTTAAAAATATTAAAGTTTAAATGCCTTAAAGTTGTCAGCATGTGTTTGAGGAAAAGAGAAGGTTGTTTTGCTAAAATATCTTAGACCAACCGTGGGCCATTTGAAAATTAATGTGCTGAAAGTTTTTGTGCTTCCTGACTTGGCCAATCCATGTGAATTCTTTTCAGTCAATCCGAGCCCTCAATTTTAAAGCAACAATGGCCTAACCCTAGATTTTAAAATAAGTTGACAAAATTACCTTTTTACTTCAAGCATCAAAATCCTATAAATAGAAGGTTTTCTCATTCATTTTCAGTTGCCAATTCACAAAAAAAGAACTCTCCTTGCCTACATACTTTAATAGCTTTGAAATTTGAGATAATTATTGATTTATATTATTTGCATTATCTCATACTTATTTATATTTATAGATATAAAAATATAAATTGTTATCCACACGCGCGCGCGCGCGCACACACACACACACACACCGAGTTTTAGATCATATTTTTCACTAGTTCCCAACTTTAGATCTGTTGAGACTTTCTCATGTTTCTCTGCATCTTTCAAATCATTCATCGAGCAGTAAACTTCTTCTTGGCATTCTTTTAATGCCAGTGCATACTTCCTCAAGTCATCAGCATCACCATGCTCCTTGATGTCTTCATGATATAACTTCAACACTTAGGCATGATGTCCCACCAAGTACAGACAAAAAGGACAGTGTGCAGTACGTGTATTGTTCCAAACTTAGGTGGGAAGAAACGTTCAAATTTCAAATTTGAAATTCAAAAGTTTGAATTTTTAAAAAAACACGCTTACTGTCACTAATTATAATTTATTATTATATTTGAAAAATAATTGACAAGACACAAAGCTTACTCTGCAAGCTTTAGCGAAATTTGAATTTTGAATATTAAAGTGTGAAAAATTCAAAATAGTACTGATTGTTATAGTAAAAGCACATGTGCACGTGTGGCTACAGTGTCTAACTTACTCACTTTTCATTACAGTAGCTCACTTCTCGCCCAAAAAGGCGATGCGCATACCCTGTTCATATTTTTTTTTTCTAAAATGCCCTTGGCCTTACTACCCTCATTGTAGCGAATATTCCCTCTCAGCCAATCACCAGCGGACACGTGGCGGGGAACGCCTCTGTAATATTATATTAGAGGCGTTCCCAAAGGGCAAAGGGGTAAGATCATCTTTTCATATTTTTTTTTTATTATAAAAAAGTCGCTCCGCTGCTCCAGCAAGGTAGGTTTGTGAAGTAGCGGTTATAAACGGTTATTACTGTTCAGAGTAGTTAGTTGCCTTCTTTCTAAATATGCCTCGACATAATTCCTTTAGAATTCCTACTTTTACTGTAGCAACCGCTACAGTAACTCACTTCGGTCGCCCTTTGTAATATTATATATAAAGGGCAACCCTTAGGTGTATACAATAGTTGTAAAAAAAAAAATAGGTTTAATTCCCACCACCTAAAAGGCGGGTTTATAGGAATCGACCCTCCTGATCATGAATCTGAATTTTAAAATTTTTTTTGAGGACGAATACACCTCCTAATTTTTGATTTTTTGTGAAAAACCAATTCTTAAGGGATTTTTTATTTTTTCTGATTTTTACAAACCTATGCTCCAGACCTCCAAAAATCATGATTTTTGGATATGATGTTAAGAATCAAGTCTACTATGACATATAATTTTTTCATAATTTTTGGATCAATAGGGTATTTATAACGATTTTATTAAGCTAAACATATGCATTAATTGAGGGGTAATACAAGTGATGGGGCCCGCTGTTACATCAAGAAAAGATTCTCTCTGCACCAACATAAAAGTGCCACGTGTCCCAAAATCTACAAGAACTCACTCCGCTGCTTTAGGTCACTTCGGAGCACGGAGTGACTTAAGATAAAAGGCAGTACCTGGTTATCGAAAGGTGGAGATATTCCTTATAAATGAGGGAATCATTCACCAGGTTTTAAAAAACTAAGTGACATTTTATTGATATAGTGTATTTATATAAATAAATATTTATATAAATCACATTTGTGAAACTTCAAATTTGGTCAGTACTTCGTTAACGAAAGGTAGATATATTTCTTATAAATGAAGGGATCATTCGCCAGGTTTTTAGAAACCTAAGTGGCCTTAATTAACGTGCTCACATCATTAATCAAATATAGTATTATATATAGATTTAAGTTAAATAAATTTATTTATTATATCAAGTATTATTTAACAGCTTTATTTAGTATACTTGATATTTGTTATTGCATGTATTTGATCATAAATTCACTTATTCATAAAATACTTATTGCATAATATAAACTTTTATATTGCAAATATAACTGATTATATCTGCTTACACAGAAGCTTATTACTCACTATAAAAGTTATTTAAACTTTTAAATCCGTATTTAAATTTATATCTGTTTAATTTAAAAAGCACTTTTGTTATTTATAAAGAAAAAGTTAACCTTTATAAATCTGCATTAAATATATGTAAACACCAAAATTTTGCACTTCTCTACAAACTCTGACAGGAGGGCAAAGTCGTCACTTGACCCGACATGCGAAAAGGAAGGTGGACACCAACACGAAGCCACCCCAACGACTTACGGTCAAAGCCGCCACAACGAACAACGAGCATCAGGTTACTTGAGGCAAGGCAAACAGTTGATCCAGAAGAACCTGATTTGATCACAAAAGACGACTAATGGCCACTACGCAGCGCCCCCTGGAAGCCAAGCACAATTAGCAAATTCTATATCAAGTCGCAGCCCTCCGAACTAGCCTCCTAGAACAATATGACACGTTTCCCAGGGATTTTTGGATTGCAAAATACGAGCCTTCCAGCAAAAAAATGAAAGACCGACATCAGACACGGAAATCGAGGAAGCACCGAAGCCGGCCGCAGCTGCACCTGCGGCTAAGATCTGAAGTTCTAAATCGCCACTTCCAGTTCATTTCTTTATAGGTGCGGACGGAAGAGAAAAAAAAAAGAAAGGAGACGCGAGAGGAGAGAAAGAGGGCTGTCGGGAGAAAGAAAAAGAGGAGGATCCGAGAGCAAAGAGGAAGAAATAGGGGAGAAATAGAGAGAAAATAGCGAGAAGAAGATAGAGAGGGTCACGGGTTTGGTCCCAAATGTGAGATTTCTTCTCCTTTTTGTTCAATTGTTACACTATATATGGTATTCTAAGTGATTTTCAAGTGTCAAAGCATGTATTTCGTCATTTGAAATGTGAAAAAATCCATGTTTATAGCATTTGAGGTTTTATCTAGTTAGATCTATTTTCATTTCGTTCTTATTGTATTTGTTAGGTGGATCTACTCTAGATCCGAAAATATTTGGTGCATTGCTATTTAAATAGTTTAATTTTGTGTATTTTGAAGCTAGATCCAATGTAGTCAATATATGTTGTAGATCTGTGGATTAGAGACGGTTAGGGAGGATTTATTACGGATGGAATCTCCTCCTAACCTCCCGATGATATCCTTTTAGTTTGTTTTTAGCTTTTACGTATGTAGCAATTGCAATGCGCCTGTATGTAAATATGTAAATTTTGGGCCTTAAAACGACATCGAGTCGAAAGTCGGGTTTAAGGCCCCGTGATAGTGAAGTGTGCGATTGTGGATGCTTGGGGTTATTTGGATGGCTCACATGCCCATGAATAACTCCAACGCCATTTTAATGCTTGAATTTCCCTTTCGATACGGAAAAAGAATTTTGGAATGAAAAGATGAGGATTTTCATAAAATCAATCAAACTAGGATATTAGATCATCCGTAGGCTAAAATAAAATTGTAAGTGTCGGATGAGCTCTATTCCTATTTGACGAAGGGTTTGAAAAATATGTTTTACAAAATATCATTGGTTTTATTATCGAAACAAAAACAATAACAATGAACTTTTCGATTAAATCAAATCCTTCGTGCATAGGGTCAACGAGATTTCTGAAGCACTTTCAAAATAAAGCAGTCCAACGATTTTCATATGCACACACGCACACACAGGCGCGCACACACATTTTAGGATTTAAAAGGATAGGAAAACATCAAGATTGCGGTAACCGCGTTTCACGGAAGTCGGGGGGTGCCTAACACCTTCCCCTCACTTAAGCAAGCCCCCGAACTCTATGAATCTCGGTTTGCAGGCCAATTAATTCGGAGTCACACATGAGCCAGCGATTACGAAAATAAAATTCGGATGAGTTGGTACATCCATTTCAAATATACCAACTGGCGACTCTGGTCAATTGGCTCATCATAAAATCGATCTTTCAAACCCCGTCAACACTTAAGCCGACCCTTTTCAAAAATCACATCTTGAAATAAAAGGCTAAAATTGAAAAGGGCATTTATTATAAAAAAACGAAACGACAAATCCCGGCATCGACATATATATATATATATATATCTTCTTATGTAAGAAACATTTTTCAAAAACAAATTTCATTGAGAAAATGTTGAGTTTTTGGTTTTATATATATATGAGAAATAAAAAGAGTGATCATTTGATCAAGACCAGAGTCGTAGAGAGGTCAACTGGAAGTTGAGACTCTAGTGTACTTATGAGGCAAGGGATAGACTTATTGTTTCAAGACTAGATTATAAAACAAAAGGACAAAAGGTTGAGTGAGTTAGTTGTCTTTAATTATGTGAGAAAAATAGAATGATTCTTTGATCAAGACCAGAGTCTTAGAAAGGTCAATTAGTAGTTGGGTCTCTATTGTACTTGTGAGATAAGGAACCGATTTCTTATTTCAAGACCATATTGTAAAGCAGAACTAAACTCATAAAACAGGTACAACTACGTTTGGGGAAGGAGCGGGAAGCTGTTATCCAAGACAAGTAGATGTATGTATAGTTGGAAGTTGATCTAGAAAACTTTTTAAAGCTTTCCCCCCCTATTGAATGAGTGTTTATTACTGATAGTACTAGGATCTTAAGTCCTGCAAAGGAGACTGAGACTGGATGTAACAACATACCCGAACTGTATGTTGTGAACCAGATAAATCTCTATACATTGTGTGGTTGAATTTTTATTGTATTCCATATTAATTTCTGACACTACAATTAATTAACTAAAAAATCAAAATGGCCTAAGATAATTTTTTAATCGTAATAATCTATTCAATCCCCCTTCTAGATTATTATTGGACTTTCAATTGGTATAAAAGCGGTGCTCTTTTAACTTATTTGTTGAGTAAGTACAGGCATATCAAAGAGTAGATCCATCTATGACCTACAAATATGCTACCAGTTGCGGAGAAGGACTATCCATGTCCAGACCCCCACTATTTGATGGCACAAATATTACCACATGGAAAAGTAGATTTAAGATCTATACCGAATCATAAGAGATCAAAGTTCGACTTGCAATAGAAAGAGGTGTAAAAATTCCTACAAAAAATCGTAAAAGAAAAGGCTGTTGAAAAATATACTGATGAATTCACTACTGATGATAAAAATGCTACGAACTTAGCATCAAGAGCCAAAATAGAGCTGACTAGTACTCTTATTGAAAAAGATTGCAAAAGAGTTAGCAACTGCAAAACTGCTAAAGAAATTTGGGAAAAAATGATTGTAACCTATGAAGGAATCAATCATATTAAAGAAACCAGAAAAGATGCTCTAATATAAGAGTGTGAAAGTTTTAAGCTAAAAAAAGGTGAAAAAATCATTGATATGGGAACTCCTTTTTCCAGAATCATAGATGAACTGGAACAACTTAGGAAGGCATATACAACAGATAAGAAAAATAGAAGAATTCTGAAAGCCCTTCCATGCGTCTGGAAAATGAAGGTCAAAACTATTAAGGAAATGCAAGATCTAACCACCTATCCTCTTAGTAGCCTTACTGAAAATCTTCGTGCCCACGAAGTCGACATGGTCGTTGAAAAAGTAGGATCGAATACAGATGTCAAGAAGAAAGGAATTGCTTTCAAAGCTCTACTTATAGATCAAGAAAGCGATGAGTTAAATGAAGAACTTTTAAGTTTAGATAATAATGAAGTTGCTCTCTTATCAAGACAACTCAAGAGAGTGATCCAAAGTAAAGTGTTTCTGAAGATAAACAACAACTTCAACAATTTCAATGACAAACATGTCTTCAAGCCAAAAGCACAAGGAGGAAATTTCAAAGCAAGCAAAAGCAACAATTTCATAAATGCCAGCTGCAATGAAGATTCAAACTTATGTTTTGAATGCAAACAGCTTGGACATTTTAAAAAGGACTATCCAAAACTAGCCAAAAATAAAGTATGAGTAACTGAGGAAGGCTGGAATCTAAGTGATGATGAAGAAATTACAAATCCATGTTTTATAGTAGACAATGATTCTTCTTCAAGATCTGAGGTAAATTCTGAACTACCTAGTGCTTCATTTACACATACCTTAGAGAATTTAAGTGAAAACATCATGAATTACAAGAATCATATAACTGTTTATATGAAGATAATGGAATCGTTCAAGAAGATTTTATTAAACTAAAAATTTCATTAGAAAAATTAATTAGAAGTGACAGAAATCTTGAAATAGAAAATTCAAAATTAATTCTAGTTAATGAAAATTTGAAAGAAGAAAAAGAAAAATTAGAAAATAATTTTTCAAAAAAATTATCACTAAAAGAAGAATTAGAAAAACACTGCAAAAAATGGCAATTCAGCAAAAACCAATTTTCATTGCCAAAGATACAAATTTTCGTTTCTAAAGGTCATTTACAATGATTTTTCGTTTGTTGGACCATTCGTTGCACAATGAGCAACAACAAAATTATTTTGTTCATTGCAGAAAGTGAGATACTTCGCAACAAAAATTGCTTGTCGTGAAAAAATGTAGATCATTTAGCAACGAAACGTAATGCTATAAATTTATTAAGAAATTATTACTAAAAAACAACTTTCGTTGAAAATCATTCTAATTGGCAACGAAAAGTACTTTTTTTTACCAACAAAGATGAAACTTCATTGTGACTGAGATACTTTTGCCAACGACGTTTGTCGTTGTTGAATATGGAAATTATTGCCTTAATTGGTTTTCGTTGTTGATTGTATACTTTTTAGTAACGATGTTCTTTACTAAATGTGAAAAATATATTGGTCATATATTATTTTGCAATGAGATTAATCGTTATCGTTAGTCTTGTTATGGATAATTATGATCAATTAGGAGAGTTCTATAAGCACTGAAGTTACACTAATAAGTGCTGATAAGATGCCACCATTACCGGAATGCTCCCCTCAGTTTCAAGAACAGTCTTATCATTAATACTGTGAATCTTAAATATATAAAGTTATAGAATATCAAAATCTTAAGGCTAAAATAGTAAAAGTGAGTACTAAGTCCCTTGTATCGATTACAATGACTTAGTATAAAATGATAAACGATCTTTGGGAATTAAGATGAGAACTTTATTTATAAAACTGTTTGACTAGATGAGGGTATTAGTAATATAGACTGATCATGTTGTTACTAATATTCTGAATTCTAGCTAGATAAGGTTTATAGATAAAAGTAACGTCTATAAACTTAACGGTTTAGCATTAATAATGAGTACCAAATCAGTTATAGAAAGTATAGTAATTTGGGGGCGTCACAGGTTAGTATCAAAACTGTAGATTATAACTCTAAGGTAATAAGCACCTTAGGATATAATTTGAGGGTAGGAGTAAATAGACTTGTTAAAAGTCTATAGATAATTAAAAGATATGCATAAATTTTAATACATAAAAAAAATATTATGTGAAAGAAATATACTAAGTAAAGCTAAACTCTTTTGTAGAATGGATAGAATACCGAGGTGGGAAGAAATCATGGAAGCAAATGCTTATCCCGTGGTCCTCGAGAGTGATCCTGAAGAGGATCCCACTGAAGATCCAGTGATAGATCTCGCGGGTTACCACCTAAGAATGAACTTTGTTGACATGTCCGACGATGACTATCTAGATGAATATCAGCATGACATGGATATTCTAGACGCCGATGATGATGATCCAGAATTCAAGTTAGATGAAATTATCGTGAAAATGGAAAAAAAGCGGAGGAAGTTGAGTTTAAGAATGTCGCCACTAAAAGGATTGAGGTCCTTGAAAGGTTGTGGATAGAGGAGGTAGAAAAAAATTGCATTTAGAGACCTCATTAGCTATTAAGGAAGCAGAAAAGCTTTGGCTACAAAAGGATCTTAACTATGAGAAAAAGAAACGTTGCTTGTCATACTTGGAGCTTCATAAATAAGTTGAAGATTTTATTGTGGCAAAGAATGAGTCTAGATATGAGATCAATCGATTCATAGTATCAAGCATGTTAAATAAGGCTTTCAAAAAGGCCAAGAACCATTAAAAAAGATTAGACTTGTAATATTTAAGTTATGTTTTATGTGTGTAGTATTAACACTCCTATTTTTATAAGGGATGTTAAAAGTAGTAAAAGTGACATAGCACTCGGATAATATGATGTAATGTGTGAAAATTATTAATACCAAGTTTGTTTATGAAATATATTCCCCGTTTTTGTATTTATTCTTGCTTTTTTCTTTTAATTGTAAAAGAAATGGCACCACTAAGAAGGAATGCACGAGTACCTTCAAGTAGTCAGAGTATAAAGCAAACCCCGAGTGAGGGTGATAATCCTGTAAATCCTATGCAACAATTTGTAGACATGCTATTAGGTGTCTTAAAAAATTGTCCAATACATAATGCACCCCAAACACATAGTCACATTCAAAGACTTTAAAAATGTGGGACCTCTCAAATTTCTAGGGACATGTAAGCTAATTGATGCTTAAAATTGGGTTAATAAAATAGAGAAGGCATTTGACATTGCCAACATTGGTGAAGATCAAAAAACGAAATTTGTTGCCTATCTAATGAAGGGTGAAACAATTTTTTGGTAGAAAACCAACAAAGCTAGGGCAGGAGAAGGCACAATTGCTTGGGAGAGGTTTAAGAATTTTTTTTTTTTGGAGAACTTCTTCCCAAGAAGCATGAAAAATTAGGTGGAAGTCCGGTTCTTGAACTTAACACAAGGGGACATTACTGTTCCCTGGTATGCATTCAAGTTTAATGAACTTGCACGTTTTGTTCCGCATCAAATAGATACGGGGGAATGTAAAACAAGAAGGTTCGAAAAAGGGTTGAACCCCTGGATCTATGGTAAGGTTGTTGTGCTTTAAATATAGAGTTTTTTTTCCAGATTCTCGAAAAAGGCACCATTTTTAAGGGCGATAGTGATGCTTATAATAAGTTTAAAATGGAAAACAATAAAAAGAATAATGAGGAAGGATCAAGTAAATGGGAAGGGAATACCAGGGGAAACAATAAAAGAAAGTGAAATAATACAGGTGTAAATAAAGAGAGAGAGAACAAAAAGAAAATTGAACCCCGCAAGACATGTGGCAAAGGCCATATGGGGGAATGTCTTAAAGGCAAAAATGTCTTTTACAATTGCAAACAAGAGGGGCTCTTAGCAACTAGCTGCCAAAATCCAAAGATAGATACATGTTTCAACTGCGGATCAGCGGGACATCAAGCCAAGATGTGCTTGAAGAAAATAGGAGAAACTAGAGGGAGCAAGGCGGGTAACTTCGCCCCGACAATTGTCCAATGAGGCCCGGGCCTTCCAGCGGCAAGGACCTTCAACATGTCATCTCAAGATGCAGTTGCATCTCAAGTGTTAGGTATCATTCCGATCAACTCCTTAAATGCTTATGTGTTATTTGATTCGGGTGCTACTTGCTCATTTGTTTCACATGAATTTGCTAAAAAATAAATATGCCTAGTGAGAACTTAGATTTTCCATTGAACATAAAAATCACAAATAGGAAAAGAATATATGTTAAAAACATCCTTAGGAAATATTGCATAGCGATTAAGAGTCACGAGTTAAGGGTTGATCTTATTCTCATTCAATTGAGGGAATTCGATGTAATTATATGCATGGATTAGTTAACCAATCACAAAACGGTGATTGATTGCCAACGGAAGTGTAACCTTTTGACAACGTTGAAGTTAAAGGTTGTTTTCAACGGGAATAAGTTACCAAGAAAATCTCGTTGTTTATTAGTAGATTACTCAATAAATGATGTAAAGGCTATTTGGCCTATATCATAGATACTCAAAGGAAAGAGTTAGATATAGATCAAATATCGGTCGTAAGAAAATTCACAGACGTGTTTTCCAATGACTTACCTGATCTCCCACCTGATAGAAAGATCGAGTTCGTAATCGACTTAGCACCTAGAACTACACCAGTTTTGAAATCTCCACATAGGATGGCACTTGTGGATATAAAGGAGTTGATGATTCAACTACAAGAATTATTAGAAAAGAAGTACATTCAACCTAGTGTTTCTCTATGGGGAGCACCTGTGTTGTTTGTCAAAAAGAATGATGAAATTTTGAGATGATGCGTCGATTATCGTGAACTAAATAAGTTGACCATAGAGAATATGTATCTATTACCTAGGATACATGACATGTTTGATCAATTGAAGGGAGCCAAATATTTCTTCAAGATTGATCTATGGTCAGGTTACCATCAACTGAAGGTAAGAAGTGAAGATATGCCTAAAACAGCGTTTCGAACACGCTATGGATAGGGGTGCACAAGAAACTGAAAAAAAACTAAAAAACCAACTTAACCAAATCGAACAGTTAAAAATTCAAACCAAAAAGTATAAAACCAAAAAATCAAATATTGTAAAATCGAAAAATCGAGACTAGTTTGACCGGTTTTGGTTCGGTTTCTCAAAAAATCGAAACCAACCGAACCGACTGAACAATTTAAAATTATAATATAATTTATATACATTTATAATAAATATTTATTTTTTATGTGAAACTTAAGATTTAATAAATTTAATTTAGTTATGACAATTAGTTACACAATTACATTACATATATAATGATATACACACCTTGATTTTAAATTAAATTTAAATATAATATTTTAAATTTAATCGCGTATGCTTAAGTTTTAATAACCAACTCTTTTCTTATGCTTAAGTTTTAATAACCGACTAAACCAATTTAAACCAACCGATTTAACCGATAACCAATTATAGAGTAAAAATTTAGACGATTTTGATTTTTAATTTTTTATAACCGACTTAAATGGTTTGGTTATTTGTTTACCAACTTAACTGGCCAAATCGACTGTTGTGCACCCCTAGCTATGGACATTACGAGTTCATGATAATGTCCTTTAGATTAACGAATGCACCAACAACATTTATGAATTTAATGAATAGGTTTTTAGGTTATGTCTAGACAAGTATGTGGTAGTGTTTATCGATGATATCTTGATATATTCAAAAACACTGAAAGAACATGCTGAACACTTAAGAAATGTACTAAAAACTCTACGGAAGGAACAACTTTATGCCAAATTTTAAAAATATGAGTTATGGTCAGAAAAGGTTCAATTCTTGGGTCATATGATTGACAAGAACGAAATTACAGTGGATCCATCAAAGATCGAAGTGGTGGTGAATTGGGAGCAACCAAAAACACCCACCGAAGTAAGAAGTTTTTTAGGTTTAGCGAGATATTATAGGAGATTTATTAAATACTTTTAAAACTTAGCAATCCCGTTACCTAACTTAACAAGGAAGATAGTGAAGTATGCATGGATGGATAAATGTGAAGAAAGCTTTTAAGAGCTAAAGAAGAGACTAAATGAGACACCAATATTATTTATACCAGATAATAATGGAGGCCTTGTAGTCTATAGTGATATCTTACATAAAGGATTATGTTATGTTTTAATGCAACATAGAAAGGTCATTGCTTATGCTTCATGGCAATTGAAGGATTATGAGATGATGTATCCTACTTATGATCTGAAACTAGCAGTGGTAGCGTTTGCTTTGAAAATATGGAGGCATTACTTATATGGAGAGAAGTGTGAAATTTATATTGATCACAAGAGCTTAAAGTATATTTTCACATAACAAGAATTGAATATGAAGCAAAAACGATGGCTGAAAATGATAAAAGATTATGATTGCGATATCCTATATCATCTAGGGAAATCCAACGTACTTGCAGATGCACTAAATAGGAAGAATCAAAAGAAACGGACGGTATTAACAACTCAGGATGAGTTGCTTAAGGAATTTGCAAGACTCGACATTGAAGTGAGGGTTTCTTCCATCTCAAAAAAAAATTTATTTGTAATGGAAGACCGCTCAACTTTGTTGGGAAAAATCAAGGAGATACAAGAAAAGGATGGAGAGTATGAGAAAATGAAGAAGGCGACTGAGAATATGGACGACAAGTTCAAGATGGACAAGGAGAAAATTATCATATTCAAAGCAAGAATATGGGTACCTTTGGTATAAGAGCTGAAGGAAGAGATCATGTTAGAAGCACATAGTACTAAGTTTTTAGTACACCCAGGTAGCACCAAAATATAAAAAGACATGAGCCAACATTTCTGGTGACCAAACATAAAGCTGAAGGTGGCTGAATTCATTAGTAATTATTTGACATGTCAACGGGTTAAGGCAGAGTATCAAAGACCAAACAGGTTGTTATAATTGTTAGAAATTCCAGAGTGTAAGTGAAAATATATTATAATAAATTTTGTAGTAGGACTTCCAACCACACATAAGGGTTATGATGCAATTTGGGTGATAGTGGACCGACTAACCAAGTCTGTTCACTTTCTACCAATCAAGGTTAAGTTCGCCCAAGATAGATTAGTTAAATTATACATTAAGGAGGTTATATCTAGGCATGAGGTTTTGATTTCAATCGTGTTCGATCAAGATCCACGGTTTAGATCGAACTTTTGGAAAAATCTACAAGAACATCTCGGGACACAGTTGAGGTTGAGTGCTGCTTACCATCCACAAATCGATAGATAAAGCAAAAGGATAATTCAGATATTGGAAGATATGTTGAGAGCATGCATGATGGACTTTAAAGAAAGTTGGGAAGATCACTTCCCTCTGGTGGAATAAGCAATCAATAATAGTTACCACGTGGGTCTTAGAGATATAACTCTAAGCCATGGACTACAGGACATTTGTAACCATCATCACTGACCAAGATAAAGTCATGACCAATGTTATTGGTTACTCCCTTCCACTCATCATGTATTGTGTTTTTGGCATATTAACAATAAATTCGTAGAAAAGTTGCATCATATTTATTCTAAACACCCATTTCAAATCAGATTTTAACAATTGTGTTTATAATTCATTGTTTATTGACGAGTTTGAGGAGCATTGGGATATCCTAATGAGGGATTATGATTTGTATAACAATAAGTGGCTCATAAGTTTGTATGATGTAAAGGATAAATGGATACATGCATATACAAAGAGATATTTTGTCGTTGTCATAACAACCACACAAAAAAAAAAACCGAAGGCAACATGAATAATTTTTTGATGAATATGTGAAAGCTTCAACAGGCATTAAAGAATTTATAATCAAAACTCAAAAGGCTATTGAGAAAAAAATCATCAAGGAGAGAAGGCCGATTGCGTAACAGTCCATTGAAAATGGAGTATGGTTTGCTGATCACCTTTGGAAGTACATACTATGAAGGTGTATATTAAAGAGATATTTAGACTTTCTAAGTTCAGCTTTAGATTCCATGAAGTACATCATTCATAAATTAAGTGAATTTTACGTTATTAACACAAAGGTTTATACAATGTATATGGCATATGCAACTAAATATAGTAGCATATATCATGAGGTTTTCAACAATCGTCAAACAAGCACCACACATGTCTTTGCCAAATGTTTTCATATTTTGGATAAATTTGCATTCATATTTTGAGATATTTCACGTTTAAAAGTGTTTGGGTTATAAGCCCCATAATCTTTCTGGGCGCTCGCGGGACTAATTACCTGGTGCTTAACATCCTGACCCATTGGTACCTGGTGCAACCTTTCATGTCTGACCGTCGCTTAGCACAGGACTTTATGCTGCCACTGGTATAAAGAAGTTGCATATTTGTTAATAGCTTAAGGTTTTGACACTATGATAGCGCTTGATCTTGAAAAGTGGTATCAAAGTGAGGTCACGGGTTTGTGTCACCTCAGAAACAATTCTAGGGGGTTTGTTAGGGTTTTAGTGCCTAACATCCTTCTGGGCGCTCGCAAGATTAACTTCCCAGGGCTTAATATCCCGATCTGTTGGCACTTGGTGCATCCTCTCATGTCTACCCGTCGCTTAGTGTGTGGCTCTGCACTGCCACTGGTATAAGAAAATAAAGTTGCGCCTCTGCCAATAGCTTAAGCTTTAGGCATGGTGGTAAGAGTTTGATCTTTAAAAAAAAGTATTTCACTAATTCCTAATGACATGATCATTTCTCAGTGGATACGAGATGCTAATAGGAATAATGGTGAAGAAGTAGTATTTATTCCAATGACTGACAATTTTGAATAAAATCAAACAACGCGGTACAATAATTTGATTAGTGATTTTCATGAGTTATCTATTAAAGTTGCTTGCTCAGTTTAAGGTTACAAGACTATCCTAATACTTAATGCAAGAGGAAAACTCTTTGTTGATCAATATGACCCAGATGAGAATATTATAGATGTAGCAGATGATGAGATTGACTGCGCAATTGAAGATACACCTTAGGAGATGAGATTGGATGATGATGACGACGAAGAGTAAGAGGAAGAGACTGAAGCGAAAGAGGACTTTTTGCCACTAATTATCTCTGAAACAAAGGCCTGAAAAAAAATAATGTAGATTCAAGAGTGTTCTTGAAAAACTTGCAGGTGCTAAGCCTCACCGAAAATGTGCAATTTGTAGATTCAAAACTGACCATGATAAGTGCAATCATTATAAATTCTTAAGATTGTTGAACCTAAAAAATATGAAAGTTCTATCATGTCTCGTTATTTTGAACAAAGAAATCGTAAGATACTATGTTGTCCATAAATTGTGGGTGTGAGTGAGTTTTTAATTTTTAGAAGTTATGTATGTTTATAATGTTAGATGCAGTTTAAAATAAAAACTAAAAGATTAGTTTTTATTTTTATCACTTAAACTTGTTTTAAGGGTAAAAAAGAAAATAAAACCAAGATGTGTAGTTCATGTCGAGGTAACGCGCCCCCCGACAGCTGGTCCTTCTAAACGACAATACCAAATTTTTTCTCTCTTGTTGCTGGTCTTTCTAGAGACAATACCAGAAAAAATGTATTCAAATACAACGAACGTGTCAAATGTAATGTACAAAGTAATCACATAGAGTTCAATAAATTTGTATAAAGGTTTATTAAGTTTGCATGCCACTATAAGGAGAAACAGATGAGCTAGCTGCTGACGCTAGTCAAGGTATGCCGATGTATGTCACCAGAAGGACTAGTGGCAGTGTAGCTAGAAGTAGTTGCGGCTTTTAGAGTTAATTGTGTAAATTCTCGTGCTGCTAGTAAGTATCTTCCTGTCACTAGAAGGACTAGCAGTATGTATGAGAAAATTTATATTTTGCACCGTTAGATCTTCACATGGAGGGTGTAAATTATAAAAGTTGATGTCATTGCTAGTTAAGTAATAAGTTAGAAGATTTTTTTCCGCCAAATAAAAGTGAGGTCAAACTTTTTACATAAAAATGAACATTTTAATTGCTTTGATTTATGTTGGTTGAAAACATTTTTTTAGGTTACATATTATTTTGAACATTTTTCTTTTGTTGTTTATAATTATGTTGAGTATAGTTTATATGTATATGTGTGTGGTTATGAATTATTTGTTCTTGATAAAATATTATAAAAAGAACTAGGCCGGTCTAATTTTAGTGTTTGATTATCTCTTTTTATCTCGTTTTGGTATCACCTCTATTTTGCATAGAGACAATCTTGTTTGATTTATCCAACCTCTTTTTGGCTCTTGAATAAAAAAAAAAAAATGAGGCAAATCTTTTTTTTTTTTTTAATAAAAAAAATGAGACTCCTCATTACTCTTTTGTCATCACTAACTTAATTTTATTTTCTTAATTCATCATTACCCCACTCACCCCCACTCATATATTGTTGATAATTTTATTAGAATTAATTATTTTATATTTATTATATTATTACCCTTACTTTAAATTTGTATAAATTGATTCAATGGTTAAATAATAAAATGTTGTGATATTATATAGATTTGTTATCAAATATCTTTTTTTCCCATTTAAACTCTATTCTAAAAAGAGCCTTTATTTTATAAATAAACTTTATTTTAATAAGCTCTTACTATATAATTTTATAAAACACCACCAAACTTATTCTTAGTAGGCCTAACAATGGCACAAGTATATAATTTGTTTGATTATTTGCGTTTGTAGCGTTTAGACCTCAAAACACATTATACTATTTTGTGTGTGTTGTATTTGAGTTCACATTTTACGTTTGTAAGTTAAATAAGTTTCAAATGAAATAAATATTTTTAAATAAACAACATTTTAAAGTGCATTTGGACTTCTAAATGTTCCAAACGCAAACGTTTTATACATTGTGTTGGTGAACATATAAAGTTTTATAACAATTCCCCTCACCCCCTAAAAATATGTTATTTTTTTCATATCACCTTGCCCCATCCCAAAAATAATATCTCATACTTATCGCGATAATTTTCGGACACTCCTAATTAAATTCTTCTAATTTTTTTTGCAAAATAATTTTTAATTCCAATTCAACCAATATGCAATATTTTAGTACTAACACCACCTTGTATTACAAATTACAAATATTAAGAGTTTTAATGAAATAATCTACCTGAATACTTCATAATTATATATACAAAAGTTTAATTTTTAATATATATAAAAATGGGTCGGGGCTTATTAGGGGCATATTCGTCAATAAAGAAAAACTCCCCTGGTCAATATTTATATTCCGCCGTTCCCTTCCAACCTCAAATCCAAACCCTAGCGCCCCTAATACCTTCTGCTCCAAAAAATCGCGAAGATGTCGCACTTCGGAAGAGCCGGCCCCCCAGATATCAAAGATACCTACTCTCTCCTCGTTCTCAACATCACTTTCCGTAAGGAACAACTCCCCCGATAATCTCCCTTTCGCCTCTCAAATTATTATTGTTGTTTTTTCACTGATTCCTAAAGCATTCTATATTTTTTCTTTTTCTTTTGATTTTTTTATTTGGGTTTCATCAGGAACTACTGCGGATGACTTATTCCCCCTTTTCGACAAGTATGGAAAGGTCGTCGATGTGTTCATCCCCCGGGACCGAAGGTTCTGAATCTCTATTTCTTTCTCTATGTGTGTATATTTTGTATTGATAGAACAGGTGATATATGTGTGTATGTGTATGATTTATTTTGTTTTGTTAGGACTGGTGACTCGCGAGGGTTTGCGTTTGTTCGGTATAAGTATGCAGATGAAGCCCAGAAGGCAGTGGAAAAGCTCGATGGTAAGTTCTAAACTTGTAATTGTTTTTGCGGAATTTTTTGTTCTAGATACTTGAAGTTGTTTTGTGAATTTGTTACTTTGTTACTTGTCTCAGGAAGAGTTGTTGATGGGAGGGAGATAATGGTTCAATTTGCCAAGTATGGACCCAATGCTGAAAGAATGTGAGTCATTCTTGGGCATAATTTTACACACTGTCATATATGTGTGTCTAGTAGTCCCCATAACTTAAAAATTTTAAGAAAATAGATTAAATTTTCATGTTAACGTGACCTAGTTTGAACTATTTTTTAAGCCATTATATATTTAATTCTGTAAATATGTACTTCCCTGTACCTAAATTAGTTGCCCCTCTTTTGATATTTTTAGATGTTAGAAGACCTTTTTAGTAGTTGTCAGCTTTATTATAGCATTACCATTGCATCACTGTTCCCCTTGTCTTGAAAATATGATTAATTTGTGATGGACTTCAAGTACAGGTTAATTTTTGAAACTTACTCGAAGTTCAGGTTCATTTTGAAACTTAAGTCAACCTTACACATTTTCAATATTTTCTTAAATCCAGAATAACTACTACAGGGACAGGAGTATCATGAGAATTAATAGCTTTATTTTAATGGGATTAGGTACTCTTACTAAAGGACATCTGGACTATGGGAGTATAAATTTGGAACATCATCAGAATTTGTGTATTTATTTTAAAAGTTACTCTTATTAAAGGATAACTGCAATAGAAAATAAAGGGAGCAGTGTGCAGTAATAATTACGGTCATGTATTGGTTATTGGTTGAGCTTTATATTATTTTAATGGGGGCCCATAATTTCATTTCTATATGTATTCTGGTGAATTTTTGTCTCATGCATTAACTTTAATGTTACCAATGTAGTTAGTTTTATGATGGTTTGGGGTATTGCTTTAGAGTTGTTTAATATGTTCTTTGTATGGTTTTGATTTTCAGTTCTAGAGGGAGGATACTAGAACCGGTGGAAAAGTCAAGGGGGCGGTCAAGGAGCCGTAGTCCTCCTCCAAGGTATTGATTGTTGCTTTCTGAAGATATTTTTGATATGCAATGTTTTAAATAAAAATTCTTCTCAGTTTGAGGCAATTTTGGGAGAGTTCCAAAAGATCATCAAATATAACTATCAATGTGTATGTGGGGAGATGTTACAATATTATGAATAGGGCTTTGTTTACATTGTGGTAAACAACTCTTTTTTGCTTATGATATAACATTATCTTTTAAAAGAGTTCCAAAATTGTATTTGAAATAACTATGAATGTAACTATGTCTGCTTTGGGATATCTACTAGATGTTATAACTGTCCATTAGGTCTCTGTTTACTTTTTGGGATGTATGAAGAACAATGTAAACAATTAGGTGGTTGAATTAAATTTGCATCTTTCAGTGATTTTCAGGAGAAAGAGTTTTGTATTTTGGAAGTTTATCACTGTTATTTGATGTTATACAAATATAATCTCTCTCTTTTCTTATAAGAAAAGTATGGTAAACAATAAGTAATGCCTTGAAACATTACCTTTTGAGCCACAGATACTGAACTGTATTCATATTCATGTATTCATTAATTTCTTATTATCAGGTATATAGCATGTCTGTAGGTGTTATACAACCCAAAAAATTGTCAAATAAGAGTTGATATATCGGCCATTTTAGATCTCCAACTGGTTAGTTCCAATTTTGTATAATGTATTGCTTCTACTCGTAACTGCCTTGTTGATTGATGGCGCTCTGCATAACAATATGGTAAAAACTATATGGAAGAGTTCCTGGAGTGTAGAAAATAAAAAGAGGACTAATGGAAATTGCAAGGGCTTAAAATAAATTGTTTGGTATTGTTAATTAACGATAAACTGATTGAAAATTTTAATTATATCAGGTAGTAATTAGTGTTTTGTTTTATTATAGAATTAGGTTCCCAAATTATGCTAGAATTAGGGTTTTTCTATTTTCTATATAATGTGATGTAATCCTACATAGTTGAAAATGTTAGAAAATGCTTTCTGCTATTTGTGGCCTTTGGTTATGGTTCTTATTTTATATTGCTGTTCTGTTGTGAAAACATTTTCAGATACAGGGATGAATACAGAGACAAGGGTTCCAGGAGGAGAAGTCGCAGTCGAAGTAGGGATAGATCTACCCGTGATAGGCACCGTGGGAGGGAAAGGGATTATCATCATCGAAGCAGAAGCCGCAGTTTAAGCCCTGTTTATCGGAAAGACCGTGATAGAGGCAGATACAATGATGCAAGGCGTAGTCGGAGTAGGTCTTATGGAAGGTATTAGTTCATAATTTTTCATGCACTGAATTTTTTGCTTTTCTAATATAGCATCTGATGCCATATGGGTCTGTTTTAAAGTGCTTCTCCTGCTAGGCATAGCCCTAGTCCTCGAAGGAGCCTATCTCCACGCAGGACACCTCCCTCGAGGGGCAGAAGTCCTGATGGGCGTGACCACAAAGAACGTTCTCCTGTCCCCCAAAGTGTTTCCCCTCGGAATCCGGCTGCTGATTCTCGAACTCCATCTCCACGCAATTCTGATGCTGATGTGAGTCATGTACATTTTATTATGGTTATTAACAAAAATAAATGAAAAAAAATGAACTGCTTATTATGTTATATGTATGAGGCTAGATGGTTGTTTGCTAATTTAAGCTTGTTTTTTTTTTCTTTTTCTGTAGGAATAAGGCAGGGATCATTTGCTTGGTTTAATTCGTTTAGCTGAAGTGCTTCTGGAGAGTACATTTTCAGATTTTCCATGTGCTAAGTATGAGGAATTCTAGATCCGAGTCCCCTAAGTTTATTTTTAAGGTTATATATTTTGTTGTTGTACTGGATGCATTCTGTCTTATTTTAATGGTAGTTTTAGCACTTTGGCTTTTACTTCTTGGTAATATTTGCAGTTTGTGCAAGTCTTCTTTGCCGATATTCCAAAATCTGTCCATTTGGTGTCATCTTCTATTGGTGTTTTACTTTACTTGTTTATGGCATCATTTATAAGTCTTAGTTATGCATGCATATTGGTTCAATTCTAATCTGGAAAACTAAAATTTAATTTATGATGGACCATGTACTGATTGTGTTCCGGAAGATTTAATGTGGCTGACTGGCGAGATGATGCAGCAGCTGTTGATGCTGTTATTACTTTGCTGTTGGTTGATATCATTTCTTGCTGGTTGCAAAACTACAGTGTGTTACAATATAACTCTGATGCTGTCTTGATTGGTAAGAGTAATAAAAACTTGTAATTACTGAAGTCACAGTGAGATTCTGACATTTGTTTATCATGTTTACTGACTTAATACGTTGGGTCGGAAAGGAGTGTTAGTAGCTGTGAGGCTGTGATGACCCAAAAGATGGTTGGGAGTCCACACTCTGTTAACTATGGTTGATGCAGTTTTCTGAAGCACCAGCTATTCTTTGAGTGATGATCTAAAAACCTGCTATGCTGGGATGACAGTGTTAGCATTCAGTTGACCATTGCGAGGGACACATAGCTGCCTAATTTTTGGTATTTGAATAAACTTTAATGTGTCGTTCTTAGGTTGTCGACTGTTGTAGCAGATGCATTTAAAATGTGTGTTTGTATATGTAGCTTAAGCTGATGCTAGTTGCATGATTTTACAGCACGAGATTGTGGCTGTAGCTATGAAGTGCTAGCCGATATATTCGTAGATTGTTTGTTGCTGAACATCTAGCTGATAGCTATAAAATCCATCGGGTTTTCCTTGTTAGATCGAGTCTTTGTTTGGTATCTGTGTTGCTGTTGTGCCTGCAGTAGGATGACCTTTTGTTCTATGCCTTGGGAGTTTCTTATAGAATTTGAGTTGATACCTCTCCAAAACAGATTTTGCTGTTCCATGCAAAGTTAAATTTTGTCGTTTATATTTATTATTAATTTTGAATTTGAGCTGTATTTTTTGTATGCATGTCATGGAGAATTTTCCTCCTTATTACTAATTTTTTATAATGCCTTGTGAGTTGCTGCTTGGGAGGTTTATTCTTGTATTTAATAATTGGTAGATCAGAACGGCCTGTAATCTTTATTTTAAGTATGTTATTTTTCCACGAGTATTATTGCTATTTGGTTTGGTGAGTGCAATGTTACATTACGAGTCTCTTCTGGCTTCAGAGAAAAAAATGAATTTTAACATTAATGTTTATTTTGGAACCTTTGCTTGGCTGTAATTTTTTCCCCCAAAGTATGGATTCTTTTTAAAAATGAGAATGGCGTTCTCTTAATTTGATTGGATGGGTTTAGTTAATTTTTGGTGACTGGTGAGAGGGTTCAATTCTTAGTTGATTCCAAAGAAAATATTATGGGTTTTTGTCCCAAAGAGGTTATTGTATTTTCTCTATACAATTACATCGTATACCTAATTTCCTGTGATTTTTACTATTTTATCATTTCTTGTGTAGCTATTGTTATTTTATCATGATGAGATAGGTCCCCAAAGCATTATTACTTAACTAAACATCACGAATGATTTTCCATTGCCAAGTGGGTGGAATGAGAGGTTAACTACTTATATTTTGTATTCTTTCCTCTGATCCTTTTCCGAGGTTTTTCTTTTAGGCCTCTAGGATGAAATTATATCTGTAGATATTGAATTATCTCAAATAAAAAAAGAAGAAGATGAAGATAAAATTATAGGATCATTTTTACCTTTCAAAAAGTTAGTTTGTTAAAATTTTAAATTCAAAAATAAAATTATGAAATAATAAATTTTGCAATTAGTAATATTTTTTAAATAATTTATAATATTTATTAGTATATTGACGAAAATTTAATTTATACAATATATTATATTTAATTAAAAATCATTTATATATATATATATATATATATGCAAACACACGCACACTTGTATCTTAGCTCTTTTTTGGTGGGGCGGAGGGAGTATATTATTTAAATTAGCCTTTTTTAATTAAGAAAAAATATATAATCACATCGCAAGAGTTAAAAATATCAATAAAAACTAATGTTGAGATTTTTTCCGCGTTTAATTATTTTTGAATATTGTATTCCTTGTTAGAAATAAAATGTTGATTTGATATTTATTATTATAATTATATCTCATAAATTTTACGAGCATTGTAAAGTCCTATATATATGTGGAAATGTTTTATTGATTGAATATATAACAGTAAGTGTGGATGATCAATACAAGAATTTTTTTTATGTTTTTTTTATCATTTCATAATGCGTTATCGGAACGAATTTCTATTCGATTTTGAATCTCAATTTGTGTAGTTCTCTCAACTTACTGCGAGTTCTTAATATTGATCTATTTATTTTGTAATCATGTGGTCTTTTCAGTACACCATGGAAAGAGCATCATCTCTATATAATTATCTCAGTTGAAGAAACAAAATTTTTTTTCTAGCAATTTTGAGTTTAAGTGAACAAAAATTAGATTCAATTAGTTTGCAAATAATCTTTTTTTTGGCATTAGTTTCGTGCATTACATTACAAAGAGAAACTAAAAAACTCATTTGCATAAGTTTTATTAATAAAATTGTTAATTGATCCTGTAAATATATACGTGTGCCATTAAGCTATTTATTTGCTATGATGAATGAATGCAAAGTTATTATAGTATGCAAATCACTCTAAGATTATATTCAACTATATATTTTGTTATGAAAATAATCAGGTTATCCTATTGTTGTATATTGTTATGAAAAAAAAAATGGTTGGTAATATATTGGTTTGTCAATATAGGTTTGGTGAATTATTTGGTTCAACGAAAATTACTAGCAATATAATATCTGCTTTATTCCAAAGAATATTTTCAGTAACTCTTATATATACAAATAAGAATAGCTTTGTCTAAAAAAAAAAAAACTTCAGTCTGATATTTTTTCATTAGTTTTTTCTATTAGAGTTGAAGTTAAAATTATGAAAAAGAGAGCAAATGTATTTGGTATATATGTCATCGTCTTATGTAGTACTATTTCATATGATACTATATATATATATATAGTTGTTTAATTTTTTATGTAATTATATATTTATATAGATGTCGAACCTTACAAAACTTGAATTTGTTGCCCTTGACATCTAGGGAAAGAATTACTTATCATGGACACTTGATGCTAAGATTCACTTAGAGGCAAAGAATCTTGGAGATACAATTAAGGTTGACTAAACAAAGCATTCCTGTAGGATCGTGCAAAATCAATGATTTTTATTCGCCATTATCTCTATTAAGAATTAAAATCTGAGTACTTTACAGTAAAAGACCCTTTTGACTTATGGAATGATTTAAAGAAAAGATATGAGAATAAAAAATATGTAATCCTTCCAAAAGCTCGTTATAATTGGTTGAACCTAGGGATGCACAAAAAGCCTACGGCCCACAGGCCGGCTTGGCCTGGCCTGAGCCCGGCCTGGTCAAAGCCCGGCCTGGGCCGGTCCGGCCTACAGTCTTTGAACAGGCTGCTATTTTGACGTAAAAACCTGGCCTGACCCGGCCTACGAAAAAGCCCGGCCTGACCCAGCCTACGAAAAAGCCTGGCCTGACCCGGCCTACAAAAAAGCCCGGCCTGACCTACGCAGAGGACCGGCCCGGCCCAGCCTAGCTATTTCGTTTTAACTATAGACTATAACTTGATATATATAAGCAGCAAAAAGACGGATGAAGGGAAGAAATTGTTCATTGTAGGGAGATAATAAACTTTGTTTGGCTTTTCTGTTCATTGTACTAATCACAATTGGTTGACAAATCTGGTTAATGTTGTACAACTTTTTCAGTTTCAAAATAGAATTAATTAATTTAGGTATTCTAAAATTAATTTTAAAATATATTTAAATTTAAAATTGATTCAATATAATTAAAAATTATCTAAAAATTTACTACTCAAATTTTCAAGATTAATTTTTTTTAAAAGTTAGATAAATAAATTCATCAATAATTTTCTTTATCTGGCAGGGTATTGGATGAAAAGAGAAGTAGACTTAGCTCAGAATCGTTGGAGATATGCATTTGTTATAGAGATTATCTTTTCGCACAAAGAATAGTACAAGATGTAATAGACGATCAAGATAGCTCAGAAGATCTCGAAGTTGGAGTAAAAACTGACGAAATTGCACATCCATGAATATTGAAGATATATATTTTTTCTTAAGACTGAAGATATGTTTCTTGAAGATATAACGAAGAGATAAATTTTGAAGATAGGAAGATACATTTTTTGAAGATTTGAATTTTGAAGATATTTTTAAAATATTTTGAAGCAAAATATTTGTAACTGACTCATTATTTATTATTGATTAATTACTCATTTTTAATTTTTTGTCAATACATTTAATTAATATAGTAGTTAGTTTATTTAATATTTATATTTCACATTAAAAATTAGTTGATTACATTTTTAGGCCTGGCCCGGCCCAAGGACTGGCCTAACCTAGCTTGGCCCGGCCCAAGGACTGGCCTGGCCTGACCTGGCCTAAAGCCTGGCCCGACCCGGCCTAAAGCCTAGCCCGGCCTGGCCTACAGGCCTCAAAAGGCCAGACTTCGATCGAGAAGCCCGGCCTGGCCCGGCCTACAGGCCCAAAAGTCAAAACCCGGCCTGGCCTGGTCAACGGCCAAAGCCTACCAGGCCCAGGCCAGGTCGGACCAGTCCGACCTACTGTGCATGTCTAGTTGAACCTGAGGTTGCAAGATTTTAAAAGTGTAAGTGAGCACAATTCTACACTTTTTAAAATAATCTCACTATTAAAATTATGTAGGGAAAAAATCAATGATGAAGACATGATAGAGAAAACATTTACTATATTTCATGTCTCGAATATGCTCCTATAGTAGCAATATTAAGAGCGTAAGTTCACAAAATATTCTGAACTGATATCATGGCTTTTAGTTGCTGAACAAAATAATGAGCTTTTGTTGAAAAATCACCAATCTCGGTTCTACTCCATACCCTGAAGCGAATGGAACCTCATTCGATAAACATAGAAGAAATTATGTTTGTGGTTTTGGGCGTGGAAGGAACAATTAATATAGAGAGGATCTGTAACGGCCCGAGATCCCACCTTCACTAATCTTATCCGATTATCTCTGGATAACATAATAATTAATTTTGAAATCATTTTATTTTCTCATAAAACACTTTCATGGCGATCTCGTGCGTTAAACTTAACCTTAACTTTTAAAACCAATTTGTTGACCATAAATTCGGTCTATATATATATATATGTATATATATATATATATATATATATATATATTTTTAAAACTTATCTTCATTACTCGTTTCAGGATCGCAACGTTTACTTACTCTTCATTAGAACTTAGGTCAACCATTACTTAATTGTGACCTAGTCTATTACAATTTCTATAATCATATTTATTCGTGATTTAACATACTCTTTAAATAAATTTCGCTATGAAGTATTCATACATGGCCCTGATTATACACCTGTTCCTATTCACAAATACCTTTTTACATTCATCTATATCATACATGTCCTTGTCTACTTATAATTGATCCATACATCAACCTGCTTACCTCATACCTGTATCACGCATAACCTGCTCCATACATTATCTTGTTCGATTGTACCTGTTCACATATCTCAGTAGGCATACATTTATACCATATATGCGAGCATTGTTATACAACACTCGCCCTACAACAATAATACAATCAAATAGCCTCATTACATCATATACTTTAAATAATACATACATGCACCTTTAACTATATGGATTTACAAACCATACATCCTTTACTTTCTTCTAGGTTTAACATTTATCAAATTTACATGAACATTTTACATTTATCAAATTTCTTTCACGTTTATCCATGCGTTTAACACTCTGTACCTTTAGCTACACCGGAACCTCCGGCCTTCTTGTACTTTACCTGAAATGTTAGTTTATAGCAAGAATGAGCATAAAGCTCAGCAAGTTAATCAGCTAACACCTTTCATGCTCACAATTCATAATATGCGTCGTGCATCCTTTACCTTAATACACTATGCTTAATGTCACGTAGTTCATTTAGCACTTAATCCACATAGTTGCACATAAGGCACATTCAATTCATATGCTATCACGTAGCTCACGTAAAATATCTAGTGTACTTAAGTATGAAAAACTTGCCTGTACGCTTTTATTTAACTTAACCTTTACCGTCTCGCTTGGCCTTGTCAATCATTTCTTGCCTCGGGTTGCTAGTCCGAACCTTATCTGTCAATTCATAACTTATACATCAATATTGGATCATAAAACTTAACAATCTTAGTCAACTTAACTTATAATTACACGACCCATCGTCTCTAATCATTTCACATTTGATGTATTATACCTTACATAGGTTTATAATACACCATAACTTGCTTCCGACCTTTTTCACAACCTTAAACATATTTTGGCCTAGCTTTAGGCATGTTATATTATGCCATTCATTATCTCATTATACCTTAACACCCTTTACATAGTCCATTTATATCAATCTAGGGTTTACATAAATTATCTCTATCATTTAGTATCAAAACATTTCATTTCGGGTCAAAAATATCATTTTTTTGAAATCTGGCAACCGCGGCCCCAGCCGGATTTTGGCCTAAGAAACCACGGCCCCGACCGTGACCTCTCAGCCAAACTTGGCCCAGGCCGTGGTATTCTTTTCTGCCAAAAACTGAAATTTTGATTTTTGCTGCTGCTTTGGTGAATTTTAACTCCTTCACCATACATCCAATTAAGCTCAAATTTGGACCACATCTAGTCCTTACTACATAGTATTTTATAAAAATTTTACTTGCCTCATTTGGATACTCAAAATCATAGATATACTAGCCCATAGGAGGGCTGTTCATAACATTTCCAGACTTAGAAAATTTTTCAGATTTTCAAAACTTAACTTTTGCAAGCTTGTGATTTTTGGCCATTTGCTTCTAAATTCCATTCCAACCTTTGACATAGTTCACATAAGACTTAAATGACATGCCCAAGCTTTCAAAACGATAAAACTTCGCACGAAGCGAGTTTTGTCCGTAAAAATCCATTTCGATTCGAAACGATCGTTTTCGATCGTTCGAATCGCCCTTTTACTCAAATTCAAATCCGTTGAATACTAAATCAATGCTAACATGTGTACTAACACGAAAATAACTTATTTCACTTCATTTCATCTTTAATTCCTCAAAATTGCCAAAAATCACCTTCTTGTTGGATTTTCCTTAACTTTCTAAATTTTTCAAACTTCAACTTAGACTCAACTTGATACTTAAATCTCCAAGCACCACATAGGTTATCATAAACACATTTAACAACTATATAAGTCCATATGACTTCTAACCGCACATTATAATGCACTTTACAGATTATTACGAAATCTATACGCAAAGTATAGCCTAATATTATAACTCTTCCTTAACAACTCATATTTTCAAGTATTTATGAATCCTTCAAGCTAACTTTCATGAATTTCTCATGCTTTAAACTTGTTCAACCTATCAAATTAGGTTTTCATCAAAACTAACAATATATTACACATGATCATGCCTTAAATCATAATTATAGCTTCAAAAATCTACATGAATAACACACCACCTTTGCAACTAAACTTTCAAACCTAGGTTTCAACATTTACCAAACATATAACATGTAATACACATGATCTTTGCATAATCAACTCTTTACTTCAAGAATTCATGCATGGCTATACTTGTTCTAGAATTTAAATACATAAATCATAAGTTTCATAACACAACATGCATATACCTTCATTGATTTCTCTTTCTTTTTAGCTCCAAAGCTTGCTATTACAAGATTCTCCACTTTTGATGGCTAGTATTGCTACTCTTGATCATTTTTTTCCTTGAGTTTCCTTGAAATTCTATGAACCCTAGCTTTTCTCCTTCCTTTCTCTCTTTCTTTCGAATTTTCTGGAACTTGAAATGAGGATGAGCTTGGCTTGCTAATTTCTTACATATATGTATATACATAAATCTCCAACAACTAACCATGGTGGTTTAGCTTAACTCTAGTATGATTAAGGCATTTATGTCATTTCACTTGATCATACAAGGGCACAATAGTCATTAGACCAAGTTAGGACACCATGGTTATTACATAACTTAACAAGGACATTTTGGTCATTAGTCATAAATTTAGAAAATTTAATTCTTTAAAATTCATAACTTGCTTATTTTTCATCCAAATCAATTCCTTTTTGATCCCATTTCATTTCATTATACTTGCACTTCATTTTAGCATTCGAATACCTCATAACGTGCTTGTCCCATATCACTTGTCACACTTTAAACATCGAATTTCTTTAATTAATAATAATTCACAATATTAGCCAATTTGAATAATATTAAATTCTTAATCATTTACAAATTCTTTTTGGTTCCATATTCAATCAATTTCACCTTTCGACATCTCCAACAGTCGACTTGCTCATCTTATCCTTAAACCGCTTTCTCGAGAAGCGAACCTCAATCGGATTACCAAAATCCATCGACCATTATCCTTTGAACTCATATAATCATTTTTCGATCTTTACATCCTTTAACTTATTTACATTACTTATATAAACCAATTCTCAACATACTTGGAATCTACGTTCCTTATGCTCATATATAAGAGCATTACCTTTTTATCTTTACACATCATATCACGATTATCTTAGTTCCATCATTTGATATCAATTTCATTAACAACTGCATATATTCATATATCAAAACCTAATATTCCATCGATCCTTCATAAACCCATTAATTATATGGTTTCTTATCCTCAGCACATACATACATCTCCTACCTTGTCATTCTCATATCCTCGCCTCTCCAGGCCTATTCATTTAGCTTACAATTAACTTTCATAATCAAATCTCAATTCAATTATACATCACCATTTCTATTTCTTCTAAACTTTAGCTCATATGTCTATATCTTATCAAATATATTCCTATACACATATTCATGTACACAACCTATAATCTGCTGACACATATTATCATATCTTACAATAATTCCGTCCAATTTACCCTATTATGAGCATTACAATCGATAATTCATTTTAATTCTATTATATTACCATTTGATCATCAACGTTCGTATTCATTCTTATTTCATCATTTCCCAAGTCTCTCAGACACTTCAAATCTCCAACTGATCCATCAATACCATTTCAACCACACATGTCACCTCTATCATATTTAACACATATTAATTCACATTAATCACTTATCATTATACTTTGCCCATCAAATCTAGGTTTTATCGTATAACCTTTACTTAATTCAACATAATCCTTATTTAGAATTTCTGTAAAATACTGGGGTGTCACAGGATCCTACTCATAATTCTTCAAAAAGGAATAACACACCTTACCATAAGAAGAATCAAAATGGCAAGGGTTTACAGAATAAACCATCAAATGGTCATGAAAATAAGTGTTACAGGTGTGGAATGGATGATCATTGGTCACATACCTGTCGTACTCCTAAACATTTGGTAGATTTGTACCAAGCCTCCATAAAAGAAAAGGGAAAAGAAATTGAAACAAACTTTGTTGATCACAACGATCTTGAAGATCCCATGAATTATATTGACTTCCCAAATGGAGTGGATATGACTCATTTTGATGTCTCTGATTTTCTTGAGGATGTTGATGGAAATGTCCATACCAGTTAATTATTTTCTTTTATTATATTATCGTATTCTAATAAGTATGATTGGTGATGGAGATAGCCATACCAATTAATTATTTTTCTTTTATCGCATTCTAGTAAGTATTTTTATTTTGATATGTTTAAAGTAATAAAGTTTAATTTATGTTTTGCATATATGAAGATGCATGGGTCCTACTGGTAAAATCAATTCTAAGATGACTATGGAAGATTTTTGCCTAGCAAATAGTGTAACAACTCATACGATCCTTAAAGATAAAAAATATTTTCAAATTTTAAAATTGTGCAAAGCCAATGTTAATACCATATCAGGTTCATCGAACTTATTAGAAGGCTCTGGAAGAGCGATTATCATGTTATCAAAGGGCACAAAACTTTATATTGATCATGCTTTGTATTCTTTTAAATAAAGCAGAAATTTACTCAGCTTTAAGGATATACGTTATAATGGTTATCATATTGAAACCAATAACGAAGGCAGTAAAGAATTTCTATATATTACTTTAATAGTATCGGGCTAGAAGCTCATATTAGAAAAATTGTCTATTTTTCTCTTTTAGGTTATATTATACTAAAATGATAATAGTTGAAACAAATGTTGCAATACACTAGAAGTGTTCAGATCCAAAGGTTTTTATGCTTTGGCATGATCGTCTTAGTCATCTAGGATTAATAATGATGCGTCAAATTATTGGAAACTCCCATGGACATCCCTTAAAGAACCAAAAGATTCTTTTACCTAGTGATTTTCTATGTACTGCAGGTTCTCAAGGTAAATTAATTACCAAACCGCCACATTCAAAGATTTTAGTTAAGTGTTCATCTTTCTTAGAAAGAATTCAAGGTGATATATGTGGACCCATACACCCACCTTGTGGTCCATTAAAATATTTTCTTGTTTTAATTGATGCATCAACTAAATGGTCACATATATATTTACTTTCTACCAGAAATGTTGTATTTGCTAGGCTTCTTGCTCAAATAATAAGGTTGCGAGCACAATTTCTTGATTATCCAATTAGGAAAATTCGTTTAGATAATGTAGGTGAATTCACATCTAAAGCTTTTGATGACTACTGGATGTCAATTGGAATTGATGTTGAACATCCTGTTGCTCATACACATACTCAAAATGGTTTAGCTGAATCACTTATCAAGAGACTTCAAATTATTGCTCGACCTTTTCTTATGAAATCAAAATTACAAATTTTTGCTTGGGGTCATGGTATTTTACATGCTGCATCATTAGTTCGCAGTAGGCCAACTACTTATCATAAATTCTCACCAGGACAACTTGTACTTGGCCAACAACTTAATATTTTTCACTTGCGTACATTTAGTTGTGCTGTATTTATACCTATTGCACCTCCACAACACACTAAAATGGGTCCTCAACGTAGACTTGGAATTATTACGGGTTTTGATTCCCCGTCTATCATTAGATATCTTGAACCTCTAACTAGTAATGTTTTTAAGGCACGTTTTGAGGATTTTCATTTTAATGAAACAATCTTCCCACCATTAGGGGGAGAAAAGTCGTTCCTGAAACACGACGTGAGATTACTTGGAATGTTTCAACGTTATCTTATCTTGATCCTCGTTCAAATTAATGTGAACTGGAAGTTCAAAGGAATATTCATTTGCAAGGAATTGCAAATCAATTACCAGATGTATTCACCGACAATAAAAGAATAGTGAAATCTCACATTTTAGCTGCTAATACTCCGGCACAGATTGAAGTCCCTGTAGGACAATCAGTTAATATAACAGCAAATGAATCAAAACCACACCTGAAGCATGGAAGACCTACAAGTGTGAAAGATAAAATTTTCATAAAAAGAAAAGTACAAGAAATCTAAGTTGCTATACCCAGTAAACAGGTCACATAAATAATTGATCTATCCAAAACTTATGAACAAAAATCTCTTGAAAATAAACCTCTTGAAGAGTTATCCCCTGAAGAAGATCAGGTACCTGAAAATAATGAAAATAACGAGATCTAGATACATTATGTACATACAAGAGAAATATAGGATAGAAATAAAATTGTTCTTGATATTACCGGAAGTAATGATAATGAATATGAACCACAAACTATTGATGAATGTTAATGTATAAACGATTGGCCAATGTGGAAAGAGGAAATTCAAGTATAATTAAATTCACTGAGTAAACGTGAAGTTTTTGGACCTATAGTCCGAACACCTAAATGTGTAATGCCTGTTGAATATAAATGGGTATTTGTACGCAAACGGAATGAGAATAATGAAATTATAAAGTACAAAGCGTAACTTATAGCACAAGGTTTCTCCCAGAGACCTAGTATTGACTGTAAAGAAACATATGCTCCTGTAATGGATGCAATTATATTTAGATTTTTGATTAGCTTGATAGTAAAAGAAAATTTGGATATGCGATTAATGGATGTTGTTATACCATATCTGTATGGATCATTAGATAATGATATCTATATGAAAATCCTTGAAGGATATAAAATGCCTGAAACATATAATTCTACATCTCAAAGTATGTATTCTATCAAGCTACAAAGATCCTTATATGGGTTAAAGCAATCCGGACGCATGTGGTATAATCGCCTCAGTGAATATCTTTTGAAAGAAGGATTTGAGAATAATCAAATTTGTCCATGTGTTTTTATAAAAAAAATAAGAATTCGAATTTACTATTGTTGTAGTATATATTGATGATTTAAATCTTGTAGGGACTCCAGAAGAGTTAACAAAAGTAGCAAATTATTTAAAGAATGAATTTGAGATGAAAGATGTAATGACCGAAAATTTTCACGTGACATTAATTGTGTAATTATTAATTAAATATTAATGAAGTGAATTTTCATGTGAATTATTTGTGAGAATTGTATGTGATGTGCTAGTTAATTTACTTTATATTAACTATGTAAGGTAGAGTAAAAGAATTAATTAATAGAAATCAATTAAGTAAGAAAGAATTTAAGCTTATGATAATTAATTATCAAAGCTTGTAAGATTGTCATATATGACAATGAGAATGATGCGATGATAATGATTTAATTAACTTTAATTAAATTTAAAGTTAGAAGAGAAATTAAAATATTTTATGCATAATTATATTGCATGCTTGTGTGTAGTTAATTGAGCGCCTAATAAATAAGTTAAGTTATAGTCCATTAGATGGCAAGTCTAATTGGATTATGTAATGGAATTATTTTATAATCCTATAATATCTATATTTTATGTGAGCTAATTGATTAAATTAATTAGTGGATCAAGGTATTGTTTGGACTAGTTAGTTAGTCCAATGAATTATTTATTTTGGAGACAAGTTGGATTATTTAATGAGTCCAATGGTTGAAGTAAAGGGATGATTAATTGATTTAAATTATGGTCCAACAAGATGATGGATCACAAGTGTATTTATAGCCCAAATGAATTATTTATAGCCCAATTTAATGGTCCAATTGATAAGCTTCTAGAAGGATATTATTTTTGCAAGTTAACCATTAAAAGAAAATCAAAAATTGGTGGATAAATAAGGCAAAAATCTGGTCACGCAGCAACCCACAAGAGTTGATTTTTTGGTTGCTTGAAGTGTATAAGTCTTGGTTGCTTGCATGGAGCTAGTGTAGTAATTGAGGTTGCTTGTTGGTACAAATTAAAGGACAAAAAAATCCCTAAATAAGAGGAACTAGATGGGAATTTGGGGTAACTAGCAAGTTGGGTTATATACATATAACTTGTGTATGTAGAGGTTTGGTTGGCTATAAATAGAGTCCATCTCATTTGTTAGAAGAGTTTACTTCTATTATTTCTCTTAACTGTGTGAAACTCATGAGCAAAATATTTAGAGAGAGTGAGAGAGGGTGGGCCGAAATTAGCTAAGCAAGGAGAAGAATCAAGTGGATGTTCATCACATACTTTGGAAAAAGAAGAAAGCTAGCAACTAAATCGAAGAGGTATAACATTCTTTACTTTTAGATTTTCTAGGTTTTGGTTTTATTTTCAAGTTTTATGCCATGGTTGGTTGTGGAAAAAATTTATGTGTGGGGATCATGAAGAATCCGAAGATATAAGGTGGAGATTTATGTGGAGTATTATGTGATCTATATGTAGATATAAGTTTATGTCTTGATAAGTTAGGTATTTTGTGTTTATAGTGAGTTTATGGTGTTTTATAAACTCCTTCATGTTCAAAAATAATTTTAAAGCTTGATGATGTGTAATACATGTTAAGATATCTTGTAGATGCTTAATCATGGTTTGAACATGTATTTATGACTTTAAATGCCAAGAAAACCATAGAACTATCAAGTTATAGTTTTGTACAAAAACCCTAATTTGGACAGCCTACTTTGGGTGTGTCGCAGTTTTTTTCAGTAACTTGTACGGAAAATCCAAAGACACAGGTGGATAGATCTTTAAGTTTACAAGAAAACCCAATTGGATTCACGTGATTTCGAGTTACGAGTGATTTATAGTGATTTTTACCGTAAAACTGTCAAAATCTTGAAACTGTGAAAAACATTCTCAAACTGGGAGCTAGAATCCGAGATGAAATCTAAATATCCTTACCTCTTCGAAATGCCAGGTACGTCAATTTCAGGGACGAAATTTCATAAGGAGGGGAGGTTGTAAGACCCCGAATTTATGAAATACAAAATTTAATTTTTCTTCATATATATTTTTCCTGAAACAGTAAATGGTTAAATTGACAAAATTGAAAGTTAAGGATGTTATGTGCAAATTTTATTTTTGTCGGACAATATTCTTTTTGTCGGGGAATATTCGTTTTGTCTGGGAATATTCGGGCCGTACGACGGCGCCGAAATAACTAATTATTGGTGAAGCCCACAACGGAATAATTGTCGGATATAGAAAACGACAGAAGTAACCTTTTTAAATAAAAATAGTCAACGGTGTTAACTGTTAAAATACCGGTGATAAAAGAATAGTACCATACGGTAATTTATGGTATTTTATTGTGGCACACGGTATTCTACAGTAGCACACGGTATTGCACAGTGTCTCATATTATTGACACCGTAACTGTTACGCATCATTTCATCAATAATTGTCACTGCATAATATTTTATATTATCAATTCAATTATTGTTGCTACACAGTATTTTGCATTATTTATTCAATAATTGTCATTACACTGTATTTCATATCATCGAGTCAATAATTGTTGGTGCACTGTAGTTTAAAATTATTGAATCTAATAATTGTCACAGTAGCAAATACACTATAATTTATATTATTAAATTAATAAAAATATGTAACGTGTTTCTTACATTATTGTGGTAACATTATTTTATATGTTGGACTCACAGGAAGAATAAATAAATAAATAAAAAAATAAAATAATTAATTTTACTATTTGAAATAGTAACGTGAATAGTGACGTGAATAGTAACGTGAATAGTAAGAAATATGTGGGACCCACTGTGGGGCCCACACAAAATGTGATAAATGTGTTTGCTGGGAATGGGTTGGTGGAGGCTGCGCAGCAGCCTCTGCTGAATTTTTTTCTGTTCACCTACCACGCATAGTAACTTCTTTTCTCCTATAAATAGCTTGCTCAGCTGAATAGAAAAATCACACCTAAAACATAGAATTTTTCTATAAGAATTTTATGAGTTTTCTCTAAGAATAGTAAGGTTATTTTGAGAGTTTGAAAGCCAAAAGGAGTGCAGAAATTTTTCAAGTAAGTCTTTTATTAAAGAGTAGTAATTTCATAAATTCCTATATTTCACGGTATTCACAAATCTTCCTTTAGAAGACTCTTCTATTAGAAGATTCATTTTTAAAAGCTTTCTTTGGAAGATTTATTTTGGAATATTATTTTAAAAACTATTTTAAAATAGTTATATTATACTACAAAAATTATGTTAAATATATATAATTTTGATAGTTCATATTATACGAATTATCATACACTTTGAAATTTATATGTGGTAATTACTAATTTTATTAAAAATATATAGGTTGATCAACCTCATTTAAATCAATATCCAGTCACGTGTTAAGGTAAGGAATATCAATCTTTTCACACTCTTAAACTTACTACAGTAAGGGGTATCATTCTTTTCATCATCATAAATGGATATTATTTTCTTTCTTACTTGAAGGGATTATCATTCTTTGATTCTCGAAAATAATATCGTTTCTTTCTTGTGCCATTTACTTCCATGTATTCAAATTGTGGGAATAACCTTACGGCGCGGTTTACCGCCTGTTGATGAATAACCTTTTGTATTCATTCCTTATTAATCTTTGAGAATAACCTTACGGTGCGGATTATCGACTGTTTGGTGAATAACTCTTTGTATTCAAATTGATGGGAATAACCTTACGGCACGGATTATCGTCTGTTTGGTGAATAACTCTTCGTATTCAAATTGATTGGAATAACCTTACGGCGCGGATTACCGCCTGTTGGTGAATAACCCTTTTTATTTGTCTCGTGTGGAAATAATTTGTCTACACGAATTATCACATGACACTTTTATTCCATATTCGTAAGTGATATCATTTTCCTTTATACTCATAAGGGATACCATCTTTTTCATCTTCCATTATTCAAAATTACTATGGTAAGGGATATTAATTTCCTTCACCTTTTGTTAATCAAACCTGCTACGGTAAGGGATATTATTTTCTTCCATACACCTAAATCGAAACTTATTATGGAACTATTGCTTCTATAATTCCTGAAAATATTATATGTTCCATAATAGTTGAATTTCATTATTTCAACTGAACCTTCCTATTTTCTGAACATTTCTATTGAACTGTAATCGTTATTCTGAACTGTGGATCTTGAATATCATTTTTAAATTTCACTCCACATCATGTTGGCAATTTGGACATTATTTGAATCTGCACAAAGTAAACTTCCGATACTTATTGTTTATCATGTTCTTCTGTTCATCATTTGTATCACTGTTATTTGTATTAATCATCAAGAATCAAGCTGTTGTGAATATCTGTGGCCGGGGGCACAGATGTGATATAATTGTTGAACAGATGATAGGTTAAAGGCGATATACTAGGTTAAAGGCGATACATCTGTTCGGTGTCTTTTATGGCACGTGGTGAATGTTCTCTTTGGCCCGTAGTGCAAAGATGAACTGTTGGTTGGTATGATTATGACCAAAGGCTGAATCTGGTATAATCATGACCGTTGGTGTTATATTGAATGTCTTTGGCCCGTAGTGCAAAGATGAACTGTTGATCTGCATGATTATGACCAGGAACTGTGAAGTTGTATTATCTTGACTAATGGTATTTCAGATGATAAAAGTTGATGATATTTTTACTAAAAAGAGAAGCGAGTGGACATTATAGTCTGCATTATTCTTCTAATAGATTGCTCATTCCGCTGCTATTATTGATCTGAACATTGTTTAAGAATTTAACTACAGTTTTTGATATAAACCTTGTAGTCTATTGTATTCAGAACTCAACTGTTGAAGACTAATGATAATTTATTCGTCATTATCTTAGTCATGATATTTCTTACTGGGTTATTTGAGCTCACCCTTTCTTTTGTTCCATTACAGGAGATGAAAACGTAACAGGGTCTAGCCGGGGAATGGAGTGAGAGTCTGAGGAATAGCTGTCGTAGTCTTCACGTGTTGTAAAATAGTGTGGCAATAATAGTGAAGACTTAGTTGTGTATTATTATACACTGTATTGTTGTACGTTGTGCTTTGTTGTAATAATTTTGTTGTAGTCTTTTGACGACTCAAGTTTGGGCTGTGCGGGCCTAGATTTGGGGGCGTCACAGTTGGTATCAGAGCTTAGGGATATGGTCTTTAATGGAGATCTGGGGTAGAACTAGGAGGGGAGAGACGAATATAATCAGTCACTAGTGTGTCCCATCTAACTTAGATTTTATTATCTAATGAGTTGATTTGAATATAGGGACATGAAGTGATGAGTCAATTTGTTTGAACTAACAATTATTTTGTGACCACAGTTAAGTATGGCATCTGGAAATCAAGAGGTTAACTATGAAATGTCCGAAACAAATGTAGCTGCGAATCAAGAGGCGACGAATAATCTTCCTACAAACTCAGAGTTGAATCTTTTGCCTAAGGCAAAAATTATGCGTGTTCTATCCAGTAAGGATGAAGGTGAAAGCTCTACTACAGTCGTTCCAGATCCGTTATTAGAAGCAATTAAAGGAAGTAATGAACTTGCGGAAATTATTGCCTTTAATCTGCTCACTAATTGGAAGAATCATATCACCTGGTTATGCTCGATAACAAAGGATCGGAATATATGGACGTTTCATATAAGTCTTTGGGATTTATGGTGTTCCAGCTATGATTTTCAAGATTATTTAAAAATGATGTTTCTATACTTTTGGGCGTTACAATTTAAAGGAATTCAGGTTAAGTTAGTCACTATCGTGGAAACTGCAGTCTATCGAAAATACTATTCTTATAGAAATCATTGGTACGTTACTACTGATGAAGTTGAGGAATCCGAGAAACAGTTCGTTAGAGAATTATTTAGTGGTATTCCCATGGTTGAAATACGTGAAGATCCGAATGAAGTACTCGGGATTCGATTTGACGATAACAGTCAAGAAACCGAAGGAGGTGATAACTGGTAAGCTATTCATAAATTCTCGTGAATTCTACGCTCTATTAGATACTGGCTCTGTCCACTCTTTTATCTCACCTATATGTACTCAACGTTTAAATTTGACTATTGAAAACTTAAATCTTGTCTTATCAGTTGAAACCTCATTGGGAGAAATATCTATCACATCTACTGTCTATAAATCTTGACTAGTTCAAATCAACAACCTCACACTACCTGTTGACCTTATTTCTTTGATGCATGAATTTGATGTGATTCTAGGAATTGATTGGTTGACTACCCATCATGCTAAAATTGATTGTTTTCATAAGATTATTAGTTTTTATATTCCTAATCAACCTGTCATGCAAATTCAAGCAACTAAACCATTGAAATCTGTAACTGTTATTTCTAGCCATAAAGTCATTCGTTTATTGAAAAACGGATGTCAAGCATTTTTAGCTCATATCGCTGATTTGAACAAAAACACATCAAATTTGAATGATATTCTCATTGTTAATGAGTTTCCTGACGTTTTTCCTAAGGAACTTCCTGGCTTACCCCAAACCGAGAAATTGAATTCTATACTGACCTTGAAATCGGTAGTAAGCTTATTTTCAAAGCCCCATACCAAATGGCTCCCATAGAACGTCAAGAGTTGAAAGTTTAATTATTAGATATCGGTATCATTCATTCTAGTAGAAAACTTATATCGAGCGAGGAATGCGAGAAGAGTTTTCAAGAACTCAAGAGGAGACTTGTTTCAGCTCTTGTTCTGACCATTCCATCAGGATCAGGAAAATTCGTCATATATAGCGATACTTCAGACAAAGGTCTAGGTTGTGTCCTTATGCAACATGGAAAGGTTATAGCTTATGCCTCTCGACAACTCAAAGATTATGAGAAAAATTATCCTACTCATGATCTAGAGTTGGCAGCAGTCGTTTTCGCGTTGAAGATCTGGAGACATTACTTGTACGGAGAAAAAGTGGATATCTATACGGATCATAAAAGTCTCAAGTATTTCTTCACCCAGAAGGAACTCAACATGCGACAACGACATTGGTTTGAGCTGTTGAAGGATTACGACCACACAATCCAGTATCACCCGGGAAAGGCGAACGTTGTAGCTGACGCTTTGAGCAGAAGATCTTATGCGAGTACAAGTGCACTGCTGACAACACAAAAGTGTATTTTGTACGACTTGCAAAAGATGGAGATAGAGCTAAAGACACCAGGGACCCACTCGAAGATTGCTCACGTGCGAGTAGAACCAGCTTTAATGGATAAAATTAAAGCTGCTCAAGCTACCGATCCGGAACTGATGAACATGATGAAGAAAGTACAAGAAGGTGCCATCCCCGAAGCAAGAATCGACGAGACAGGAATACTTCGAGTTAACTCTCGACTCTGTGTTCCTAACGATCCTGAATTAAAGCATAAAATCATGATGGAGGCACACAACACGCCATTTGCAATCCACCCAGGAGGTACCAAGATGTATCGAGATCTTCGACATACATTTTGGTGGAACAATATGAAAAGAGAGATTGCAGAGTTTATCTCAAGGTGCCTAACTTGTCAACGTGTCAAGGCAGAGCATCAAGTACCTAAGGGTCCATTACAACCACTTGAGGTTCCCGAATGGAAGTGGGAACACATCAATATGGATTTCGTGACGGGTGTTCCCAAAGTTTCTCAAGGCTTAGATGCAATTTGGGTCATCGTAGATAGATTGACCAAATCCGCTCATTTCTTGCCTATACGAGAAAACTTTTCACTTGAACGTCTTGCCGGTATGTACATAAATGAGATCGTGAGATTGCATGGCATGCCAGTTTCCATAGTTTCTGATCGAGATCCTAGATTCACTTCACGCTTTTGGACCAGTCTACAAAAAGCTATGGGCACTGAACTACGTTTTAGTTCTGCATACCATCCTCAAACGGACGAACAATCGGAAAGGACGATCCAGACCCTCGAAGATCTTTTGAGACTTTGTGTATTAGACTTCAAAGGAAGTTGGGATAAGTACTTGTCATTGGTGGAATTTTCTTACAACAACAGTTACCAAGCAAGCATAAGCATGGCTCCATTCGAGGCTTTGTATGGAATGAAGTGTCGCTCTCCAATATGTTGGAATGAGGTAGGAGAAGCAAAATTGTTGGGACCCGAGTTGGTACGCTTGACGACCGAAAAGATCCAAATGATCCGACAACGAATACAGACAACACAAGAACGACAAAAGAGTTATGCTGATCTTCATCGGAGAGATGAGAGATTCAACGTCGGAGATCATGTATTCTTACGTGTTTCTCCATGGAAAGGAGTTACGAGATTCGAAAAGAGAGGAAAGCTTAACCCTCGATTTATTGGCCCATTTGAAATCCTCGATCGAGTAGGAACCGTAGCCTACAGACTAGCTTTACCACCAAGTATGTCTCGCATCCATAACGTTTTTCACATATCTATGTTACATAAATATGTGAAGGACCCAAACCACGTCATTGAGTTAGAAGCAGACGTTATAGCAGAGGATTTAACATACGAGTAGGTACCTGTTAAGATCCTAGATAAGAAGGAGCAGATCCTACGCTCAAAGGTTATACCTCAAGTTAAGGTTTTATGGAGGAACCAAGATATTGAGGAAATGACCTGGGAGCTAGAATCCGAGATGAAATCTAAATATCCTTACCTCTTCGAAATGCCAGGTACGTCAATTTCAGGGACGAAATTTCATAAGGAGGGGAGGTTGTAAGACCCCGAATTTATGAAATACAAAATTTAATTTTTCTTCATATATATTTTTCCTGAAACAGTAAATGGTTAAATTGACAAAATTGAAAGTTAAGGATGTTATGTGCAAATTTTATTTTTGTCGGACAATATTCTTTTTGTCGGGGAATATTCATTTTTTCGGGGAATATTCGGGCCGTACGACGGCGCCGAAATAACTAATTATTGGTGGAGCCCACAACGGAATAATTGTCGGATATAGAAAACGACAGAAGTAACCTTTTTAAATAAAAATAGTCAACGGTGTTAACTGTTAAAATACCGGTGATAAAAGAATAGTACCATACGGTAATTTATGGTATTTTATTGTGGCACACGGTATTCTACAGTAGCACACGGTATTGCACAGTGTCTCATATTATTGACACCGTAACTGTTACGCATCATTTCATCAATAATTGTCACTGCATAATATTTTATATTATCAATTCAATTATTGTTGCTACACAGTATTTTGCATTATTGATTCAATAATTATCATTACACTGTATTTCATATCATCGAGTCAATAATTGTTGGTGCACTGTAGTTTAAAATTATTGAATCTAATAATTGTCACAGTAGCAAATACACTATAATTTATATTATTAAATTAATAAAAATATGTAACGTGTTTCTTACATTATTGTGGTAACATTATTTTATATGTTGGACTCACAGGAAGAATAAATAAATAAATAAAAAAATAAAATAATTAATTTTACTATTTAAAATAGTAACGTGAATAGTGACGTGAATAGTAAGTGAATAGTAAGAAACATGTGGGACCCACTGTGGGGCCCACACAAAATGTGAGAAATGTGTTTGCTGGGAATGGGTTGGTGGAGGCTGCGCAGCAGCCTCTGCTGATTTTTTTTCTGTTCACCTACCACGCATAGTAACTTCTTTTCTCCTATAAATAGCTTGCTCAGTTGAATAGAAAAATCGCACCTAAAACATAGAATTTTTCTATAAGAATTTTATGAGTTTTCTCTAAGAATAGTAAGGTTATTTTGAGAGTGTGAAAGCCAAAAGGAGTGCAGAAATTTTTCAAGTAAGTATTTTATTAAAGAGTAGTAACTTCATAAATTCCTATATTTCACGGTATTCACAAATCTTCCTTTAGAAGACTCTTCTATTAGAAGATTCATTTTTAAAAGCTTTCTTTGGAAGATTTATTTTGGAATATTATTTTAAAAACTATTTTAAAATAGTTATATTATACTACAAAAATTATGTTAAATATATATAATTTTGATAGTTCATATTATACGAATTATCATACAATTTGAAATTTATATGTGGTAATTACTAATTTTATTAAAAATATATAGGTTGATCAACCTCATTTAAATCAATATCCAGTCACGTGTTAAGGTAAAGAATATCAATCTTTTCACACTCTTAAACTTACTACAGTAAGGGGTATCATTCTTTTCATCATCATAAATGGATATTATTTTCTTTCTTACTTGAAGGGATTATCATTCTTTGATTCTCGAAAATAATATCGTTTCTTTCTTGTGCCATTTACTTCCATGTATTCAAATTGTGGGAATAACCTTACGGCGCGGTTTACCGCCTGTTGATGAATAACCTTTTGTATTCATTCCTTATTAATCTTTGAGAATAACCTTACGGTGCGGATTATCGCCTGTTTGGTGAATAACTCTTTGTATTCAAATTGATGGGAATAACCTTACGGCGCGGATTATCGTCTGTTTGGTGAATAACTCTTCGTATTCAAATTGATGGGAATAACCTTACGGCGCGGATTACCGCCTGTTGGTGAATAACCCTTTTTATTTGTCTCGTGTGGAAATAATTTGTCTACACGAATTATCACATGACACTTTTATTCCATATTCGTAAGTGATATCATTTTCCTTTATACTCATAAGGGATACCATCTTTTTCATCTTCCATTATTCAAAATTACTATGGTAAGGGATATTAATTTCCTTCACCTTTTGTTAATCAAACCTGCTACGGTAAGGGATATTATTTTCTTCCATACACCTAAATCGAAACTTATTATGGAACTATTGCTTCTATAATTCCTGAAAATATTATATGTTCCATAATAGTTGAATTTCATTATTTCAACTGAACCTTCCTATTTTCTGAACATTTCTATTGAACTGTAATCGTTATTCTGAACTGTGGATCTTGAATATCATTTTTAAATTTCACTCCACATCATGTTGGCAATTTGGACATTATTTGAATATGCACAAAGTAAACTTCCGATACTTATTGTTTATCCTGTTCTTCTGTTCATCATTTGTATCACTGTTATTTGTATTAATCATCAAGAATCAAGCTGTTGTGAATATCTGTGGCCGGGGGTACAGATGTGATATAATTGTTGAACAGATGATAGGTTAAAGGCGATATACTAGGTTAAAGGCGATACATCTGTTCGGTGTCTTTTATGGCACGTGGTGAATGTTCTCTTTGGCCCGTAGTGCAAAGATGAACTGTTGGTTGGTATGATTATGACCAAAGGCTGAATCTGGTATAATCATGACCGTTGGTGTTATATTGAATGTCTTTGGCCCGTAGTGCAAAGATGAACTGTTGATCTGCATGATTATGACCAGGAACTGTGAAGTTGTATTATCTTGACTAATGGTATTTCAGATGATAAAAGTTGATGATATTTTTACTAAAAAGAGAAGCGAGTGGACATTATAGTCTGCATTATTCTTCTAATAGATTGCTCATTCCGCTGCTATTATTGATCTGAACATTGTTTAAGAATTTAACTACAGTTTTTGATATAAACCTTGTAGTCTATTGTATTCAGAACTCAACTGTTGAAGACTAATGATAATTTATTCGTCATTATCTTAGTCATGATATTTCTTACTGGGTTATTTGAGCTCACCCTTTCTTTTGTTCCATTACAGGAGATGAAAACGTAACAGGGTCTAGCCGGGGAATGGAGTGAGAGTCTGAGGAATAGCTGTCGTAGTCTTCACGTGTTGTAAAATAGTGTGGCAATAATAGTGAAGACTTAGTTGTGTATTATTATACACTGTATTGTTGTACGTTGTGCTTTGTTGTAATAATTTTGTTGTAGTCTTTTGACGACTCAAGTTTGGGCTGTGTGGGCCTAGATTTGGGGGCGTCACAGTTGGTATCAGAGCTTAGGGATATGGTCTTTAATGGAGATCTGGGGTAGAACTAGGAGGGGAGAGACGAATATAATCAGTCACTAGTGTGTCCCATCTAACTTAGATTTTATTATCTAATGAGTTGATTTGAATATAGGGACATGAAGTGATGAGTCAATTTGTTTGAACTAACAATTATTTTGTGACCACAGTTAAGTATGGCATCTGGAAATCAAGAGGTTAACTATGAAATGTCCGAAACAAATGTAGCTGCGAATCAAGAGGCGACGAATAATCTTCCTACAAACTCAGAGTTGAGCCTAAGGCAAAAATTATGCGTGTTCTATCCAGTAAGGATGAAGGTGAAAGCTCTACTACAGTCGTTCCAGATCCGTTATTAGAAGCAATTAAAGGAAGTAATGAACTTGCGGAAATTATTGCCTTTAATCTGCTCACTAATTGGAAGAATCATATCACCTGGTTATGCTCGATAACAAAGGATCGGAATATATGGACGTTTCATATAAGTCTTTGGGATTTATGGTGTTCCAGCTATGATTTTCAAGATTATTTAAAAATGATGTTTCTATACTTTTGGGCGTTACAATTTAAAGGAATTCAGGTTAAGTTAGTCACTATCGTGGAAACTGCAGTCTATCGAAAATACTATTCTTATAGAAATCATTGGTACGTTACTACTGATGAAGTTGAGGAATCCGAGAAACAGTTCGTTAGAGAATTATTTAGTGGTATTCCCATGGTTGAAATACGTGAAGATCCGAATGAAGTACTCGGGATTCGATTTGACGATAACAGTCAAGAAACCGAAGGAGGTGATAACTGGTAAGCTATTCATAAATTCTCGTGAATTCTACGCTCTGTTAGATACTGGCTCTGTCCACTCTTTTATCTCACCTATATGTACTCAACGTTTAAATTTGACTATTGAAAACTTAAATCTTGTCTTATCAGTTGAAACCTCATTGGGAGAAATATCTATCACATCTACTGTCTATAAATCTTGACTAGTTCAAATCAACAACCTCACACTACCTGTTGACCTTATTTCTTTGATGCATGAATTTGATGTGATTCTAGGAATTGATTGGTTGACTACCCATCATGCTAAAATTGATTGTTTTCATAAGATTATTAGTTTTTATATTCCTAATCAACCTGTCATGCAAATTCAAGCAACTAAACCATTGAAATCTGTAACTGTTATTTCTAGCCATAAAGTCATTCGTTTATTGAAAAACGGATGTCAAGCATTTTTAGCTCATATCGCTGATTTGAACAAAAACACATCAAATTTGAATGATATTCTCATTGTTAATGAGTTTCCTGACGTTTTTCCTAAGGAACTTCCTGGCTTACCCCAAACCGAGAAATTGAATTCTATACTGACCTTGAAATCGGTAGTAAGCTTATTTTCAAAGCCCCATACCAAATGGCTCCCATAGAACGTCAAGAGTTGAAAGTTTAATTATTAGATATCGGTATCATTCATTCTAGTAGAAAACTTATATCGAGCGAGGAATGCGAGAAGAGTTTTCAAGAACTCAAGAGGAGACTTGTTTCAGCTCTTGTTCTGACCATTCCATCAGGATCAGGAAAATTCGTCATATATAGCGATACTTCAGACAAAGGTCTAGGTTGTGTCCTTATGCAACATGGAAAGGTTATAGCTTATGCCTCTCGACAACTCAAAGATTATGAGAAAAATTATCCTACTCATGATCTAGAGTTGGCAGCAGTCGTTTTCGCGTTGAAGATCTGGAGACATTACTTGTACGGAGAAAAAGTGGATATCTATACGGATCATAAAAGTCTCAAGTATTTCTTCACCCAGAAGGAACTCAACATGCGACAACGACGTTGGTTTGAGCTGTTGAAGGATTACGACCACACAATCCAGTATCACCCGGGAAAGGCGAACGTTGTAGCTGACGCTTTGAGCAGAAGATCTTATGCGAGTACAAGTGCACTGCTGACAACACAAAAGTGTATTTTGTACGACTTGCAAAAGATGGAGATAGAGCTAAAGACACCAGGGACCCACTCGAAGATTGCTCACGTGCGAGTAGAACCAGCTTTAATGGATAAAATTAAAGCTGCTCAAGCTACCGATCCGGAACTGATGAACATGATGAAGAAAGTACAAGAAGGTGCCATCCCCGAAGCAAGAATCGACGAGACAGGAATACTTCGAGTTAACTCTCGACTCTGTGTTCCTAACGATCCTGAATTAAAGCATAAAATCATGATGGAGGCACACAACACGCCATTTGCAATCCACCCAGGAGGTACCAAGATGTATCGAGATCTTCGACATACATTTTGGTGGAACAATATGAAAAGAGAGATTGCAGAGTTTATCTCAAGGTGCCTAACTTGTCAACGTGTCAAGGCAGAGCATCAAGTACCTAAGGGTCCATTACAACCACTTGAGGTTCCCGAATGGAAGTGGGAACACATCAATATGGATTTCGTGACGGGTGTTCCCAAAGTTTCTCAAGGCTTAGATGCAATTTGGGTCATCGTAGATAGATTGACCAAATCCGCTCATTTCTTGCCTATACGAGAAAACTTTTCACTTGAACGTCTTGCCGGTATGTACATAAATGAGATCGTGAGATTGCATGGCATGCCAGTTTCCATAGTTTCTGATCGAGATCCTAGATTCACTTCACGCTTTTGGACCAGTCTACAAAAAGCTATGGGCACTGAACTACGTTTTAGTTCTGCATACCATCCTCAAACGGACGAACAATCGGAAAGGACGATCCAGACCCTCGAAGATCTTTTGAGACTTTGTGTATTAGACTTCAAAGGAAGTTGGGATAAGTACTTGTCATTGGTGGAATTTTCTTACAACAACAGTTACCAAGCAAGCATAAGCATGGCTCCATTCGAGGCTTTGTATGGAATGAAGTGTCGCTCTCCAATATGTTGGAATGAGGTAGGAGAAGCAAAATTGTTGGGACCCGAGTTGGTACGCTTGACGACCGAAAAGATCCAAATGATCCGACAACGAATACAGACAACACAAGAACGACAAAAGAGTTATGCTGATCTTCATCGGAGAGATGAGAGATTCAACGTCGGAGATCATGTATTCTTACGTGTTTCTCCATGGAAAGGAGTTACGAGATTCGAAAAGAGAGGAAAGCTTAACCCTCGATTTATTGGCCCATTTGAAATCCTCGATCGAGTAGGAACCGTAGCCTACAGACTAGCTTTACCACCAAGTATGTCTCGCATCCATAACGTTTTTCACATATCTATGTTACATAAATATGTGAAGGACCCAAACCACGTCATTGAGTTAGAAGCAGACGTTATAGCAGAGGATTTAACATACGAGTAGGTACCTGTTAAGATCCTAGATAAGAAGGAGCAGATCCTACGCTCAAAGGTTATACCTCAAGTTAAGGTTTTATGGAGGAACCAAGATATTGAGGAAATGACCTGGGAGCTAGAATCCGAGATGAAATCTAAATATCCTTACCTCTTCGAAATGCCAGGTACGTCAATTTCAGGGACGAAATTTCATAAGGAGGGGAGGTTGTAAGACCCCGAATTTATGAAATACAAAATTTAATTTTTCTTCATATATATTTTTCCTGAAACAGTAAATGGTTAAATTGACAAAATTGAAAGTTAAGGATGTTATGTGCAAATTTTATTTTTGTCGGACAATATTCTTTTTGTCGGGGAATATTCATTTTTTCGGGGAATATTCGGGCCGTACGACGGCGCCGAAATAACTAATTATTGGTGGAGCCCACAACGGAATAATTGTCGGATATAGAAAACGACAGAAGTAACCTTTTTAAATAAAAATAGTCAACGGTGTTAACTGTTAAAATACCGGTGATAAAAGAATAGTACCATACGGTAATTTATGGTATTTTATTGTGGCACACGGTATTCTACAGTAGCACACGGTATTGCACAGTGTCTCATATTATTGACACCGTAACTGTTACGCATCATTTCATCAATAATTGTCACTGCATAATATTTTATATTATCAATTCAATTATTGTTGCTACACAGTATTTTGCATTATTTATTCAATAATTGTCATTACACTGTATTTCATATCATCGAGTCAATAATTGTTGGTGCACTGTAGTTTAAAATTATTGAATCTAATAATTGTCACAGTAGCAAATACACTATAATTTATATTATTAAATTAATAAAAATATGTAACGTGTTTCTTACATTATTGTGGTAACATTATTTTATATGTTGGACTCACAGGAAGAATAAATAAATAAATAAAAAAATAAAATAATTAATTTTACTATTTGAAATAGTAACGTGAATAGTGACGTGAATAGTAACGTGAATAGTAAGAAACATGTGGGACCCACTGTGGGGCCCACACAAAATGTGAGAAATGTGTTTGCTGGGAATGGGTTGGTGGAGGCTGCGCAGCAGCCTCTGCTGAATTTTTTTCTGTTCACCTACCACGCATAGTAACTTCTTTTCTCCTATAAATAGCTTGTTCAGCTGAATAGAAAAATCACACCTAAAACATAGAATTTTTCTATAAGAATTTTATGAGTTTTCTCTAAGAATAGTAAGGTTATTTTGAGAGTTTGAAAGCCAAAAGGAGTGCAGAAATTTTTCAAGTAAGTCTTTTATTAAAGAGTAGTAATTTCATAAATTCCTATATTTCACGGTATTCACAAATCTTCCTTTAGAAGACTCTTCTATTAGAAGATTCATTTTTAAAAGCTTTCTTTGGAAGATTTATTTTGGAATATTATTTTAAAAACTATTTTAAAATAGTTATATTATACTACAAAAATTATGTTAAATATATATAATTTTGATAGTTCATATTATACGAATTATCATACACTTTGAAATTTATATGTGGTAATTACTAATTTTATTAAAAATATATAGGTTGATCAACCTCATTTAAATCAATATCCAGTCACGTGTTAAGGTAAGGAATATCAATCTTTTCACACTCTTAAACTTACTACAGTAAGGGGTATCATTCTTTTCATCATCATAAATGGATATTATTTTCTTTCTTACTTGAAGGGATTATCATTCTTTGATTCTCGAAAATAATATCGTTTCTTTCTTGTGCCATTTACTTCCATGTATTCAAATTGTGGGAATAACCTTACGGCGCGGTTTACCGCCTGTTGATGAATAACCTTTTGTATTCATTCCTTATTAATCTTTGAGAATAACCTTACGGTGCGGATTATCGCCTGTTTGGTGAATAACTCTTTGTATTCAAATTGATGGGAATAACCTTACGGCGCGGATTATCGTCTGTTTGGTGAATAACTCTTCGTATTCAAATTGATGGGAATAACCTTACGGCGCGGATTACCGCCTGTTGGTGAATAACCCTTTTTATTTGTCTCGTGTGGAAATAATTTGTCTACACGAATTATCACATGACACTTTTATTCCATATTCGTAAGTGATATCATTTTCCTTTATACTCATAAGGGATACCATCTTTTTCATCTTCCATTATTCAAAATTACTATGGTAAGGGATATTAATTTCCTTCACCTTTTGTTAATCAAACCTGCTACGGTAAGGGATATTATTTTCTTCCATACACCTAAATCGAAACTTATTATGGAACTATTGCTTCTATAATTCCTGAAAATATTATATGTTCCATAATAGTTGAATTTCATTATTTCAACTGAACCTTCCTATTTTCTGAACATTTCTATTGAACTGTAATCGTTATTCTGAACTGTGGATCTTGAATATCATTTTTAAATTTCACTCCACATCATGTTGGCAATTTGGACATTATTTGAATCTGCACAAAGTAAACTTCCGATACTTATTGTTTATCATGTTCTTCTGTTCATCATTTGTATCACTGTTATTTGTATTAATCATCAAGAATCAAGCTGTTGTGAATATCTGTGGCCGGGGGCACAGATGTGATATAATTGTTGAACAGATGATAGGTTAAAGGCGATATACTAGGTTAAAGGCGATACATCTGTTCGGTGTCTTTTATGGCACGTGGTGAATGTTCTCTTTGGCCGTAGTGCAAAGATGAACTGTTGGTTGGTATGATTATGACCAAAGGCTGAATCTGGTATAATCATGACCGTTGGTGTTATATTGAATGTCTTTGGCCCGTAGTGCAAAGATGAACTGTTGATCTGCATGATTATGACCAGGAACTGTGAAGTTGTATTATCTTGACTAATGGTATTTCAGATGATAAAAGTTGATGATATTTTTACTAAAAAGAGAAGCGAGTGGACATTATAGTCTGCATTATTCTTCTAATAGATTGCTCATTCCGCTGCTATTATTGATCTGAACATTGTTTAAGAATTTAACTACAGTTTTTGATATAAACCTTGTAGTCTATTGTATTCAGAACTCAACTGTTGAAGACTAATGATAATTTATTCGTCATTATCTTAGTCATGATATTTCTTACTGGGTTATTTGAGCTCACCCTTTCTTTTGTTCCATTACAGGAGATGAAAACGTAACAGGGTCTAGCCGGGGAATGGAGTGAGAGTCTGAGGAATAGCTGTCGTAGTCTTCACGTGTTGTAAAATAGTGTGACAATAATAGTGAAGACTTAGTTGTGTATTATTATACACTGTATTGTTGTACGTTGTGCTTTGTTGTAATAATTTTGTTGTAGTCTTTTGACGACTCAAGTTTGGGTTGTGTGGGCCTAGATTTGGGGGCGTCACAAAACGAACCATGAATGTGTTTGGTTGAGGATGGTAATTCAACATATTTGTGAGAAATATGGATTATCATCAATCATAAATAGTCCAACGATATTATATGATGATAATGCCGTTTGTATCACCCAAATTAAGGGATGCTATATCAAGGGTGATAGAACCAAGCATATTGCACCAAAATTCTTTTATACACATGAACTCCAGAAGAGTGGCGTTATTAATGTCAAGTAGATACGATCATGTGTAATTGAGCTGATATGTTCACTAAGTCATTACCAACTGTGACTTTTGAAAAGACGTGCACAACATTAGCATGCGTCGACTTAAGGATATTCTTACCATGAACAATGGAAAATCTATGTACTCATGAGGGGGAGTATATTTTCTAAAGGATGTATGCTAATTGTATTCTTTTTCCTTCACTAAGGTTTTTTTTCTACTGGGTTTTCCTTTGCAAGATTTTAATGAGGCAATCCTAAGGCACTAGAAGTTATACAAGAATATTGTGCTCTTTTTCCTTAGCCAAAATTATTTTTCGCACAGGGTTTTTATTTGGTAAGGTTTTAACGGGGCATATTCTTAGAAAGTGGTCATCCAAGGGAGTGTTAGAAATAAACTTTGATTAGAAATGTGTACAGTTTGGAAAATGAAAAAGTTATGTAAAAGCTAGAATGTGTAAAGCCTATAGGTAGAATTGTACTTATTATTACTGTTATATCTCATAAACTCTACAAGCATTGTAAAGTCCTATATATATGTGGGATTGTTCTACTGATTGAATATATAATAAGAAGTGTTGATGACCACTTGAATACAAGAATTTTTTCTTACTTTATTTTATCTATCATTTCATAATATTCCTCTATTTCTCAAGATCATATATGTTCCCTATTTTTTTCTTTTAAGTGGGATCATTATTATTGAAGTTGCGATTTTAATTTTATACTACATTATAAAGTAATAAACATAATTCACGTGCTGCAATTTGATTGAGTTTAATTATGATACTTTGGTATGAGAAATAAATTGACTAGCTTTTGATAATTTTTGTGTTTTAAACTGGCGAGTTTTTTTTTTCTTTCTATTTTCTTAATGTTTTTAAAGACTTTAAGATTACTTGGTTATTTAAAAATATTAAACTCAACGTAAGAGCTTTTTTTTTATATTAATTAATAAATCAATATAATTTGTTCCCTAGCATTGCAGAGGCTGAGAATTAATTATATTAGTTAGAGTTTTGTTAAATATAACGATAAATTTATATCGATAATAAATACTGTTAGGATGTATATTTCGCTGAAGCATGATCGGCAGCCCATATTGGGCTCGACCCAATGGTTCATCAGCTTGACAGTTATTTAAGAGGACCCCTTAAGTCTGATAGGCTTAGGTTGGATACCTAAATCAATCCGGATGATGACTATTTATCACATCTAATCCTAAATTAGAATGAAAGTCATGTGTCCTGGATGAGTTAGGATATTGGTAAAAGTCAAATAAGTATTATAAATACACTGTTAACAATGTAGGTGCATTGACGTTTTTGATATCTTTCTACTAAATACTTTAAGCCTCCATTGTTGACTCATCTTGAAACCTTCACTAAGTCTCATACTGGAGAAGTCCACTGACGGCCTAAGCCGCATGACTCTTGTGTAGGTACCTTCTCCGGACGGGCAGCAGAAGGGACAGACAGAATCAGGCATCAACATTGGCACTAGAAGGAGGGCTTTAGTGTTCAGTATCATCCTTTTTTTCAGCAAAAAGAAGAACTGACATGGTAGCTTCACAATCACAGTGAAGTCAGAATAATTCATGACGGCCACCTCCCCCACAATCTCGCCGAGAGACAGTAGCAGACAAAGATCGTCGCCTACAGGAGATCCTCGATAAGAAAAAAGCTCTTGACATCCAGTAAAAAGAGCTAGACAAGTAACACGAAGAGTTGGACGAGGCGGGACATGACCTTTTGAGCTAGAGAGACTCGGTCTCTCGCTCAAGACATTATGTCCGAGGTGACGATAGACATCATGAACGACATCAAGATCGGGCCCGGGATCGAGATAGGGAGCCGGTCCGTTCCAAATCAATTTTCACAGCAGACTTGCGAAAGCGAGCCAAATCACCTTCAAGGAGGGACCAGGAGGACAGACGTAGCAATGAAAGCCATACTGGGCAATCCTTACCCAAGAAAGCCCTAGATAAGTACTATGGAACTAAGAAAGCCCGGTCCTCCCCATTCTCAAAGGCTCTTGAAGAAGAAAAGATTGATCGGAGTCACAAGGTTCCCCCCACCCTAGAGATGTACGACGGAACTGGAAACCCCCATGATCACACCTTTTCCTTCGAACAGACCATGCACTTTCACGACCATGATTCAGTGGCGATGTGACACCTATTTTTATCCACTTTGAAAAGAACTGTCAGGGAGTGGGACATCTCCTTTCCATACCGATCCATTAATTCATGGGAAGAGTTGCAGGACCAATTTCACATGCGCTTCAGCAGTAATAAAAGGCGAGCCAGGATGATGACATATTTCCTGTAAGTGAAACAAAGACCGAATGAAACCCTTCAGACGTACATCAAGAGATTCAGGGAGGCAGTATCCGTGATCAATGGGATTAACTCAAAATAGGTAATCCAGTTTTTAACTATGGGTTTAAATGTTGAAAAATCTAGCAAGTTGATTGAGGAACTCATGTCAAGAGCACCTGAATCTTTATCTGAGACATATGAAAAAGTCGACAAGTTCATAGAACTGGAAGAGGCACTCACCAATCTTCAGGGTTCTTTCGAAAAACACAGGTGATTTTCATCATAGAGACCCCAGAAGCGATAATGTCGATAAGAAATCCAATAGTAAGAAGGGAAATGACAAAAGGGATTCTAATGGTGATCGGCAGTAGAAGAATGATCCCTCAAAGGATCGAGGCAACAAAGGTAGTGATAAGGACTACACACCCTTAAACACTAGTAAAAGCAATATTGTCAAAGAAATCAAAAATCAACCTTTCTATGAGAAGCCCCCAAAAATTTGAGTTTTCGCATGACAGAAGAATGGGGACAGATATTGTACTTATCATGAAGCAAAGGGGCATGCTACCGAAGACTGCTACCAGCTGAAAGATTTCTTAGAAAAATAGGTACAAAATGGTAATCTTGACTATTACGTTGCCGAATCCTATAGGCCATCACCCTTCGATTGTATTGAACCACCTCCTCCATCATTGGAGGTAAGAGGTGTTGTTGATATCATTTTCGGAGGTTCTATTTCCGTCCTTTCTAGCAAAACAAGAAAGGCTTTTACCAGAGAAGTTCATCAAGTATCCGACAAACAACAGAATGTCAAAACAGACCTCATCACCTTCTTTGATGACGATTACCCTTCGGGAATGGTGACACCCCACCAGGACGCCCTCGTCGTTACCACACAGGTGGGAACTATGGATTTAAAACGGATGCTCGTTGATAATGGGAGTTCAGTCGATGTACTTTATAGTCATGCGAATAATTGACTGGACTTAGGGGGAAGGAAGTTGGAGATCTGCAATGAGTCCCCCTTGTACGGGTTTGGAAATAATCCAGTCTGTATAGCAAGGATGATTGCATTGCCAGTGATCTTCGAGACTCCCCTGAAGCAAGCCTCCATTATGATCTGATTCTATGTGGTTTAAATGGAGAGTAACTATAACGCCATCTTGGGAAGAACAACTTTGTCAGCACTCAGAGCAATTAACTCAATCCTGCATATAAAAATGAAATTTTCAAACAAAAATGGGATCGAAGAGGCAATCGGTGATCAGGATCTATCTCGCAGGTGTTATCTCCAAACTATTCAGGCAGCTTCCGCAGGAGTCAGTAAACAAAAAATAACAATGAAAATCAAGCTTGAACTCTTTACGGAAGGATGTACCGAGCCGATTGCAACACTTGCCGAGGACACTGTGGAAATCCCTTTATTTCAAGGGAATGACAAGAAAATAGTACAGATTGGGATCGATCTTCAGAAAAATACCAAGACTCTGCTGGTTACCCTTTTACAGTAATATTCGAACATCTTTGCATGGACTCCAGCTGACATGCCAAGGATTAGCAAAGTTGTAGCCATCCACCAACTAAGTGTTAACCCGAACTTTAAACTCATGAAGCAGAAGAGACGGAACATAGCTCCCGAACAAAAAAATGTAACCGATGAAGAAATTGATAAACTATTGGCTGCTAACTTCATCTTTGAAATCACTTATCCAGAATGGCTCGCCAATGTGATGCTGGTTAAGAAGCACAGTGGGAAGTGGAGGATTTGTGTGGACTACACAGACTTGAACAAAACATGTCCTAAAGATTATTATCATCTCCCGAGTATCGACCAATTAATCGACTCAACCTCGGGCAATACTGTCATGAGCTTCCTAGATGCTTTCTTCGGGTACAATTAAATTGCTATACATGAAAGCGATTTCCTGAAGACAACCTTCATCACTCATCGAGCCATCTGTGCTTACAAAGTAATGTCCTTCAGTCTAATCAACGCGGGAGCCACTTATTAACGAATGATGAACAAAGTGCAAAGTGTTCACTAACCAAATTGGGAGAAATATGAAAGTTTATGTCGACATAATTGTCCAAAGCATGAAAGAAGAAGACCATTTATCTGACCTTAGAAAATGCTTTGAGAATGTCAGATCTTACAACAGGAGGCTCAATCTGACTAAATGCACCTTTGAGCTTAGGTCAGGTAAATTCTTAGGATATATGGCTAGCCGAAGAGGGATAGAGGCAAATCCTGAAAAGATATCGGCTATCCCTGAAATACAGCCATCGAAGAATTTTAAGAAAATACAATGGTTGACAGGGAGGTTGGCGGCCCTATGGTAATTTGTGGCCCGACTAGTCGAAAAATGTCTCCCCTTCTTCGGCACTCTAAAAGGGGCTCAGAATCATAAAACATTTATGTGGACCGGGGAATACCAAGAAGCTTTTGATCAAATCAAGAAGTATATCTCTTATCCCCCAATACTCAGCAAGCCTCTGCCCCGAGGAAGATCTACAATTATATTTGTCTGCTACCTCTTTAGCAATTGGATCAGCTCTGGTACCTTTAGGGGCAAAAATCTGTGTATTACGTAAGCCATGCTTTTCGGGACGCTGAAACAAGATACCCCAATATGGAGAAGTTGACTTATGCATTAGTTATTTCCATCGAAAACTCCGACATTACTTCCAAGGGCAAACTATCCTTGTCCTCACAGATCATCCCTTTTGGAAGGTTCTATACAGACCAGAATCATCAGGAAGGCTGACAGCATGGGCTAAAGAGCTAAGCTAATTTAACTTAGAATTTCGTCCTTAGACTACCATCAACGCACAAGCTCTCATCGACTTTATCATTGAGTGTTCCTTTGCTGATGAGGTAAAAGAAAAACAAGTTGATAATGATAATTCGACAAGGATCCCCGAAGAACCTGTTTGGACACTATTCGTTGACGGGTCCGCTATCGGGACAAGAAGCGGGGCAGGAATTATTTTCACTTCTCCGAAAGGTTTTAAATTGCAACAATCTATACGCTTCGAGTTCATTGTCACCAATAACATAGCAGAATACGAAGCATTGGTGACAAGATTAAAGTTGGCCCAAAGTTTAGAAGTAAAAAATTTGGTGGTTTATAGTGACTCCCAGCTGGTAGTAAAGTAAGTCTTAGGAGAATATAAAGCAAAAGAAATACATTTACAGACATATCTTCAACTAGTGTGTACATTTCTGGCGTTTTTCCCGAAACATTAGATAATTGGTGTGGTTAGGTTAGACAATACAATGACCGATGCCCTTTCAAAATTAGCAACTACGAATCAAGGGGAGCTAGATGGACTGATTTATTTGGAAAACCTGCAACATCCGAGCACCATAGTTCAGAAAGTAATGGATATAGAGCAAGTTGATTCTTGGCTGACGTCAATCTTCAAATTCCTTGAAACTGAAGAACTACCCAAAGATAAGACTTTAGCCCGAAGAATAAAATACAAATATTTCAAATATTGCATTATAAATGATCAATTATATATAAGATCTTATTCTTCCCTAATGCTTTGGTTCCTAGGACCCAGGGAGTCTGACTATGCTATTCGGGAAGTCCATGAAGGAATATGTGGGGACCATGTGGGAGCAAAAACACTTGCCCATAAAATCTTGAGACATGGATATTTTTAGACGACCATGCCTCAAGATGCCAAAGACTTCGTCAAAAAAATCACAAATGCCAAGTGTTTACTTTTGTCCCATATCAACCCCCCGAAGAGCTTGCTCCCATATTGTTTCCAATACCCTTTGCAGTCTGGGGAATTGATATCTTAGGTCCACTTCCACAAAGAAAGGGTCAAGTGAAGTTTGTGGTCATAGCCATTAATTACTTCACCAAATGGGTGGAAGCCAAGCCTCTAGCTAGAATCACTGAAATAACATGTCTTCAGTTCCTAAAGGAGCAGGTAGTTTACCGGTTCGGCATACCGATATTTTTGGTATTTAATAATGGGCTTTAGTTTGTCAACAGGGAATTCGAAAGATTTTTAAGTGAACTCAACATTCAACACCGTCGGACCTCCATGGCCCATCTTCAAGCTAATGGTCAAGTGGAAGTCACTAACAGGACGCTTCTTAATGGAATAGAATGAAAGCTGGAAGATGCAAAAGGAGCTTGGCCCGAGGAGCTAGGCCAGGGGAGCTTTTACATGTTCTCTGGGCTTACCGAACAAACCCTCGAACTACCACTGGAGATACACCCTTCAAATTGGCCTACAGAGTCGAAACTCTAATACCTATTGAGATTGGGATACCTTCATCTAGAGTTCAGAACTTCGACGAAATTCTACATAGCGAGGGACTTTGGCAGAAGCTGGACCTATTAGAAGAGGAACGGGATTCATCGGTCCTCAGATTAACTACCTATTAACAGCGTATTGCAAGACATTTCAATAAAAATGTCAAAAATAGGTCATTTAACGTGGGTGACCTAGTCTTTCGACAGACTGAAACATCTATACCTCGGGACATTGGAAAATTAATGCCCATATAGGAAGGGCCCTATTTGGTGATCGAGGTATTGAGGGCTGGTACGTACAAGCTTCAACATATAGATGGGAAGATTGTCCCCAATACTTGGCATGTCGTTTGGCTCCGAAGGTATTATCAATAGTTAGGATTTTTTGTACTTAGTCAAATTAGGAGGCTATGTTTTAGCTAAAAGCATTATCTTTTCGAAATTAATGAGAACATATTTTACATCTTATTCTTGTGTTGCTGTTTTGATACATACACTTTAAATTCATCTTTTAGCCCTATCGGCAATTTATCCAATAAAGCTAGTGGGGAAAAAATGAGTATAAATACACAGTTATGCATGCAGATGATAAAACTTAACTCATGAGAAAGGATAGTAAAATAAATACCACATAATCACTTAGTTACAAACGAAAATTTTGAATCAAGTTCCTCGAGGATTACAAAAATAAAGATACAATCAATCATCAGGAATAACAATTCCTAGCTGATCGGGATCATGACCCTTCTCCCTAGCAAGCTCCCAAACAAATTCAAAGCCATCGTTAAATTTATTCAACACAATAGTATAAACATCTCTCTGAAAATCGTCTGAGGCTTTGTACTCGTCGATAACTTTTTGCCAAAGCTCTAGAGCTAGAACATTTGGGGAAGCAAAGGCTATCGGCCCCTTCAACCAATCGGCCTCCATTGTAGCCCAACCTTCAATGATCATCTCGATATTTTCTTTGATATTCTTCATCTGATCAGTTTGAAGATTGGTGATACTCTCCGAATGATCGAGGAACTCCTTTTGTTTCTGAACTTGGGCCTAGAGCTCTTGATGATTCTTCTCAAGCAATAGTCTCTTATGCACCTCGGCGTCGGCCTGTTCAGTAGCTTCCTTGGCTAAAGCTTCACATTGGGTCCTCTTCTCCTCGGCATCTTGCAGTTGGGCCTTCGGGCAATTCATCTCCTTGTCTTTCTTGATCTTCTCCTTACGTATCTCCTCATAATCATTCTTCATAATATGGAAGGCATCATGTTGAGCAAGCAGCTGATCCCAAATCTTTTCTTTATTCCGTATGGCCTCGACACACTCTTTGGAGCTTTCTTCCACTCTTCGTTCCAGAGCTTTTTGCCCATCGGACACTAGCAGAAGAACGACGTTTCCCTGAAAAAAGATTTTCAGACTATTAAAAAGGAAATATGGTTAAGCAAAAATAATAAGCTGATTACTGAGAGAGTCTTACCTTCACGTAAAAAGAGAACAACATCCCCATCAAGGTCTTCAGGTGTGCATTTTCATAGTCCGTTGTAGCAAAAGGGATCATCGACAAATCCAAGTTATTAAGACTTGGCCCCTCGTCCGTTCTTCTTTCTTTAGTTGATACTGGAGGATCAGCTGGTCTTTTTCTTTTTTTCTTTTGAGGTTCTTGTTCCCTTGTGGCAGCCAATCCAATGTCTAGAGGAGGAGGGACTAATGGCTCCTTCGCTTGTCCAGTAATGAGCAACTCGACAGGTGGCTTGCTTTGGGACTTGTGGGAAAATGAAACCAGTTCGGATCCTGACTCTACCGAAGAACGAAGCACCAATCTTTTCCTTTTAATCTTTGGCCTACTTGGCCTCGGCTCCTCTAGTGCATTCACCCCCTCCTTTGTGGACTTGGTAGTTTCGTCCATGTGGGGGGACCCCGTTGCCCCTTCGACATTTGTTATCACCTCGGTTGGACCTTTGGGTTTTGTGGCCCTTAAGTTTCGGGTTGCTTTCACTTTCTCAGCACCACTCAGCTTGATCCTCGGGACACCGACTGTTTTCAATATGTCTTCATTATTGGGATTCTTTCCTTGATTGGCCACTGTAGCATAGACAAAATAGAAGGGTTAGTATTTTATCAGATTCAGAATAGGTAAATCGCATGATACACATAAAGAGGACTTACGACTGAAAGAGTACAACCAGTCTTGATCATTAAAAAGGTCTCGATCCCATTTCACCGAAGGTCTCTTGGAATATAAAACCTCGAACGCCTCTAACCTCGCTTGTGAAATCCGATTTGGATTTAGCTAGTCTTTGTTCGGGTTTAACCAAGGTCCGACAAACTCAGTGTCCGACCCCTTAATAAAGAACCAATCCCCGTGCCACCCTTTATTACTCGAAGGGGTCTCCTAAGCCCAATCGTGTGTAGTAACTCAAGGATGAATGGGCGAAGAGGGAATCGGACCCCGAAAAGTAGTAGCTGCCGATGAATAGGAATCCACTCGCCCTCCCTTGGGGCCTCAGCTGCTTCCAGTATGACTTCATTATTGGGATTCTTTCCTTGATCGGCCACTGCAACATAGACAAAACATAAGGGTTAGTATTTTATTAGATTCAAAATAGGTAAATTGCATGATACACATAAAGAGGACTTACGACCGAAAGAGTACAACCGATCTTGATCATTAAGAAAGTCCCGGTTCCATTTCACCGAAGGTCTCTTGGAATATAAAACCTCGAACGTCTCTAACCTCGTTTATGAAATTCGATTTGGATTCAGCTGGTCTTTGTTCGGGGTTGACCAAGGTCCGACCAACTCAGTGTCTGACCCCTTAATAAAGAACCAATCCCTGTGCCACCATTTATTACTCGAAGGGGTCTTCATTAGGGTTTCCCTTCCGATGTTCTTTATTATTTGAAAAAACTCTTTCTCTTTATTATTGATGATAGAAAAGAATTGAAAACAGAAATCTAGGGGGGTTGAGTCAGACTTACAAAAGGTAATAAAACTATTTAGATGAATGAACGAATTAGGGGGATAATTGATTTAAACTAAGCCCAGTCATATGTAGTAACTCAAGGACGAATGGGCGAAGAGGGAATCGGACCCCGAAGAGTAGTATCTGTCGATGAACAAGAATTTACCCCCATCGGGCTGATAATACATTCTCTCTCCAGCCCTGGGTCTCCTAATTTCATACGAGTCTGGTATATAAAATTCTGTTTTTAACAGATCAAAGTCGTGATTTCGGATGATGGAAGGGACGTTTGCCATTTTATATATAAGGGTGAAGTATTTGGTCATATTATACTCTTCTACATCTCTCATTCGCTCGACGACTAGTGATTTCCATGGTTGCCCCTCTGGGATCCCTGGCTCAGCAATGGTAACCTTGTCTTTAACTTGGGAAGATGAAGCACGTGCTCCTGGGGTTCTAGTACTTTTAACCATTACTAAATACTGGATATAAGATGTCAGGGAACTTACTTGAAGTTAGAGGGAGATCAACGGAGCAATGATCGGTAAAAACTGGGTCTTGTGGGAAGAAGTCTCAAGCGGTGGACGAAAAACTCTCTCTTAGACATAATTTCTTTCAGAAACGATGATTCTAGTGAAAATGGCATTTTGGCTTACTTGCTTTATCTTAATCATCATCCAACGGTCCAGATGCAAATGATCTAACGGATGGGGTTCGTTTGCAGTTTTTTACGGCGAAATAATAATGGCTCTGTTGTTGGTCACGTGCTCATTGCTAACTATCTAAAGGATGATTTGAATTGCAAAACCCTAGTCTAAAGCGGTTGTACAAGGTATTGGGCTGGACACGTTGGACTCGACAAAAAATGATTGGGCCTGGTTAAACAAATAAATAGAGTCCAACACTTGAGATCCTGTTATAAAGATCAAAGGTGATTGGAATAATTCTCTTTTCAGTCTGACACCTCCGGGTTTCCAAAAGAGTTTTTCCTTCGGTCTGACATATTTGGGTTCTCGAAGGAGCTTTCCATTCGGCCTGACACTTCTGTGTTCCCAAAGGAGATTTCCCTTCGGTTTGATGCTTCTGAGCTCCTGAAAGAGATTCTCTCCTTTAATACGCTACCCACGGATTCCTATATGAAGTTCAATAAGGATCTGCCTTTGGTCTAATATCTCTTGGTTTGATGCCTCTGGAGTCCCAAAGAGATGAATTTCCTCCGGGTTTATCAGTTTAAATATACTTTCGAAATTTTGAGTCTACTCCCCTAACACATTTTATATACTGAAGGAGTGGGGGACAATGTTAGAATGCATATTTCGCCATAACATGATCGGCAGCCCATATTGGGCTCGACCCAATGATCCATCAGCTTGACAGTTATTTAAAAAGACCCCTTAAGTCTGATAGGCTTGGGTTGAATTCTTAAACCAATCCGGATGATGACTATTTATCACATCTAATCCTAAATTAGAATGGAAGTCATGTGTCCTGAATGAGTTAGGATAGTCACTTTCCTCTCGACTACAACTTGTTAAAGAACACTCCTAATGTGATTAGCAAGAGTCAAATAAGTATTATAAATACCCGATTAACAATGGAGGTGCACTCACGTTTTTGATATTTTTCTACTAAATAGTTTAAATCTTTATTGTTGATTCATCTTGAAACATTCACTAACTCTCACACCAGTGGAATCCACTGATGGCCCAAGTCGCATGACTTTTGTACAGGTACTCTCTCCGAACAGACGGTTGAATGGACGGACATAATCAGACGTCAATAAATACTAATATATTTAAATACATGAATACGAGGGAATTAAAAAAAATGTTACATTAATTTATTTTATATTATCATTTAAATTTTTACGCTAATCACAAATCAACTCTATCATAAACTTGTTTACATATAAATTATTTTCCTATTAATTAACTATGACCTCATTGTCGTACTTTTTTTCGAATCAACTTCATAATATAGCACATCTAGGGCTAAAAGTCTCCGTATGATAAGTCTGAACGCTGCTTTTTGTTTTTCCTTATTTCAACTACATATTTCATTGAATTTTGAAACCCATTCTACGCGGTTGGTTAGATTCAAGAATACATTGATAACTACCACATGTACTGATGATAGTGGCGGTAGCAAGGGGGCACCATGCCCAATTGATTGGGTATAGTACGATGCAGCTGTTAAATTCATACTTTTTCTTCGAATGTGATCCATTCCACATCATCCTCCAAACAATGAAAAATCATGTGAACGCAATGGATTATTTTTCCATTGAAACGTTTCATTCGGTAGAAATAAATAATTAAATATATATATTTTTATTTTATCAAAATAAATTATTATATTTTAATTCTTTTAATTAAAACGAAGGTCATGAGAGAAGAATATTATTGATAATTTAATAATTTTATTATACGTAATAATTTATATAATAATTTTTTATAAAAAAATTAATCTCATAAAATAATTAAAATATAAGATTTATTAATTTATAAAAAATTATTATATAAATTATTACGTATAATAAAATTCGTAATTTTTAGGACGAGAACAAAGTTAAATGCTAGATCAGAACAAGAAGTTTACTCAACGAGTAATACAAGAGGTTCTCAAATTTCGTGCCTGAAAAACATATATTATTATTATTAATTGCTCAACATCTACATATTCCCATATGGTCACAATGGCATTGAGCAACCCACGTAACGATGACACGAGTATTTTTGCCACAAAATTTGAGATCTTATTTTAGACCCGAGATTATTTTTGCATAATGATTTTCTATCCTTGAGAGAAAAGTTTTTTTATGCTTCGTTTAAATTAGAAAAATAAAATTTGTAAAAAAATAAAATAAAATAATAAATGAAATGATTCATTTCATTTATGATTGAAATTCTCAACCTCTTTCAAAAAATAAAATTTATAAAAATAAAAATAATTCATTCTATTTTAAAGAAACAAACACTAATAATATACTCCATTCGTCCCAAGATAAAAGTCTTTCATTGATTTTTGCGGTCAAATTGATTATTTTTAATATTAATAATTAAACATATATATTTAAATTTAAAAATAAATAAATATTGAGATTAGTACTAAATTGTATGTAGTTTATAATGTTTATAAAATTTTTATATATATATAAAAGAATAATAAAATATATTGATTTGAAAAATGGTCAATTTGACTATAAAAGTTAATAGAGAACTTTTATCCTGAGACGGAGGGAGTATATTTTAACACCGAAGTTATCTATCAATAAAGGCTCCCGCTTAATAATATATATATATATATATATATATATATATATATATATATATATATATATATATAACTTAAAAGCATGGGCTTCTCTTACCATAAGAAATCCTGTCTTCTATCCTTCATTTTCTTCATTATATCTAGTGGTGCACAAACAGGCTGCCTGGCCTAGCCCGGTCCAGGCCTGCCAGACTTTGACCGTTGACCAAGTCGGGTCAGGCCAGACTTATCAACTAAAATGATGATTTGAAAGAGCCTGCCGGTCAGGCCAGGCCAGGCCGGCCAACATACACAATCATCACACCAGGGCTGTAGTGAGAAGGCACCACGCGCCGGTAGTGAGATCATCGACTGCAACCACCGGCGACAAACCACAAAGATCCAACAAATCAACGCAATAATCACTCTAATCAACTTCATAGCATTAATTGTCAGTTCAAAACAAAAAAATCCAAACATATGTTCGTTTGAATAAAAACAAAACAAAATTAAACAGAGTTAAACATAATCCAAACATATGATTGTTTGAATTCTAAAAAAAAAAAAATCCCATTTCAATGTTTTACATAGAGACAAACTGGCAAATAATTGAACTAATTAAGCTTGCAAGTACAAAAATTAAACAGAAACAATTGATTAAGAGTACGGACAGAATTGAAAATAGTTGTTTGATCGAGTGATGTAACTAACCTTGCCATACACTGATCTTGAGAGCTTCTTTGCTGAGACTTAACACGTAGTTCCCGATGAACTTCTTCAACAAAAACGCCACTTTATCTTCCAACATTTTTTTTTAATTTCTTCGGCTTATTGTCGTCTTGCGCATGGATTACAGACAAAATTTTGAGAAAAATTAGCGAAAAAGAGAGAAAATTGCTTGCAAGAAAAGTGTTGAATTTCCGATTTAAAGAAAGGAGAGAGAAAGTGAGTCGGCGACTTTACAGCGTCTCTTTTCGAGGGATGAAGTCTGGGACAATGTGAAAGGAGCATGGGTCTTGTTAAACTGGTTTAAAGTAAAAAAGAGAAAATGGCTTATTTTATTTGAGTTACTTTATGTCTCATTTTAAAAGGGGCTGCCAACTTGCAAGGGTGCTAGACTAATAATGGGTTGGGCTGATTCGCTTATGGCTGGTGGGCTGATGGTTGGTATTGCAGGCCAGGCTACTCAGGCCACAGGCTAGGCCAGGCTCGAGCCTCCTTTCAGGCCAGGGCATGCCAGATTACGTGCTAAAAAATGAGGCCTCTTTGAGGCCTTCAGGCCCGGCCTTTTCAAGCCAGACCTAGGCCGGATCAAGGCCAGGCCTCGGGCCTCAGGCCTTTTGTGCACTACTAATTATATCGTATGTTCCCCACTATGCAGCTTTTCTCACAAAAAATAAAGCATCAATCACTTAATTCTTTTTTATTAAAAAACCTTATATTATGGATTATACATATTATTTAATCTTTCTCTTAATTGATGATTTACATATTTGAAAGAAATAATAAAATTTGCACGAATTTCTAATCTGATTCGATTCAATTACACGATAAACTGCTTGTAGACTTACTTCTTCCAATTACCCACCTCCTGGTCATATTTTTCTTTAATGGTGATATCTTGGCTATCTTCTTCTTTGATAATAATAATAATAATTATGAATATGACTATTCCCTGCCAAACAAATACTTCCCCTAGTTCAAAATTAGAGATACATTCTTCTCTTTAGTTTATTCTAAAATAAGTGATACATTTCTTTCATATAACTATAAAGTGATACGATGTTCCTAATTTACTATTACTTTTGTACTATTATTTTTAATATTAAATTATCACAGTTGAATTCCTAACTAATATTAATGCTATATTTAAGAATATGACTATATTCAAGAATATAAAATTATCCTTAAATATTATCATTTTATAAATGTATCTACAATTTTGAGACGGAGAAGTAATACTTATACTTTCGAAACCTAACCATAGTGAATTTTTGCCAAGTAATTAAGAGATAACATGCGGATTATATAAACCGAGGAGCTGCCGATTTCATCTTAATATTTCTTCAGATCGGGTACGGTTTATACGTAGAAGTGTAGAACCATTAGCCTTCAAAGAACGTCATCGGTTAATGAAAATTCAATCCCGTCGCTAGGTTTCCTCCTAAAGCGACGTTGCACATGCACATTGATGCACTCATCATGCACTTTATGAAATCCAGATCCATCTAGCACCAAGTATTATTATAGGTTTTTGCTGCCTTTATTTGACACCTTTGTTACAATGTATACAAAAAAAAATTTAAAAAAAAGAGTTGATAAGTGGACTTTTTATCTACTAATTGATTATCTTTTTATTTGATTATTTGTAAATTTTTAAGTATTTTATTTGGTTTTTATCTTGTTTAGTAGGATATGAATTTTTATTATTTTTATGTTTTTTTATTGTATTTTGTAGGATATTAGAAGTCGAGCATAAGAGTCATGGTTGTAGACACCCAAATTTTGCACTTCTCTACTAACCCTGGCAGGAGGGCAAAGTCGTCACTTGAGCCGGAATGCGAAAAGGAGGGTGGACCCCAAAACGAAGTCACCCCAACGATTTACGGTCAAAGCCGCCACAACGAACAACGAGCATCAGGTTACTTGAGGCAAGGCAAACAGTTGATCCAGAAGAACCTGATTTGAGCACAAAAGACGACAAATGGCCACTACGCTTACGATGTTCGGGGGTCTCGCTCTCCGAACTAGCCTCCCAGAACAATATGACACGTTTCCCAGGGATTTTCGGATTGCAAAAATACAGCCTTCCAAAATAATACAGCAGAAATTGGCCATTTAAGACCGCGTGGCACAGAAATCGAGAAAAATGAGCCGGACAGCCGCGGATGCAATCGCGGCCACCGACAAAAAGTACTTTCGCGCGGCTCGAGGGCGGCACTCGGCAGTCGAGGATTCGGCGCGGACGGCCACAGCAGGCAGCCGCAGATGCATCTGCGGCTGCCTGCTGAACCACTATAGATCGCCATTTTCGCGTCCGAGAGGAAAAAGAGAGAAAAAAGTTAGAGATTTGGAGAGAGAAAATCGCGAGGAAGAAGAAGGAGGGGCTCGGGTTTGGATAGATTTGAGGGAAAATCATTTTCTTTTGCTAGATAGTTGCATATTCTTGTGGGTTTGCTTAAATCTTTGAATATAAAGCTTGTTTCGGGTTATTGCAAGGTGAAAATGGGTGTTTCTTTTGATTTTTTCTTGTTTATATAAATGTGATAATGTTGTGTTTTGGGTTTGTGTAATATAGTTTGTTGTTGTACGATGATGATCCGTGGATTAGGTGTTGTTAGAGAGGGTTCCATCGGAACGTAACTCCTCCTAACACCCCGATGACATCCGTACGGTGATATATCGTCCGTTATGGTTATAAGTAATGCGTAGTGTTGATTTGGTGATATTTGGGTTATGTAGGGTGATATAAATGTTAAATCTCGTTAGATTTGGTTTAGTGTTGGTGGTGCCATGATTTTGGGTGAATGTGAGCCTAGGGAGGAGATCCTCGTGGTCAAATCCCGATGATGGACATTTTTGGTATATGTAATCGTCAGATGGGAGTCGTGGTTGTGTAAATGTAATATTGGGCCTTAAAACGACATCAAGTCGAAAGTCGGGTTAAGGCCCCGTAATAATAATAAAGTATGTGATTGTGGGTGTTTGGGGTTGTCTGGATGGCTCACATGCCCGTGGATAGCCCCGACACGTTTTGGGATGCTTGTTTTAATTTACGACACAAAAAAATGGTTTTCCAAATAAGGCAAATAATAAAGATCTTCTAAAAAGAATCAAACTAGGATGCTAGATCCACGAGGCTTAAAATTGAGAGTTTTTTGGCAGACTTTAATCCATAATTGATGAAAAGGCTTTAATTGGTTTTAAAATGTTACAAAAAATGATTTCGTAAAATAAATGAACGTTTTAATTAAACTTTGTGCATAGGGTTAAAGAGTTCTAGAAGTTGCCTTCATTGTATTTATATTAACTGTTAAAAGGCAATGTATAGTCTCGATTCCTATTTGACAAAAGTTTAAAATTGTTTGTTTTCTAAAATGACATCTAATAAAAAACCCTCATCGATTCGAAATTAAAATCAATCTTTATTTTAAAACGAAGCCTCGTCATTTGGGTCAAAAGACGTTAAAACGCTTTCCAGATAAAGCACATTTGCCATACAAAAATCCAAACAAAATTCACCACAAGCATTCACCTAGGCACACACGCACACACACGCAACTCACACATTTTAGGATTTAAAAGGATAGGAAAACATCAAGATAGCGGTAACCGTGTTTTACGGAAGTCGGGGGGTGCCTAACACCTTCCCTTCGCTTAAGCAAGCCCCCGAACTCTATGAATCTCGGTTTGCGGACCAATTAACTCGGAGTCACATATGAGCCAGCGATTACGAAAACAAACTCGGATGAGTTGGTACATCCATTTCAAATATACCAACTGGCGACTCTGGTCAATTGGCTCATAAAAATCGATCTTTCAAAACCCGTCGACATTAAGCCGACCCTTTTCAAAATCACATTTAAATCAAAAGGCTAAAATTGGAAAGGGACATTTTAATAATAAAAAACGAGACGACGAAATCCCGGCGTCGACAATGGTTTTGGTGCCAGTCATGAGCAACAAGTAGCCTAGGCACCCAAAGCAAGCAGGGAAGCTGAAGCACACACGCACAAGGCACGAGGAATCATCAGCTAAGGGCGTCGCAGCGCCCATCGTAAGTACAAAAAAGGCGCTGCAACGCCTTAACATTTTAGTGCCTGCTGCATAAGGGCGCCGCAGCGCTTGCGGGATTGGATTTGGGTATTAATTTTACTTGGTTTTCAAAACATAGAGATACAATATATATAAATAAGGATCAAATATCAGATCCGAAGGGAACAATAAGGATTTCAAAGATTGAAGGTTAGGATTGAAGATCGCACTTCAAATCAGATTTTTATTTCTTCTATTTTCTTTTAATTTTTGTAAATTGAACGTGATGGATTATTTGTGAATTTTGTTTTCTTTTTAAGATATAAGTTAATTTTTAATTAAGATTACAATTGAACTCAATGTGTAGTTTAAATTAATATTCTTGTTTTTATATTGGTATCATATGAATTGATTCATTATATTTTGTTCTTTAATGTTTTAATTGCCTTATTAATAATCAGTATGGTAATCTATATGAAATTGAGAGATGAATTATAAGTTTAGATCTGAATATGATGACATATGATTATGCTAATTTTTTTTAGGATTAAATTCATAATTTGTGTACAAGATATGAATATATTTATATGTCATATGTAATCAGTTGGAGAATCTGATCTTAATGAGTCTATTCTAATTTAAATTGCATAGAAATATAGTATTTTATTTAGAAATGATATTTTTATTTGCTAATTTGAAGAGGCTTATAAATAATTAGAATTATCGGTTAAGAATTCATTATGACTGTATAATTAAAAAGAAAGTAAAGAGATTTAGATGAAATATTGAGAAACATTATAATCCTAAGTCTTTTTAATATGATATTAATCATTGTCATTAAATTAGTTTAGTTGTTAATTTTAATTATGTGACACCCCCAAATCTGGGCCCACAGAGCCCAAACTTGAGTTGTTAAAAGACTACAATAAAATTATTACAAAGTAGTACAACGTTCAACAATACAGAGTATAATAATACACAACTAAGTCTTCACTATTATTGTCACACTATTTTACAACACGTGAATACTATAATAGCTATCCCTCGGACTCTCACTCCATTCCCCGGCTAGACCCAGCTACGTTCTCATCTCCTGTTGAAAAACAATGGAACAAAAAAAAAGGGTGAGCTCAAATAGCTCAGTAAGAAATATCATGACTAAGATAATGACGAATAAATTATCATTAGCCTTCAACAGTTGAGTTCTTGATAGAATACAATAGACTACATGGTTTTATATCAAAAACTACAGTTAAATTCTTGAACAATGTTCAGATCAATAATAGCAACGGAAAGAGCAATTTATTAGAAGAATAATGCAGACTATAATGTCCACTCGCTTCTCTTTTTAGGAAAAATATCATCAACTTTTATCATCTGAAATACCATTAGTCAAGATAATACAAATTCACAGTTCTTGGTCATAATCATGCAGATTAACAGTTCACCTTTGCACTACGGGCCAAAGACATTTAATATAACACCAACAGTCATGATTATACCAGATTCAGCCTTTGGTCATAATCATACCAAACAACATTTCATCTTTGTACTACGGGCCAAAGATATTCAATATAACACAAACGGTCATGATTATACCAGATTCAGCCTTTGGTCATAATCATACCAAACAACAATTCATCTTTGCACTACGGGCCAAAGAGAATATTCACCACGTGTCATAAAAGACACCGAACAGATGTCTCGCCTTTAACCTATTATATTGCCTTTAACCTATCATCTGTTCAACAATTATATCGCATCTGTGCCCCCGGCCACATATATTCACAACAGCTTGATTCTTGATGATTAATACAAATAACAGTGATACAAATGATGAACAGAAGAAATAGGATAAACAATAAGTATCGGAAGTTTACTATGTACAGATTCAAATAATGTCCAAATTGTCAATATGATGTGGAGTGAAATTCAAAAATGATATTCAAGATCCACCGTTCAAAATAACGGTTACAATTCAATAGAAAGGTTCAGAAAATAGGAAGGTTCAGTTGAAATAATAAAGTTCAACTATTATGGAACATATAATATTTTCAGGAATTATAGAAGCAATAGTTCCATAATAAGTTTCAATTTAGGAGTATGAAAAAAAATAAAATCCTTTACCGTAGCAGGTTTAATTAACAAAAGGTGAAGAAAATTAATATCCTTTACCATAGTAAGTTTGAATAATGGAAGATGAAAAAGATGGTATCCCTTATGAGTATAAAGGAAAATAATATCACTGACGAATATGAAAGAAAATGATATTACAAACGAATATGGAATAAAAGTGTCATGTGATAATTCGTGTAGACAAATTATTTCCATAAGAGACAAATAAGAAATAAATACAAAGGGTTATTCACTAACAGGCTGTAGTCCGCGCAGTAACGTTATTCCCACAATTTAATGGAATTTGAATACGAAGAGTTATTCACCAAACATGCGGTAATCTGCGCCGTAAGGTTATTCTTAGAGATTAATAAGGAATGAATACAAAAGGTTATTCACCAACAGGCGGTAGTCCGCGCCGTAAGGTTATTCCCACAATTTACTACATGGAAATAAATGACACAAGAAATAAATGATATTATTTTCGAGAATCAAAGAATGATAATCCCTTCCAGTAAGAAAGAAAATAATATCCATTTATGATGATGAAAAGAATGATACCCCTTACCGTAATAAATTTAAGAGTGTGAAAAGAATTATATTCCTTACAAGTAGTGATGCACAAATGGCCTGCGGCCCGGCCTTGATCCGGCCTGGTCAAAGCCCGGCCTGGTCAAGGCCTGACCTGGCTCGGCCTGTCCTGAAGGCCACGAACATGCCACATTTTTTTGGCTCAGATCCGGCCTGGCCTGGCCTGCCAAAAAGCCCGACCGGGCCTGGTTCACCAAAAGCTTGGTCCAATCTACAGATTTTCTTTATTCGCTACTTCAATTCTCCCACTGCAAACGAAAATTTTATCTTTGTAACAACTCATTCAATAAATAAAATAAAATTGACGAATTTTAATACGTTCATTCATGCATGTTTGTTTATATACAAATAAAGAAATCCATGAAAACACATTGACTAATGTAATATATAAGGATTTTCCGTACCTAGCTAGCAACCTACAATTCTTACAGATCTTTCATTGCATCTTTATTTTAATAGATACTTAGCGTAACAACTAGAAAGTCATTTGCAAAATAATAATAAAAAAGATAATTTTCATTATTATAATTTGAAAGCTGTAACTTGTAATACATTACTTGTAATTAATACATAAATTAAGTTTAAAATTTTAATTGGTGTTTTAATAATACTTAAAATTACTAAAAAAATTATTTGAATGGATCGAATCGGATCGGACTGGCCTGACTTGGCCCAAAGCCTGGCCTGGCCTGGCCTGCAGGCCTCAACAGACCTCCTTTTTGAGCGTCAAGCCCGGCCCGGCCAGGCCTGTAGGCCAAAAGTCAAAGGCCCGGCCTGGCCTGGTCAACGATCAAGGCCTGGCAGGCCCAGGCCGGCCTGTTGTGCATGCCTACTTACAAGTAAGAAAAAAGAATGACATTCCTTACCTTAACACGTGACTGAATATTGATTTAAATGAGGTTGATCAACCTATATATTTATAATAAAATTAGTAATTACCACATATAAATTTCAAAGTGTATGATAACTCGTATAATATGAACTATCAAAATTATATATATTTAATATAATTTTTGTAGTATAATATAACAACTTTAAAATAGTTTTTAAAATAATATTCCAAAATAAATCTTCCAAAGAAAACTTTTAAAAATGAATCTTCTCAAGGAAGAGTCTTCTAAAGGAAGATTTGTGAATACCGTAAAAAATAGAAATTTATGAAATTACTACTCTTTAATAAAAGACTTACTTGAAAAATTCTTGCACTCCTTTTGGCTTTCAAACACTCAAGATAACCTTACTATTCTTAGAGAAAACTCATAAAATTCTTATAGAAAAATTTTATGTTTTAAGTGTGATTTTTCTATTCAGCTGAGCAGACTATTTATAGGAGAAAAGAAGTCACTGTGCAGTGGTAGATGGCTGGCGTGCTGCAAATTTTTTTTCTTCTTCAATTTCAACTTCACCAACTCACGTGGGCCCCACCAATGGGTCCACATGTTTCTTACTATTCACGTTACTATTCACATAAAATAATAATTAATTTTTTATTTTATTTATTTATTTTTATTTTTCTTCCTGTGGGTCCTGCATATAAAATAAAATAATGCTACAACAATAATTCAACAATAATGTAATAAACACATTACAGATTATTATTAATTTAATAATATAAATTACAGTATATTTGCTACTGTGACAATTATTAGGTTCAATAATTTTAAAAACAGTGCAGCAACAATTAGTGACTCAATGATATAAAATACAGTATAATGACAATTATTGAATCAATAATGCAAAATACTGTGCAACAATAATTATTAATGAATACTGTGCAAATGCCATAATATCAGATCAATAATATGAGATACTGTGCAATACCGTGTGCTATTGTAGAATACCGTGTGTTACAATGAAATACCATAAATTACCGTATGCTATTATTCTTTTATCATCGGTATTTTAACAGTGAACACCGTTGACTATTTTTATTTAAAAATGTTACTTCTATCGTTTTCTATATCCGACAAATATTCTGTTGTGGGGTCCACCAATAATTAGTTATTTTGGAGCCGTCGTATGGCCCGAATATTCCCCGACAAAATGAATATTGTCCGACAAAATAAAATTTGCACATAACATCCTTAACTTTCAATTTTGTCAATTTAACCATTTACTGTTTCATGAAAAAATATATATTAAGAAAAATTAAATTTTATATTTCATAAAATTCGGGGTCTTACAACCTCCCCTCCTTATGAAATATCGTCCCCGAAATTGACGTACCTGGCATATCGAAGAGGTAAGGATACTTAGATTTCATCTCAGATTCTAGCTCCCAGGTCATTTTCTCAATATATTGGTTCCTCCAAAAAAATCTTAGCTTGAGGTATAACATTTGAGCGTAGAATCTAATCCTTCTTATCTAGGATCTTAACAGGTATCACCTCGTACGTTAAATCCTCTGCTATAACATCCGGTTCTAACTCAATGACGTGGTTTGGGTCCTTCACATATTTACGTAACATATATATGTGAAAAACGTTATGGATGCGAGACATACTTGGTGGTAAAGCTGGTCTGTAGGCTACGGTTCCTACTCGATTGAGGATTTCAAATGGGACAATAAATCGAGTGTTGAGCTTTCCTCTCTTTCCAAATCTAGTAACTCCTTTCCTTGGAGAAACACGTAAGAATACATGATCTCCGACGTTGAATCTCTCATCTCTCCGATGAAGATCAGCATAACTCTTTTGTCGTTCTTGTGTTGTCTGTATTCGTTGTCGGATCATTTGGATCTTTTCGGTCGTCAAGCGTACCAACTCGGGTCCCAACAATTTTGCTTCTCCTACCTCATTCCAACATATTGGAGAGCGACACTTCATTCCATACAAAGCCTCGAATGGAGCCATGCTTATGCTTGCTTGGTAACTGTTGTTGTAAGAAAATTCCACCAATGACAAGTACTTATCCCAACTTCCTTTGAAGTCTAATACACAAAGTCTCAAAAGATCTTCGAGGGTCTGGATCGTCCTTTCCGATTGTCCGTCCGTTTGAGGATGGTATGCAGAACTAAAACGTAGTTCAGTGCCCATAGCTTTTTGTAGACTGATCCAAAAGCGTGAAGTGAATCTACGATCTCGATCAGAAACTATGGAAACTAGCATGTCATGCAATCTCACAATCTCATTTATGTACATACCGGTAAGACGTTCAAGTGAAAAGTTTTCTCGTATAGGCAAGAAATGAGCTGATTTGGTCAATCTATCTACGATCACCCAAATTGCATCTAAGTCTTGAGAAACCTTGGGAAGACCCGTCACGAAGTCCATATTGATGTGTTCCCACTTCCATTCAGGAACCTCAAGTGATTGCTGTGACGACCCCAAATCCGGGTTCTTTAACCTCGGGTTTGGTTCTCACTGTACAATACTTAACCATAATGAAATACATAAACTGTTTTCAACTTCGCGGAATAATACAAAAGGTTCCTTAATCAAAAGGCTACAACTTCCCAAGGTCTATTACCTTAATCTTAAACATTACATATCTTAAGGGAAATACAAAAGATTTACAATAGTAATTACATAACAGTAAATTAAACTAGCATGCAATTACTTAAAACTAAGCATTCGCTTTCCCTTTGCCTTTGTCCGATTTAGCGCTTTCGGGAATGGCTGAAATATAGTCATGATATAGCAAGAATGAGCAACTAAATGGCTCAGCAAGTTTATAAACAACAATCATACGATATATCATGATGAATGGAAATAACTTCAAGTTTTCAACAATAGCAATTGTGAAAGATAACAAGAATCAATGTTCAATAAAAGAAGGGATTGACTCTTTACTGCTGAGTGGTCTTTAAGGACCATGAACTGCTACTAAGGTAAAACAGACATACAATGTCTGACTCCTTGTTTAAAAATAGCGGGACACTTGAGGGGATCAGTCCTCTCATGTCCTATGTATATGCATCACATTTAGTTTTCTTGCGCGCTGTCGGGTCTCCGACAAATAAAAATCCCCTTTAAATAGGGTTGTTCTATCTCAGTCTTACTGTAAGAATCCGCACCGGCCAATGGTTTGGATAAGCTTTTATAATATTCAATTAAATGAATTTAACATACGTTTGTCTAGCCGAAACAATTAGCTTAGACGTTCTTAAACAGTTTGCAAAGCACAATGTGCGAATACAATAATCAATAGCGATGTGAAGTAATTTTTGATAATTAATTCACTTAAAGGTCTGTCAAATATCTACGAGTGTAGAATACTTGCTCAACAATGGTTGAAATGTAAATATGGTTGAATAATAATTGCAACAATAAGTACAAGTTAAGGGTAGAAAACTTGCAATAAGAATTACAAGTTAAAGTTAGAAAACTTGCCTCGTGCGTCGTCTACTGCTAATCAAATTAATCTAACAATCCTTGAACGGACCTAACAATTAAATCAATTTGATCTTAAATTAGTATCATATACTTGTAAGTATAATGACCTTTATAAACCTTACGAATCCACATAATTGATTAATTATGGGTAATTAAACACTTAGGAAATATTATCATTATTTGATAATGTAGACACCCAAATTTTGCATTTTTCTACTAACCCTGGCAGGAGGGCAAAATCGTCATTTGACCCGACATGCGAAAAGGAAGGTGGACCCCAACACGAAGCCACCCCAACGATTTACGGTCAGAGCCGCCACAACGGACAACGAGCATTCGGTCACTTGAGGCAAGGCAAACAGTTGATCCAGAAAACCTGAGTTGATCACAAAAGGCGACTAATGGCCACTACGCTTACGATGTTCGGGGGTCTCGCTCCCCGGTGAGCGAGCGGGGGCAGCGCCCCCTGAAAGCCAAGCACAATTAGCAAATTCTATATCAAGTCGCAGCCCTCCGAACTAGCCTCCCAGAACAATATGGCACGTTTTCCAGGGATTTTCGGATTGCAAAAATACAGCCTTCCAAAATAATACAACAGAGATTGGCAATTTAAGACCGCGTGGCACGAAAATCGAGAAAAGCAAGCCGAACAGCCGCGGATGCACCTGCGGCCACCGACAAAAAGGACAGTGCGCGGCTCGAGGAGACGGCACACGGCAGCCGAGGAAACGGCGCTTGCAGCCCAGCCGCAGATGCACCTGCGGCCAGCCGCAGATGCATCTGCGGCTGCCTACTGAAGCCTATAGATCGGCCATTTTCACCCGAGAGCGAAAGGAGAGGAGGAAAAATAGATTTTTAGAGAGAGAGAGCTCGCGGGAGAAGAAGAAAATGGCAGAAATGTAGAGAGAGAAACGAGATTTTAGAGAGAGAAACCCACGGGTTTGTTCCAAAGAGTGAGATTTCTTCATCCTTTGTACAATCTTTGTATCCTATTTTGGTTTCCAAGTGTTGAATCATCTATTTCATCATTTGGAATGTAAAAAATCCGAGTTTCATAGCGTCGTTGTGTTTGATATATCAAATCTTGTAGATCTAGTTTTTATTTTGTTCTTATTGTGTTTGTTGGGTGGATCTTCTGTGGATCCGAAAATATTTGGTGCATTGCTATTTAAATAGTTTGTTTTAGTGTATTTGAAAGTTAGATCCAATGTAGTGGATATTTGTTTTGGGATCTATGGATTAGGGACGGTTAGAGAGGATTTATTGCGGATAGAATCTCCTCCTAACCTCCCGATGATATCCCTTTAGTTTATTTTCTAGCTTTTACGTATGTAACGATCGCGATGCACCTTTATGTAAATATGTAAATTTTTGGGCCTTAAAACGACATCGAGTCGAAAATCGGGTTTAAGGCCCCGTGATAATGAAATATGTGATTGTGGGCGTTTGGGGCTATTTAGACGGCTTACATGCCCACAAATAGCTCCAACGTTATTTTGATGCTTGGTTTTCCCTTTCGACATGAGAAAACGAATTTTGAATGAAAAGATAAAGATTTTCATAAAATCAATCAAAGTAGGATATTAGATCACTCGTAGGCTAAATAAAATTGTAAGTGTCGGATGAGCTCTATTCCTATTTGACGAAGGGTTTGAAAAATATGTTTTACAAATATCATCGGTTTTATTATCAAAACAAAAAAGCAATAAAAATGAACTTTTCGATTAAGTCAAATCCTTCGTGCATAGGGTTAACGAGATTCTGAAGCACTTTCAAAGTAAAGCATTTCAACGACATTCATTTAGGCACATACACACACACACACACACACACACATATTTTAGGAATTAAAAGGATAGGAAAACATCGAGATTGCGGTAACCGTGTTTCACGGAAGTCGGGGGGTGCCTAACACCTTCCCCTCGCTTAAGCAAGCCCCCGAACTCTATGAATCTCGGTTTGCGGACCAATTGAATCGGAGTCACATATGAGCCAGCGATTACGAAAACACAATTCGGATGAGTTGGTACATCCATTTCAAATATACCAACTGGCGACTCTGGTCAATTGGCTCATAAAAAAATCGATCTTTCAAAACCCGTCGACATTAAGCCGACCCTTTTCAAAATCACATTTAATTCAAAAGGCTAAAATTGGAAAGGGACATTTTAATATAAAAAAAAAACGAGACGAACGAAAATCCCGGCGTCGACAGCTGGCGACTCCGCTGGGGACAGTAGAGGGCTTAAGCCGCATTTAAAATCTTGATGTTTTCCTATCCTTTAAAAATCTAAAAAATGTGTGGTTGCGTTACTTTGATTAATCTACCTTTTGTGCGTGTATGAATGAATGTGCGAGTTTGGTGATTGCTTTACGAATGTTTTACTTTAATGGCATCATTTGCATACGGTAAGGTACGATGAATGTATGATGAATGTATGTTGAGCAGTTCCTCCTCCTGAGGCAAACCCGTCGGATGTGGATTACTGGACTCAAAGGGGTGCTCCCCGGCGAGGCTCAGGAAAAGCATCCACTCAGATCCAATCCAATTGAAAGATCGGATTTATTCCCTTCTAGTATATTGCGAAGATCTGGGAACCTTCATGCCAAAAAGCCCGTGAGAGTAACTTAGGGTAGGTCAGCCTCAGATAAACCCGACGCGTGGGAAGTCTCTTCATACCCTTTTACGTTTCACGCACATAATGTCATACTTTAGTCAAACATTTTGTACCTCCCACTTTTGTCAAAATAAAGTACTAACCTCTGTTTTACAGGGACAACTTGGAGAGCATCATAAAATACACAACGTCATTACTTTGGTTAAAATAAAGGGATACTAACCCTATTTTGCAGAAAAAGATTACAAAACCCAAAAATACAAAAATAATTGCTTTAGCATGCACTTGCCAAATGTCATTTCCCGAAACTAAACCTTGTTGTGTTTTATTTGCAGGATTGCTCCCCAAACTCGTCTTCGGTCCAGAAAAGCCCGAGAGTCTACAGTCGAAATGGCCGAGAATCCCAATCCGACCCCGGCTCCCATATCTCGGGAAGAGTTTGATGCAGTGAAGAATCAGATGACGAAATTGACCATGATGCTAAAAGAGCACTTCAAGTTGAAATCGAAGTCACAAACCGAGGACCCACCGGAGCCATCATCCCAAGGGAACGGTATGACCCTAGAAACCCCGAAGGTTGAACAGCCAAAACATATTATTGTCATTCCAGAAGATGAAGTTGCCAGTAGTGTCAGCAAGAAGATAAAGCAGATGGAAGAAGCCATAAAAACTATGAAAGGGATCGGGTCATATGGCAGTGTCAACTACTCCGACTTATGCATTTTCCCAGGAGCCAAATACCCCGAGAAGTTCAAAATCCCCGAATTTGAAAAGTATAACGGGTCGGGGGATCCTTACACGCATCTGAAAGTCTACATCGGAGAACTCGGGGCATATGCTGAGGACGAATCGTTGAGAATGCAGTTATTTCAGAAAAGCCTGACGGGGGAGGCTAGGACCTGGTACGCGAGGCTGGATAATGCTAAAATTCACAATTGGGAGGAGCTGGCCCACACCTTTCTGACGCAATACAGCTTTCAATCCCAAATGGCCCCGGACCGATACCAGATGACCAAGATTAGGAAGCAAACCAATGAATCCTTCAGAGATTACGCTCAACGGTGGAGAAGGATGGCGGCCCAAGTAAACCCACCCATGAACGAAACGGAGATGGTAATGACCTTCATCGATATCCAAGAGGCCCCTTATTATGAAAGGATGATAGCTGGGATAGGGAAGCCTTTTGCAGAGATGATCAAACACGGGGAGATGGCAGAAATGGGGTTAAAGTCAGGAAAGATCCGAGACTTCACCGCTCTTGAGGCTGTTGCTGAGCAAATCCAGAGTGGAAACTATGGTAGTTCTTCTCAGAGACCACAGGAGAGAAAAGAGGAAGATGTGTCCCTGGTCTTGCAAGGGCTATCTGGGAAAGCAATGACCAGCCCTCTTGTCCGCATGCAAAGGAATGAGCCCCCGCGTCAGTCAAATTTCAACAATCAAAGATACGAGGGGCGGAGGAGATTTGAAAATGCCCGAGATAGGGAATTCACCCCGTTGGGAGATCCATTAGAGCAAATTTTGACTGTGTTAATCACCCAAAAGAAGATTACGGAGCTGGCACCGTCGACGGACCCAAAGGGGAAGAAGTACGACCCAAGCAAGAAATGTGCCTATCATTCCGGGTCCCCAGGGCATGACACTCAGGAATGCTGGGCGTTGAAACATAAGATACAGAACTTGATCGATAGGGGGGACATTGTAGTTGAACGACTAGATATCAACGCCAACCATCTGCCACAATACGGAACAGATGAGGTAAGCATGATTGGGTCAGGAAATATCGGGGTGGATCCTAATCGCAAATACATACGAAAGATCGAAGAATACCCCCATATGAGCGAAACAAATATCCTTGGATGGGAATGTCGGGAGGAGGTTAAGGTCATTAGGCAAGAATTGAAGTTGGTCAGGCATCAAATGAAGCAATTAGCAGACCTGGTGGTACACCAACATAATCTAACGAGGCAACTCTTCACCCAATTACTGAGAGACCAGACGGAAGAAGAGGACAAATAAATCTCAAACCTGGATCCCTCCCAGGAAAACCAGCTGACTGAAGGAGATCAAAACAGAATGAAAGGGCAGGGAAATGAAAATAATAAAGATGCCAGACGATCCCACCAGTGGAGCCTTGATAACCGCTCGGACAGAGGTGAACCCTCAAAGGGGAAAGATCGAGCAGCATTCCCAAGAGATCGAAAGTTCACCCCTTTGAGCAAATCAAATGCAGAAATATTGCACCTTCTGATCAGCCGGGGAAAGATTACGGAGTTGCTGCCACAAACCGACCCCAAGTCTAAAAGATACGATCCTACACGAATATGCCTCTATCATTCCAACTCACCAGGGCATGATACTGAAGAGTGTTGGGCGTTGCGGCACAAGATCCAAAATCTTATCGAAAGAGGAGAGATGAAAATGGCAAACGACCTTGAGATCACCGCAATGGGGAACCTGACCACCGACGAACGGATTGCCGAGCCTCAACGAACCATGAAATGGAGTACGTAGGCAGCCACTTTGGCGCGGTCTAATCGTTGTGAAAATCTATAGAACCCTTCGATGGTTTTACAGTTAACGATCAATTACTCAGACAACCTGTTCTCCTGTCAACCCATCGGAGTACACTATCAAAGACAAAGGATTCTTGGGTTCCCAGCATCTCATCAGCCCACCTGTCAAAGACACCATGAAGCGATGGCCTTGACGACAATCAAGACTGGGGCAATTTTGAAATCGATGGCGACTCGACACTGGGGCATTCATCAACCATCCATGGAAAGATAGTGCACAATTCGACATCTATGGTGTGATCCCGTCTGCGTACGACAACATCATCATAGCTGTGCAATAAATTGGTCTTTTCCAGTTAGAGCTCTTTCAGAATATGATGACCCGCAGGTAAAATACAACTCATTTCGTCTATTTATTTCTTTCCTTTCTCCATGTACATATATCAAGACTGTACATAGTTTAACTCTGACATCACTTTTGGAAAGAGAAAAGTTTTCTTTGACTTGTTAGGAATCGAATTAATTCTGACAAGCATCAGTGGAGCAGACTCATGAGTATGATTAGACGATTAAAACTGTCCAACAAAGACCTGATTTCGAAGTGTCGTTCGAAGCAGAATTCACCTCATAGGCAAGTCTGCACTTTGCGTTTGCGCCGACTTTCAGAGTGGGGTATAAAGCTATGACGATAATGATGCCAGTTGATGCAGCGTCGGAGGGTAAATAAAAGTGAATCAAATGTCTCGAATCGTGGCCTGAGTTATTCGAGTAATTAAGCCTGAAGGGTGTCTTTACACCTGGTGCCCTAAAGTCGTCCGATTTGGGAGTCACCGGCCCAACACTCGTTACATGGGTAATTCAGAGCCTAAGAAAACGAGCATTACGACTGCAGAGACCTGAGCAGATTCGAATCGTGGCAAGGGTTATTCGAGTAATTAAGCCTAAAGGGTGTCTCTACACCTGGTGCCCTAAGGTCGTCCGATTTGGGAGTCACCGGCCCAACGCTCGCTACATGGGTAACTCAAGCCTAAGAAAACGAATATTGCACAGAGTCAGGCGAGGAATGAATGTGGTAAACCACCTAACTTGTATCGAAGCGTGGCCTTTGTTACTCGAGCAAGTAAACCCGAAGGGGTGTCTTTACACCTAATGCCCTAAAGCCGCATGGTTTGGGAGTCATTGGTCCAAAGCTCGTTAAAGGGGTAACTCTGAACAGCCTAAAGAAACGAGACAAGTTAAGTGGACACAAAAAAGAAAAAAGCAGACTCAGGAAAAGAAAAAGAAAAAATTTTCGACCAGAGAAAAAAAGAGAGGCTCATCTAAAGTCACGGAAAAGAGGCCCCTAATTGAAGGATTACATCGCACAGTGCACTTGCCATATGACGTAAATCCTGTGAAGAACGATATCAAGAATGAAGACGGAATACCTTTGATAAAGGAAGGTAGTTTTTGAATTTAATCATACTCACGTATATTGACCATGAATGCTTAAATGTTTTATTACGATTTCATAACTCGTCAAATGAAAAAAAAAAAAAAAAAAAAAAAAAAAAAAAAAGTGAAATCGAGAGTGACTTAATACATTCACAATTCATTCAATGTCAAATTAATCCACTCACGATTCACGAACAAAAGAGATTCATCTCGATGTCAAGTTTCTTTAACGATAAGACATAAACACCACGACACCAGCTAAATTACAGAATCACGAGCTTTCCATTTTTTTTATGTTTTACTGTCAAGATTTTAGTAATTCTTATATCGGAGTTAACCCCGCCGACCCGAATGGTCGAGCATTTAGCGTTTGTTACTTGTGCAGGATATGAATGGGTGTGGATAACTCAGCATGACCAACGAAGCGACTCCCCATACGAATCCTCGACAAGAACATGAGTAGAGGCTGGGGCATATTAAAGATCATGGGAATGAAAGGAGAACAGGTCTATATCAGACTCCTCATCAATGAATCTTCCCCCACGACCATCAATGGATTTTAACAAACTCAGCCTGATGCATGCTGACATTACCTCGATACTCAAGTGAGCATATGCAAGAGCGATATAATTCCGGACGTCTGAGCTGAATCGATTAAAAGGCGAGGAAGGGCAACATGGCCGTCGGTCATCGCAACAAGGCAAATGGACTGCCTCAATCAGATGAAAGTCAAGAACTATCAAAACATACGACCAACTGACAAGGGGATCACCTAGATATCAACCCAGAATCTAGGCATAATCCTCTAGCATAAGAGGAAGTCCCTGCACCCCAAATTCAAAGACGTGACGATCTGTGAGCAGGATGAGGAGCACTGGATAAGTCGATTGGGCATTCAAAACGACAGATACAATTCCCCCAACAGAGAAACGATCAGGGGCATGCGATTCAATGAACCAACCTTGAAGTCCAGAAACTGTGCTCCCAAATAAGGCATGGCACAACTGAGTAGTCAAAAAGAACGACACGTGAAAAATTGTATCATTTGACTAAACAGGGGTCATTTCCTTCCCAGCATATCTATTGATCCAAGCATAACATCCGTGCATCCATGTATATATATCAAAATAAAAATGTGCATGAAAAGAAAATCACAGGTACGAGACTGTCGGCGACACGAATACCGGTGCCATTCATCGGAGGGACATGGCAGCGGGAAACTTGCACGTTCCAATGCGCCCAGAATCTATAGAACATAAAGGAATTGCAAAACGACTGTCTGAAGCACCTTCAGCTAATCAACAAGGATGATAGGTCAAAGGCAACGGCTGTCAAGAGAGATTTACAAGGACGAACCCCAAGAATGACAAGTCAAACCAAAAGAAGTGGCTGGCAAAAGCGATTTACGAGGACGAATCCCAGGGAGGCCCCACAAACTAATCAGGTACGCTTTCCTTTTAAATTTCCTCTAGAATTATTGCATTTTTATGATGTACAATACGATGCGAGTCCATTTAGGATAGTACATAGTGATTCCGGAGATGAGACCCGGCAATTACAAAAATGACCCGTCAGTGAAAACTTGACCAAACCAAAAACGACCAGTCAGTGAAAACTTGACCAAACCAAAAATGACCAGTCAGATACAAAAACTGACCGTTCAAACATGACCAGTCAGATACGAAGACTGACCGTCCAACATGACCCGTCAGTCAAAAGAACTGACCGTCCAAACATGACCCGTCAGTGAAAACTCCTGACCGTCCAAACATGACCCGTCAGTGAAAACCCCTGACCGTCCAAACATGACCCGTCAGTGAAAATACCTGACCGTCCAAACATGACCCGTCAGTGAAAACCCCTGACCGTCCAAAATGACCCGTCAGAAACAATACCTGACCGTCCAAAATGACCCGTCAGAAACAAGAACTGACCGTCTAACACGACCCGTCAGAAACAAGAACTGACCGTCCAACACGACCCGTTAGTCAAAAGATACTGACCGTCCAACATGACCCGTCAGTCAAAGGATACTGACCGTCCAAACATGACTCGTCAGTCAAAAGAACTGACCGTCCAAGCATGACCTGTCAAGGATACATGACCGTCCAAAAAATGACCAACCCAAAAACGACCAGTCAGATACGATACCTGACCAATTCAAAAACGACCCGTCAGATACGAGACCTGACCAATTCTAAACGACCCGTCAGATACGAGACCTGACCAATTCAAAAACGACCCGTCAGAAACGAGACCTGACCAATTCAAACGAACCGTCAGATACGATACCTGACCAATTTGAAAAACGACCCGTCAGATACGAGACCTGACCAATTGAAAAACGACCAGTCAGATACGAGACCTGACCAATTTGAAAAAAGACCCGTCAGATACGATACCTGACCAATTGAAAAACGACCAGTCAGATACGAGACCTGACCAATTTGAAAAAAGACCCGTCAGATACGAGACCTGACCAATTGAAAAACGATCCGTCAGATACGAGACCTGACCAATTGAAAAACGACCCGTCAGATACGAGACCTGACCAATTGAAAAACGACCCGTCAGATACGAGACCTGACCAATTGAAAAACGACCCGTCAGATACAAGACCTGACCAATTGAAAAATGATCCGTCAGATACGAGACCTGACACCCAATTGAAAAACGACCCGTCAGAAACGATACCTGACCATTTCAAAAAATGACCCGTCGACACCTGACCCAATTAAAAAGTGACACGTCAGAGACGATACCTGACAAATCCAAGAGCGACCGTCGGATACGTAACCCAAGCAGCATCCATTCGTGAAATTCGAATCGACCCCTACGCGATCATGTCAAGTGCGGCATTTGCATTATCTCAAACATATGCATTGTATCGATAAAACACATACTGTCTTTCCCGTGCATCGGGTGCCTACTTCTTTATCATGTCCATTTCATATTTCATTCCATAGACATGATAAAGAGGGGCAGCTGTAGACACCCAAATTTTGCATTTTTCTACTAACCCTGGCAGGAGGGCAAAATCGTCATTTGACCCGACATGCGAAAAGGAAGGTGGACCCCAACACGAAGCCACCCCAACGATTTACGGTCAGAGCCGCCACAACGGACAACGAGCATTCGGTCACTTGAGGCAAGGCAAACAGTTGATCCAGAAAACCTGAGTTGATCACAAAAGGCGACTAATGGCCACTACGCTTACGATGTTCGGGGGTCTCGCTCCTCGGTGAGCGAGCGGCTGCCCAGCTCGCCGGTGAGCTGGCGGGGGTGGAAAGGGGGCAGCGCCCCCTGAAAGCCAAGCACAATTAGCAAATTCTATATCAAGTCGCAGCCCTCCGAACTAGCCTCCCAGAACAATATGGCACGTTTTCCAGGGATTTTCGGATTACAAAAATACAGCCTTCCAAAATAATACAACAGAGATTGGCAATTTAAGACCGCGTGGCACGAAAATCGAGAAAAGCAAGCCGAACAGCCGCGGATGCACCTGCGGCCACCGACAAAAAGGACAGTGCGCGGCTCGAGGAGACGGCACACGGCAGCCGAGGAAACGGCGCTTGCAGCCCAGCCGCAGATGCACCTGCGGCCAGCCGCAGATGCATCTGCGGCTGCCTACTGAAGCCTATAGATCGGCCATTTTCACCCGAGAGCGAAAGGAGAGGAGGAAAAATAGATTTTTAGAGAGAGAGAGCTCGCGGGAGAAGAAGAAAATGGCAGAAATGTAGAGAGAGAAACGAGATTTTAGAGAGAGAAACCCACGGGTTTGTTCCAAAGAGTGAGATTTCTTCATCCTTTGTACAATCTTTGTATCCTATTTTGGTTTCCAAGTGTTGAATCATCTATTTCATCATTTGGAATGTAAAAAATCCGAGTTTCATAGCGTCGTTGTGTTTGATATATCAAATCTTGTAGATCTAGTTTTTATTTTGTTCTTATTGTGTTTGTTGGGTGGATCTTCTGTGGATCCGAAAATATTTGGTGCATTGCTATTTAAATAGTTTGTTTTAGTGTATTTGAAAGTTAGATCCAATGTAGTGGATATTTGTTTTGGGATCTATGGATTAGGGACGGTTAGAGAGGATTTATTGCGGATAGAATCTCCTCCTAACCTCCCGATGATATCCCTTTAGTTTATTTTCTAGCTTTTACGTATGTAACGATCGCGATGCACCTTTATGTAAATATGTAAATTTTTGGGCCTTAAAACGACATCGAGTCGAAAATCGGGTTTAAGGCCCCGTGATAATGAAATATGTGATTGTGGGCGTTTGGGGCTATTTAGACGGCTTACATGCCCACAAATAGCTCCAACGTTATTTTGATGCTTGGTTTTCCCTTTCGACATGAGAAAACGAATTTTGAATGAAAAGATAAAGATTTTCATAAAATCAATCAAAGTAGGATATTAGATCACTCGTAGGCTAAATAAAATTGTAAGTGTCGGATGAGCTCTATTCCTATTTGACGAAGGGTTTGAAAAATATGTTTTACAAATATCATCGGTTTTATTATCAAAACAAAAAAGCAATAAAAATGAACTTTTCGATTAAGTCAAATCCTTCGTGCATAGGGTTAACGAGATTCTGAAGCACTTTCAAAGTAAAGCATTTCAACGACATTCATTTAGGCACATACACACACACACACACACACACACATATTTTAGGAATTAAAAGGATAGGAAAACATCGAGATTGCGGTAACCGTGTTTCACGGAAGTCGGGGGGTGCCTAACACCTTCCCCTCGCTTAAGCAAGCCCCCGAACTCTATGAATCTCGGTTTGCGGACCAATTGAATCGGAGTCACATATGAGCCAGCGATTACGAAAACACAATTCGGATGAGTTGGTACATCCATTTCAAATATACCAACTGGCGACTCTGGTCAATTGGCTCATAAAAAAATCGATCTTTCAAAACCCGTCGACATTAAGCCGACCCTTTTCAAAATCACATTTAATTCAAAAGGCTAAAATTGGAAAGGGACATTTTAATATAAAAAAAAAACGAGACGAGCGAAAATCCCGGCGTCGACAGATAATATTTCAAACACAAAGAACTTATATTACCTGTTTAATATAGTTCAAAATAAATATCTAATATTATTAATCATTTAATAATACCTTATTGAGTATCTAATATTATTAATCATTTAATAATATTTTATTCGTTACCTACTATTATTAATCATTTAATAATATTTTATTAAGTAGCTAATATTATTAATCATTTAATAATATTTTATTAAGTATCTAATATTATTAATCCTTTAATAATATTTTATTAAGTTTCTAATATTATTAATCATTTAATAATATTTTATTAATTATCTAATATTATTAATCATTTAATAATATTTTATTAAGTATCTAATATTATTAATCATTTAATAATATTTTATTAATTATCTAATATTATTAATCATTTAATAATATTTTATTAAGTATCTAATATTATTAATCATTTAATAATATTTTATTAATTATTTAATAATATTTTAATATATATCTAATATTATTATTCCTTTAATAATACTTTATTGATTATCTAATATTATTAATCATTTAATAATATTTTATTGACTTTATAATATTGTTATACACTTAATAATATTTTAATAATCTTCTAATATTATTATTTATTTAATAATATTTTATTACCCTTATTATATTACTATGTCAATAATAATATTTATACACCTTTAAATCAATAAATCAATTATATATATATTTAAAAATATATTTATTAAGTCCAAAAATACTAAAATGATTTCTGGAACATTTTTCATTTTCTGACCCGAACCGACCCGGTTGACCCGGCCCGACCCGACCCGGTTCGGGTTTTTCTTTTTTTCCCAAAACAGTGGACTGCGCCCCGGCGCAGTGTTTTGTTCTACACACTGCGCCCCGGCGCTGACTCACAGAATACAAACCCTAATTTTGATTTCTTGACAGTTTTGATACCCTTTGATCAAACATTGATTAAATGAAATCTACACATCCAAATCACACCAAATCAGTGTTGATGTGTTCCTAACTTAATGTTTTACAATATTTCATGGTTCGATCGTCTTTTTGAAAACGTTTTACACGAAATTTACGGATCGAACCACATAGGGTTGAAAAACGACATCCTTTTTGATAAAAGCTATAACTTCTTTGTTATTCATTATTTTTGAAAACTTCCAAAAGGTTTTATCTTTAAAACTCATAGATCTAGCTTTCTAGCCATAAAAATCCAATTTTGGATTTCTACATTTCAAAATACAACATCAAACATAGCATGCATGGTTAGGGTTTACCGGTAAAATTGTGTTACACATATTTCTTTAACTTCTATGCATTTCTAACCTACCAAATCATGTTATAAACACATAGATCTATGAATATACATATATTACATAGTTACATACATCTAGACCATCAAAATGAGTTTTGATCGGTTAAAAATAGATTTTAACCTATTAAAACGCATATAGGCTATAAAAACGACATAAGAAAGGATTTGAGAACTTTTAAACCTTGAGGTTTTGTGTGCTCTCCTTCTTCTCCTTCCGAAATATGTGAGGAGATTGTTGGACATCCACCAAGCTCAAGCTCAAGCTTTTTCTCTCAACACTTAGGTGTTTTGCTCTCAAATGTTCTCAAATGCTCTCTCTCTTTTTCTTTCTAGCAACTTCAAATGAACTAACAACCTTAGACCAATTGTGGAGGCTCTTATTTATAGCCAACCACTAACCCTCTATTAACTTGCTAATCCACCTATGTTGGTGAAATTAAAGCTTAATTATAATTACTATTGCATGGAATGACTAAGTGATTGACTCATGGAATGACTAGGGTTGTTCAACCACTATATCTTGGAGTAAATTAGAAGCAACAATGGAGCAACACACCACCCATGGTGGCCCCCACTTTGGCCGGCCAAATGGCCCATTTTGTGGCCATTTTACATTTATTTTTATTGCCTAAATGTTCATATATACATCTATAGATATATATACATACATATATATATATATATATATATATATATATATATATATATATATATATATTGACCAAAGTTTTGACTTGTATTGGACTTTATATTGGGCTTGAGAATAACTTCTATTGGGCTCATTCAATTAAATTGTTTGGGCTCAATTTAAATCACACATTGGGCTTATTTTAAATAGTCTAGGTTTCATTTAATTAAATAAAGAATTGGGCTTGTTTAATTAATTACATGGGCTAGTAATTAAATTAATTACATGGGCTACTAGGTTAATATCTTTAACCTAGTTTATCAACTTATTTGGATATAAAATATAATCCAATTAGATTTGCTTTAATTAATTATACACTTTGCTTTAATTCTTTAAATAAATATACAGACACATAAGTACATTTATTTAATTATCTAATGCACAATTAATTAATGAGAAAAATTTAAATTCATTGCTAAATATTTATTAAGTATATTTACAATGACTAATGAAATTCGTGGTCATTACATTCTCCCCCCCTTATAAGAATTCCGTCCCCGGAATTACAAATTTAAACTACTCAAACAGATGCGGATAGTTAGCCCTTATCTTTTCTTCAAGCTCCCACGTAGCTTCCTCAGCGTTGTGGTTCCTCCAAAGGACTTTGACAGAATGTATAACCTTATTCCGTAATTTCTGCTCTTTCCTATCTAGTATTTGGACAGGAATTTCTTCGTATGATAAGTCTTTCTCGACTCGTATTGGCTCATAGGATATAACATGTTTGTGGTCTGGCTTGTATGGTCGCAACACTGATACGTGAAACACATTGTGAACATGCTCCAGTTCAGGAGGTAAAGCTACCTCGTACGCCACTTCACCCACTCTCTTCAATATCTCGAACGGTCCTATGAACCTCGGACTCAGCTTCCCTTTCTTTCCAAATAGGATCTTCCCTTTCCAGGGAGATACCTTCATGAATACAAAACTCCCAACTTCGAAGTCTCGCTTCTGTCGATGTAAATCGGCGTATTTCTTCTGACGGTCCTGAGCTGCTACTAGCCGAGCTCTTATTACCTTGATAATCTCTACTGTTTGTTGAACCAATTTCGGCCCCAACAATCGGCGTTCTCCTACCTCATCCCAACATAGAGGTGTTCTGCACTTTCTTCCGTACAATGCTTCGTAAGGCGGCATGCCTATGCTTGTATGATAACTATTGTTGTATGCAAACTCAACTAATGGTAGATGGTTCTCCCAACTGCCCTTGAAATCCATCACACAGGCCCTGAGCATATCTTCCAATGTCTGTATTGTTATTTCACTTTGCCCATCGGTCTGTGGATGATATGTTGTACTCATTCTCAACTGTGTCCCCAATCTCCCTGAAGACTTCTCCAAAATTTTGACGTGAAGCGCGGATCTTTGTCTGACACAATCGATATCGGCACCCCATGTCTCGAAACTATCTCCTTGATGTACAGTTTAGCCAACTGATCCAAACTGAACTTAATCTTGATCGGCAAAAAGTGCGCTGACTTTGTTAGTCGATCTACAATCACTCATATTGCGTCAAATCCCTTCTGTGTTGCTGGAAGTCCTACCACAAAATCTATTGTGATATGCTCCCATTTCCACTCAGGAATCTCTAACGGCTGTAGTAATCCACTTGGTCTTTGATGTTCAGCCTTTACCCTTTGACAAGTTAGACATCGGCTGACACATTCTGCGACCTCCCTTTTTAAATTCGACCACCAAAAATGCTGACGCAGATCTTGATACATCTTCGTACTTCCCGGATGTATCGAGTATCTCGTACTGTGGGCCTCTTGCAAGATCTCTTCTCGTAGTTCGGGCACTAGCGGCACCCAAACACGATTTTCAAATCTTAGCAATCCCATGCTATCTTCCTTGAACTTGACCTCTTCCCCTTCGGTCATTCTCATCCTTATTCTGACACATTCTTCATCTTTGTCTTGAGCCTCTTTTACTCGATCCAACAGGGTTGGGCTCGCTTCCACTTCCATTGACTCATTTGGATTTCTTACCTCCAACTCCATTCGAGCCATCTCTTGAACCAATTGTTCCTGATCTGTCAAGATGAACAATTTCTCCCTGCTCTTTCTGCTTAGAGCATCTGCTACTACGTTGGCCTTGTCGGGATGATATAGAATTTCACAATCATACTCTTTGATCAATTCTAACCATCTCCGTTGCCTCATATTTAACTCCTTCTGTGTGAAGATATACTTCAGACTCTTGTGGTCCGTGAATATCTCACATTTCTCTCCATATAAATAATGTCTCCAGATTTTAAGGGCAAACACTACCGCAGCCAGCTCCAAGTCGTGGGTAGGATATCCCTTCTCGTAATCCTTCAACTGTTTGGACGCATACGCAACGACCTTACCATTTTGCATAAGCACACAGCCAAGTCCCTTGTGCGATGCGTCACTGTAGACCGTAAAACCTCCCGTATCGTCCGGTAAAGTCAATACAGGTGCTTCACTAAGTCTTTTCTTTAGCTCCTGAAAACACTCCTCACACTTCTCCGTCCATACGTATTTCACCGTCTTCCTCGTTAGATTGGTCAACGGTGTTGCTATCTTTGAAAAATCTTGAATGAATCTCCGATAGTAACCTGCTAACCCCAAGAAACTTCTTACCTCCGTCGGCGTCCTTGGTCGTTCCCAATTCATCATCGCTTCCACCTTTGCTGGATCTACTGAAACTCCCTCCTTGTCAATGACATGACCTAAAAATTGAACTCTCTCCAACCAGAATTCACACTTCGAAAATTTAGCATACAATTGCTCCTTCCTTAAAATCTCCAACACCAATCTTAGGTGATCAGCATGCTCCTCCTCCGTTTTGGAATAAACCAAAATATCGTCAATGAACACAACAACAAATTTATCCAAGTACTGCTTGAATATTCTGTTCATCATGTCCATAAATGCGGCTGGCGCATTCCTCAGTCCAAACGACATCACCAGAAACTCATAATGCCCATATCGAGTTCTGAATGCCGTCTTGGGTACATCCTCCTTCCTGACTTTCAACTGATGATAACCAGTCCTTAAGTCAATCTTTGAAAAGTACTTCGCCCCTTTCAATTGATCGAAAAGATCGTCAATTCGTGGCAACGGGTACTTGTTCTTAATTGTCACTTTATTCAGCTCTCTATAATCCATACACAGTCTCATTGATCCATCTTTCTTCTTTACAAACAACACCGGTGCTCCCCATGGGGAAACACTGGGCTGAATGTACTTATTATCCAACAACTCTTGTAGTTGAATCATTAACTCCTTCATTTCTACCGGTGCCATCCTATATGGTGCCTTTGATATTGGTGTTGTCCCCGGTACCAAATCAATTACAAACTCTATCTCCCTATCTGGCGGTAAACCTGGCAGTACATCTGGAAACACGTCCATGAACTCCCTCACTACTGGTATTTGCTCCATCTCGGGATTCACCATCTGTGTGTCCACTATGTGAGCTAAATACCCTTCACAACCTTTCTTCAACAGTTTCTTGGCCTGCATCATCGTCAGACATGCAGATTGTCTAGACGACTTGCTGCCATAAAATACGACCTTAGACCTATTCGGTGTCTTAAGGTGTATACACTTCTTTTGACAATCAATTATAGCTCCATGGTTAAACAACCAATCCATTCCAAGTATAACGTTAAACTCCCCCAAACGTATTGGAATTAAATCTACACTCAATTTCTGACCCCTGATTTCAGCACAACAGTTTCTATGTACATACTCCACAGGAATCACTTCTTTATTAGCAACTTCTATGTTCATTGGGTTCTCTAGTTTTTGTCTAGGCAATTCTAACCGTCTAGCGAATTCATCAGACACAAATGAACAGGTAGCACCCGAATCAAATAATACATAAGCATTTATATCATTGATCGGAATAATACCTGACACCACGTCTTTTGATTCAACGGCGTCCTGCACCGTCATGTTGAAAGTTCGTGCCGTTGGTTTGTTCTGTGGCACCGGCCCTCCAATGGTCAGTTTGTTGCTGCTGTTGTTGTTGTTGTTGCTTCCCCTATAGCCCGAACTCCCTCCGGTGTTTTTCTTCTTCGGACAATCTTTAAATTGATGGTCCATGGACCCGCAGGCGAAACAACCCTTTCTCTTCGGTGTGGGACAATTAGGAGCGATGTGCCCCTCTTGCCCACAGTTATAGCAGACATTCTTCCCTTTCATGCACTCTCCAGAGTGGTTCTTCCCGCACTGACTGCATTTACTGGCTTTTCTTGATTCACTTCCCTGGGGTGTCCCCGAACTGCTGTTGTTATTCCATTTGCGTTTGTTCGAGTTACTGCCCCCACTGCTACCCTCTCGGTTTCCTCCTTCGTTTTTCTTTTTGTTTCGTTCTTGGTTGTGCTTATTCAAAGCTTCATTTCCACCCTCAGCTATGATAGCTTTCTCCAGCAGTGTTGCAAAATTTGTGATCTGGAGAACAGCTACCCGACTGTAAACCCACGGTTTCAGCCCCTGTTCGAATCGTCTGGCGCGTCTCGCCTCAGTGTCCACCTGATGTGTGGCAAATCTCGCCAATTCATTGAACTTAGCGGCATATTCGGATACCGACATGTTACCTTGCTTTAGCTCTAGGAATTTAATTTCTATCCTAGCCTTTGTACTCTCTGGAAAGTAGTTTTCCAGGAATACTTCCTTGAATCGCGCCTAGGCGATTGTTCCCTCCCCCGCTCTACTTTTATTGGCCTTCCACCAGTGGCTGGCCTCCCCTTTCATCATGAAGGTAGCAAATGAGGTCATTTGCTCCTCCGCTACTCGTGCGACCTCGAAGACTTTTTCCATCTCCTCTATCCAGGTCTGTGCTTCTATAGGATCCGTGGTCCCTTTGAACTCGGATGGTCCTATTAATTTGAAATCCTTAAAGGTTGCTAGTGGAGCGGCAGGGTTTGTTGCTCCAGTAGCCTTTGCGTTGCGTCCGCGAAATGCTCCTATTAGCATTTCTACGAACTCTTGGACAGGGTTGGGTGGTACCCCTCCGGCATTGACTGACTCTTCGACTGGTGGTGGGGGTAGTCGTTGATTTCTTCTCTGTGGCGGCATTTTCTGTATAAAGAAAATTTAATTTATTAAAGTTGTTTCAATCTTTTTACTTTCGTTTTGTAGCTTAAGTAATTTAAACTAAAGCACAATAATCATCTTGACACATATAAACATAAACGGAAATGCATTTATATTCATATGCTAAAACACAGTGCGTAGCACTTTTACATCATAAGCATACTGCTATAAACGCTGCTAATCCCGATAGTTAAAACAAAAGACGGGATCTACCATATCCCACAACTTCATAGAGTTGGGATTTACAACATACTAACCCTCTATCAAAACAAAAGTTGGGTTTCTACTGCATCTAAGTACATGCAACATAAATAAAGAAAATACAACTAACGGTGCATCCCTCGACGAACCGCATCGTCGTACTCCTCATCTCCAATGACCCTGACCACACCCCTACTAATGGTGTGCACGGTCTGGCCCTCCTCAGCAGGGTAGTAGTGCACCCTACTCTGGATCCTACCAACTGATGAGCGATAGACGTAACTGAGTCTATCTATCCTCACCTTCTTCTCCCTAACCTCCTCCTCCAGCTCCATCATCTGCCCGTGAGCTGCATCACGCTGAAACTCCATATCTAACCTCGCCTCAACGGCCTGCTGCATCTGGCCCCTCATGGCCTCCCTCTCTGCCTGTGTCTGCTGAATCTTCAGCTCAGCGGCTACTAACTTGGCCTCCATCTCGGCCATCCTCGCCTTCAGCTCTATGTTCTCGCCGGAGAACATATAAGCTGTATCTCTGTACTACTGCTCTGTCTGCTGGTGGATCTGGTTCTGCTCCTCCAAGTGCTGAACCCTCTCCTCTAGCTCATCGTTAGCCGTAGTGAGAGTATCGATGATGTCACTGGCGACAGTGCCCATGCCATCAACATATTAAGCTGGCTCCTCGTCCTCATCATCATCCGTATCAGCCTCCTCCTCACTGTACTTCCCCATAACTCCGCCCCAGACAGCGTCCTCTCTATTTCCCTCTTCGGGATCCGTCTCTGGCTCCTCGACAGGTGCAGCCACCCGTGGCTGTACTGTATCCATGTGGATATAAGTAAAAATCACCTCCTCTACAGCAGTGCTCGTCTGTCCTATGCCATCCTACAATAACATAAATAACACATGTTAGTACAGCAATAAAATATATTCATTGATGAAATGAAATGATATTTTATCATGTACATCCCGGCTCGATAGATTTTCTCAATCCATCTCCGAAAATACTCAACATGATGAATCTCCCCGATTCATCTCCTAACGCACTCGATAAGAGTTTAGTACTAAGGTTATAACCTAGGTTTCGCAATCCTAGCGTTTCTAACCTACAGCTCTGATACCAACCTGTGACAATCCCAAATCCGGGTTCTTTAACCTCGGGTTTGGTTCTCACTGTACAATACTTAACAATAATGAAATACATAAATTGTTTTTAACTTCGCGGAATAATACAAAAGGTTCCTTAATCAAAAGGCTACAAGTTCCCAAGGTCTATTACCTTAATCTTAAACATTACATATCTTAAGGGAAATACAAAAGATTTACAACAGTAATTACATAACAGTAAATTAAACTAGCATGCAATTACTTAAAACTAAGCATTCGCTTTCCCTTTGCCTTTGTCCGATTTAGCGCTTTCGGGAATGGCTGAAATATAGTCATGATATAGCAAGAATGAGCAACTAAATGGCTCAGTAAGTTTATAAACAACAATCATACGATATATCATGATGAATGGAAATAACTTCAAGTTTTCAACAATAGCAATTGTGAAAGATAACAAAAATCAATGTTCAATAAAAGAAGGGATTGACTCTTTACTGCTGAGTGGTCTTTAAGGACCATGAACTGCTACTAAGGTAAAACAGACATACAATGTCTGACTCCTTGTTTAAAAATAGCGGGACACTTGAGGGGATCAGTCCTCTCATGTCCTATGTATATGCATCACATTTAGTTTTCTTACGCGCTGTCGGGTCTCCGACAAATAAAAATCCCCTTTAAATAGGGTTGTTCTATCTCAGTCTTACTGTAAGAATCTGCACCGGCCAATGGTTTGGATAAGCTTTTATAATATTCAATTAAATGAATTTAACATACGTTTGTCTAGCCGAAACAATTAGCTTAGACGTTCTTAAACAGTTTGCAAAGCACGATGTGCGAATACCATAATCAATAGCGATGTGAATTAATTTTTGATAATTAATTCACTTAAAGGTCTGTCAAATATCTACGAGTGTAGAATACTTGCTCAACAATGGTTGAAATGTAAATATGGTTGAATAATAATTGCAACAATAAGTACAAGTTAAGGGTAGAAAACTTGCAATAAGAATTACAAGTTAAAGTTAGAAAACTTGCCTCGTGCGTCGTCTACTGCTAATCAAATTAATCTAACAATCCTTGAACGGACCTAACAATTAAATCAATTTGATCTTAAATTAGTATCATATACTTGTAAGTATAATGACCTTTATAAACCTTACGAATCCACATAATTAATTAATTATGGGTAATTAAACACTTAGGAAATATTATCATTATTTGATAATATTTCAAACACAAAGAACTTATATTACCTGTTTAATATAGTTCAAAATAAATATCTAATATTATTAATCATTTAATAATACCTTATTGAATATCTAATATTATTAATCATTTAATAATATTTTATTCGTTACCTAATATTATTAATCATTTAATAATATTTTATTAAGTATCTAATATTATTAATCCTTTAATAATATTTTATTAAGTTTCTAATATTATTAATCATTTAATAATATTTTATTAATTATCTAATATTATTAATCATTTAATAATATTTTATTAAGTATCTAATATTATTAATCATTTAATAATATTTTATTAATTATTTAATATTATTAATTATTTAATAATATTTTAATATATATCTAATATTATTATTCCTTTAATAATACTTTATTGATTATCTAATATTATTAATCATTTAATAATATTTTATTGACTTTATAATATTATTATACACTTAATAATATTTTAATAATCTTCTAATATTATTATTTATTTAATAATATTTTATTACCCTTATTATATTATTATTTCAATAATAATATTTATACACCTTTAAATCAATAAATCAATTATATATATATTTAAAAATATATTTATTAAGTCCAAAAATACTAAAATGATTTCTGGAACATTTTTCATTTTCTGACCCGAACCGACCCGGTTGACCCGGCCCGACCTGACCCGGTTCGGGTTTTTCTTTTTTTCCCAAAACAGTGGACTGCGCCCCGGCGCAGTGTTTTGTTCTACACACTGCGCCCCGGCGCTGACTCACAGAATACAAACCCTAATTTTGATTTCTTGACAGTTTTGATACCCTTTGATCAAACATTGATTAAATGAAATCTACACATCCAAATCACACCAAATCAGTGTTGATGTGTTCCTAACTTAATGTTTTACAATATTTCATGGTTCGATCGTCTTTTTGAAAATGTTTTACACGAAATTTACGGATCGAACCACATAGGGTTGAAAAACGACATCCTTTTTGATAAAAGCTATAACTTCTTTGTTATTCATTATTTTTGAAAACTTCCAAACAGTTTTATCTTTAAAACTCATAGATCTAGCTTTCTTGCCATAAAAATCCAATTTTGGATTTCTACATTTCAAAATACAACATCAAACATAGCATGCATGGTTAGGGTTTACCGGTAAAATTGTGTTACACATATTTCTTTAACTTCTATGCATTTCTAACCTACCAAATCATGTTATAAACACATAGATCTATGAATATACATATATTACATAGTTACATACATCTAGACCATCAAAATGAGTTTTGATCGGTTAAAAATAGATTTTAACCTATTAAAACGCATATAGGCTATAAAAACGACATAAGAAAGGATTTGAGAACTTTTAAACCTTGAGGTTTTGTGTGCTCTCCTTCTTCTCCTTCCGAAATATGTGAGGAGATTGTTGGACATCCACCAAGCTCAAGCTCTAGCTTTTTCTCTCAACACTTAGGTGTTTTGTTCTCAAATGTTCTCAAATGCTCTCTCTCTTTTTCTTTCTAGCAACTTCAAATGAACTAACAACCTTAGACCAATTGTGAAGGCTCTTATTTATAGCCAACCACTAACCCTCCATTAACTTGCTAATCCACCTATGTTGGTGAAATTAAAGCTTAATTATAATTACTATTGCATGGAATGACTAAGTGATTGACTCATGGAATGACTAGGGTTGTTCAACCACTATATCTTGGAGTAAATTAGAAGCAACAATGGAGCAACACACCACCCATGGTGGCCCCCACTTTGGCCGGCCAAATGGCCCATTTTGTGGCCATTTTACATTTATTTTTATTGCCTAAATGTTCATATATACATCTATATATATATATATATATATATATATATATATATATATATTGACCAAAGTTTTGACTTGTATTGGACTTTACATTGGGCTTGGGAATAACTTCTATTGGGCTCATTCAATTAAATTGTTTGGGCTCAATTTAAATCACACATTGGGCTTATTTTAAATAGTCTAGGTTTCATTTAATTAAATAAAGAATTGGGCTTGTTTAATTAATTACATGGGCTAATAATTAAATTAATTACATGGGCTACTAGGTTAATATCTTTAACCTAGTTTATCAACTTATTTGGATATAAAATATAATCCAATTAGATTTGCTTTAATTAATTATACACTTTGCTTTAATTCTTTAAATAAATATACAGGCACATAAGTACATTTATTTAATTATCTAATGCACAATTAATTAATGAGAAAAATTTAAATTCATTGCTAAATATTTATTAAGTATATTTACAATGACTAATGAAATTCGTGGTCATTACAATTGCAATGGACCCTTAGGCACTTGATGCCCTTGACACCTTGACAAGCTAGGCACCTTGAGATAAACTCTGCAATCTCCCTTTTTATATTGTTCCACCAAAATGTATGTTAAAGATCTCGATACATCTTGGTACCTCCTGGGTGGATTGCAAACGGCGTGTTGTGTGCCTCCATCATGATTTTATGCTTCAATTCAGGATCGTTAGGAACACAGAGTCAAGAGTTGACTCGAAGTATTCATTTCTCGTCGATTCTTGCTTCAGGAATAGCACCTTCTTGTACCTTCTTCATCATATTCATCAGCTCCGGATCAGTAGCTTGAGCAGCTTTAATTTTATCGATTAAAGCCGGTTCTACTCGTACGTGCACAATCTTCAAGTGGGTCATTGGTGTTTTTAGCTCTATCTCCATCTTTTGTAAGTCGTACAAAATACGCCTTTGTGTTGTCAGCAGTGCACTTGTACTCGCATAAACTCTTCTGTTCAAAGCGTCAGCTACAACGTTCACCTTTCCCGGATGATGCTGGATCGTGTGGTCGTAATCCTTCAACAGCTCAAGCCAACGTAGTTGTCGCATGTTGAGTTCCTTCTGGGTGAAGAAATACTTGAGACTTTTATGATCTGTATAGATATCCACTTTCTCTTAGTACAAGTAGTGTCTTCAGATCTTCAACGCGAAAACGATTGCTGCCAACTCTAGATCATGAGTAGGGTAATTTTTCTCATAATCTTTGAGTTGTCGAGAGGCATAGGCTATAACCTTTGCATGTTGCATAAGAACGCAGCCTAGACCTTTGCCTGAAGCATCGCTATATATGACGAATTCTCCTAATCCTGATGGTATGGTCAGAATATGAGACAAAACAAGTCTGCTCGTGAGTTCTTGAAAATTCTTCTCGCATTTTTCGCTCGATATAAGTTTTGTACTAGAACGAATTATACCGATATTTAATAATTAAACTTTCAACTCTTGGCGTTTTATGGGAGCCATTCGGTATGGAGCTTTGAAAATGGGCTTAGTACCGAGTTCAAGATTAATACAGAATTCAATTTCTCGGTTTGGGGGTAAGCCAGGAAGTTTTTCAGGAAAAACGTCAGGAAACTCATTAACAATGGAAATATCATTCAAGTTTGACGTATTTTTATTCAAATCAGTGATATGAGCTAAAAAGGCTTGACATCTGTTTTTCAATAAACGAATGACTTTATGGCTAGAAATAACAGTTACAGATTTTAATGGTTTAGGTTCTTGAATTTGCATGACAGGTTGATTATGAATATAAAAACTAATAATCTTATGAAAGCAATCAATTTTAACATGATGGATAGTCAACCAATCAATTCCTAAAATCACATCAAATTCATGTATCTCCAAAGAAATAAAGTCAACAGGTAATGTGAGGTTGTTGATTTGAACTAGGCAAGATTTATAAACAGTAGATGAAATGGTCATTTCTCCTAATGTGGTTTCAACTGATAAGTCAAAGTCTAAATTTTCAGGAGTTAAGTTTAAACGTTGAACACATGCAGGTGAGATAAAAGAATGGGTAGAGCCAGTATCTAACAGAGCGTAGACTTTACGAGAATTTATGAATAACTTACCGATTATCACCTCATTCGGTTTCTTGACTGTTATCGTCAAATCGAATCCCGAGTACTTCATTCGGATTTTCACGTATTTCAACCATGAGAATACCACTAAATAATTCTCTAACGAACTGTTTTTCGGATTCCTCAACTTCATCAGTAGTAATGTACTAATGATTTCTATAAGAATAGTATTTTCGATAGACTGCAGTTTCTACGATAGTGACTAACTTAACCTGAATTCCTCTAAATTGTAACGCCCAAAAGTATAGAAACATCATTTTTAAATAATCTTGAAAATCATAGCTGAAACACCATAAATCCCAAAGACTTATCTGAAACGTCCATATATTCTGATCCTTTGTTATAGAGTATAACCAGGTGATATGACTCTCCCAATTAGTGAGCAGATTAAAGGCAATAATTTCTGCAAGTTCATTACATCCTTTAATTGCTTCTAAGAAAGGATCTGGAATAACTGTAGTAGAGCTTTCACCTTCATACTTACTAGATAGAACACGTATAATTTTTGCTTTAGGCAAATAATTCAACTCTGAGTTTGTAGGAAGATTATTCGTCGCCTCTTGATTCGCAGCTACATTTGTTTCGGGCATTTCATAGTTAACCTCCTTATTTTCAGATGCCATACTTAACTGTGGTCACAAAATAATTGTTAGTTCAAACAAACAAACTCATCACTTCATGTCCCTATATTTAAATCGACCCATTAGATAACAAAATCTCATTTAGGTGAGACACACTAGTGACTGATTCTATTCGGCTCCCCCTCCTAGTTCTAACCCCAGATCTCCATTAAAGACCATATCCCTAAGCTCTGATGCCAACTGTGACACCCCCAAATCTGGGCCCACACAGCCCAAACTTGAGTTATCAAAAGACTACAACAAAATTATTACAAAGTAGTACAACGTTCAACAATACAGTATATAATAATACACAACTAAGTCTTCACTATTATTGTCACACTATTTTACAACACGTGAATACTATAATAGCTATCCCTAGGACTCTCACTCCATTTCCCGGCTAGACCCAGCTACGTTCTCATCTCCTGTTGAAAAACAATGGAACAAAAGCAAGGGTGAGCTCAAATAGCCCAGTAAGAAATATCATGACTAAGATAATGACGAATAAATTATCATTAGCCTTCAACAGTTGAGTTCTTGATAGAATATAATAGACTACAAGGTTTATATCAAAAACTGCAGTTAAATTCTTAAACAACGTTCAGATCAATAATAGCAGCGGAAAGAGCAATCTATTAGAAGAATAATGCAAATTATAATGTCAACTCGCTTCTCTTTTTAGGAAAAACATCATCAACTTTTATCATCTGAAATACCATTAGTCAAGATAATACAAATTCACAGTTCTTGATCATAATCATGCAGATTAACAGTTCATCTTTGCACTACGGGCCAAAGACATTCAATATAACACCAACGATCATGATTATACCAGATTCAGCCTTTGGTCATAATCATACCAAACAACAGTTCATCTTTGCACTACGGGCCAAAGATATTCAATATAACACAAACGGTCATGATTATACCAAATTCAGCCTTTGGTCATAATCATACCAAACAACAGTTTATCTTTACACTACGGGCCAAAGAGAACATTCACCACGTGTCATAAAAGACACCGAACAGATGTATCGCCTTTAACCTATTATATCGCCTTTAACCTATCATCTGTTCAACAATTATATCGCATCTGTGTCCCCGGCCACAGATATTCACAATAGCTTGATTCTTGATGATTAATACAAATAACAGTGATACAAATGATGAACAGAAGAAACAGGATAAACAATAAGTATCGGAAGTTTACTTTGTGCAGATTCAAATAATGTCCAAATTGTCAACATGATGTAGAGTGAAATTCAAAAATGATATTCGAGATCCACAGTTCAGAATAACGGTTACAGTTCAATAGAAAGGTTCAGAAAATAGGAAGGTTCAGTTGAAATAATAAAGTTCAACTATTATGGAACATATAATATTTTCAGGAATTATAGAAACAATAGTTCCATAATAAGTTTCGATTTAGGAGTATGAAAAAAAATAATATCCCTTATCGTAGCAGGTTTGATAAACAAAAAGTGAAGGAAATTAATATCCTTTACCATAGTAAGTTTGAATAATGGAAGATGAAAAAGATGGTATCCCTTATGAGTATAAAGGAAAATAATATCACTTACGAATATGAAAGAAAATGAAAATGATATTACAAACGAATATGGAATAAAAATGTAATGTGATAATTCGTGTAGGCAAATTATTTTCACAAGAGACAAATAAGAAATAAATACAAAAGGGTTATTCACCAATAGGCGGTAGTCCGCGCAGTAAGGTTATTCCCACAATTTAATGAAATTTGAATACGAAGAGGTATTCACCAAACAGGCGGTAATTCGCGTCGTAAGGTTATTCTCAGAGATTAATAAGGAATAAATACAAAAGGTTATTGACCAACAGGTGGTAGTCCGCACTGTAAAGTTATTCCCATAATTTACTACATGGACATAAATGACACAAGAAAGAAATGATATTATTTTCGAGAATCAAAGAATGATAATCCTTTCCAGTAAGAAAGAAAATAATATCCATTTATGATGATGAAAAGAATGATACCCCTTACCGTAATAAATTTAAGAGTGTGAAAAGAATGATATTCCTTACAAATAAGAAAAAAGAATGACATTCCTTACCTTAACACGTGACTGAATATTGATTTAAATGAGGTTGATCAACCTATATATTTATAATAAAATTAGTAATTACCACATATAAATTTCAAAGTGTATGATAACTCGTATAATATGAACTATCAAAATTATATATATTTAACATAATTTTTGTAGTATAATATAACAACTTTAAAATAGTTTTTAAAATAATATTCTAAAATAAATCTTCCAAAGAAAACTTTTAAAAATGAATCTTCTCAAGGAAGAGTCTTCTAAAGGAATATTTGTGAATACCGTGAAAAATAGGAATTTATGAAATTACTACTCTTTAATAAAAGACTTACTTGAAAAATTTTTGCACTTCTTTTGAGTTTCAAACACTCAAGATACCGTTATTATTCTCAGAGAAAACTCAGAAAATTCTTATAGAAATTTTTTATATTTTAGGTGTGATTTTTCTATTCAGCTGAGCAGACTATTTATAGGAAAAAAAAGTCATTGTGCAGTGGTAGGTGGCTGGCGTGCTGCAATTTTTTTTTCTCTTTAATTTCAACTTCACCAACTCATGTGGGCCCCACCAATGGGTCCACATGTTTCTTACTATTCATGTTAGTATTCACGTTACTATTCACATAAAATAATAATTAATTTTTTATTTTATTTATTTATTTTTATTTTTCTTCCTGTGGGTCCTGCATATAAAATAAAATAATGCTACAATAATAATTCAACAATAATGTAATAAACACATTACAGATTATTATTAATTTAATAATATAAATTACAGTATATTTGCTACTGTGACAATTATTAGGTTCAATAATTTTAAAAACAGTGCAGCAACAATTATTGACTCAATGATATAAAATACAGTGTAATGACAATTATTGAATCAATAATGTAAAATACTGTGCAACAGTAATTATTAATGAATACTGTGCAAATGCCACGTTATCAGATCAATAATATGAGATACTGTGTAATACCGTGTGCTACTGTAGAATACCGTGTGTTACAATAAAATACCATAAATTATCGTATGCTACAATTTTTTTATCACCGGTATTTTAACAGTGAACACCGTTGACTATTTTTTTTTAAAAATGTTACTTCTGTCGTTTTTTATATCCGACAAATATTCCGTTGTGGGGTCCACCAATAATTAGTTATTTCAGCGCCGTCGTATGACCTGAATATTCCCCGACAAAATAAATATTGTCCGACAAAATAAAATTTGCACATAACATCCTTAACTTTCAATTTTGTCAATTTAGCCACTTACTGTTTTATGAAAAAATATATATTAAGAAAAATTAAATTTTATATTTCATAATATTCGGGGTCTTTCAAATTAGTTTTATTTTATAGTTTAATTCATTAGTTTAAATAAGATTAAATTGATATAATTTTTGTAAATGGTTATAATTATTATTAATTTTGTAGGGAACTATACTCTATTTGTCACTATATTATTAATCGATCGCATATATTTACGTGTATTTGCTAATAATAAGTTAGGCTAAACAAGAGTGTTGTACAATAGATATTCATGTAGACTTATCGACGTAGTTTCTGCCTATCACTATCTTATAACACTTTTCATTGAAGTATAACATGGGGTAGAAAACACAAAAAGAAGTATCCAGAAAATGGACTAAATAGAAGAAAAATAAAAGATAACGAACGCACGGATGCTCTAGTTTACATACATAAATGAATTCAGAAACATTTACTTCTTTTCACATACCATGAAAAAACTCATCCTAAAAGATTGAATCTAAATATTTCTTAATTATATTAAGATATGAAAAAAATCAACCGAAAAATTACGTGCCAACACCTTAGTTCGGCTTTCTTTCTGGGAAAATAAAAGATAAATATTCAAGACTTGGAGTCCTCCTTCTCATGGCGACCAAAAATTCTACTCCGTCACTTGTACGTACGTAATATGCAATGTGACATCTGCATAATAACGCCTATAAATTAAAACTTTCAGCTAAAATATTCTACGTACTATCAAACTAAAATTCATGGCCTCCCCTATCCATAGAAAAATCATGTCAGTCTTTTATCTCCTTTGTTCTGTTTATGATTATGGGTGTTCACACACTACGTAGCTTGTGGTAACGTCGAAGCTACTTCTCTCCTTATTCGTTACCCAAACAGAATTCCATGCTATCTACATGGACTCTTCTTCCTAATAATGCTACCTATACCTCACCATGCACTTGGTTTGGAGTTTCTTGCAACAATGGCAGCCTAAATGGCTTGGACATCACAATGTTATTTGTGCATGATACGCTTGCTTTCTAGTTTCCCCTTCTCTTTGCTAGCTCCCAAATCTTACATACATTGATTTTCGCTACAATGAGCTTTACGGCATCATCCCACCACAAATTGGTCATCTTTCCAAACTAAAGTATCTTGATTTGTCATTCAATCAGTTTTCTGGGCAAATCCCACCGGCCGGAAATTGGGCCGTCAACAAAACTTGAGGTCCTCCACCTGGTTGTAAATCTGTTGAATAGGTCAATTCCTGTTTCTCTGTGTAATTTGAGCAACTTGACTTATATTTCTCTCTAAGAAAACAAACTCTTTGGTTCTATTCCTCTTGAACTCGGAAACCTCATAAATCTTGTTGAGCATTCCATGGATAGAAACCTTATAATCGCTCCCGGCTTCTTTGGGAAATCATAAAAGCCACAAATGAATTTGATGATGCGTACTGCATCGGGTGGGGATGAGGATCTGGAATGATCTATGACGCAAAACTGCAATCAAGTGATATAGTTGCTGTAAAAATGCTTCACTCAGTGGTTTGAGATGGCTGGCTGTCCAGAGGGTTTTTATAAATGAGGTAATTAGGGCCTTAACAAAGATACGGCACAGGAACATTCTCGAACTTTTTGGATTTTGTTCACATGCTCGACACTCGTTTTTGGTTTGCGAGTAACTTGATAGCGCAGCTTGGATGTGATCTTAAGCCAAGAAATTGGATTGGCATAAGACTATAAGAGGGTCAATATTCTAAAGGGTGTGGCTCATGCTTTGTCTTATATGCACCATGATTGCTTACCTCCAATTGTTCATCGAGATATATCAAGCAAGAATATTCTTAGTGAACATCAATTTTGTACTATTGGGAAATGAATTATCCTTCCGCAGTAGGCAAAAGTTTTAAGCTCAAGAGATTTAAGATATATTTAACACCTAATAGTGTTAAACATTTAATCAGACGGTTAATTTCAAGGACACCCTGTTAATTTCCGGGAACAACAGCACTTAATTATAGCATAGGACAAGAAGTTATTGCACTGCAAAGGGAAGGACCGGAAGGTTTTTGGAAGTGTTTACGAGACAAATTTCCAATTAGGGTAGGTGATGTAGTATTGAAATCTAAAAAACTTATGGAGTTCTTTTAACCCTATTACATTGTTTTTTAACATAGTACTTGATATTATATTATTTTAAAAGTACACGTAATACATCTTTATTAAGAGTAGTTTGTTTTTTTTTCCCTTTTTACATTATAATTTTTGTTTTCCTTTTCCTTTTTTTTTGTTCTGCTTTGCTTTCCAGGTTCCAAACGTAGCCTAAGGAAAGATGCTCAACTAATTTCTACAACACCAAAGTACTTATTGATTCTTATGAGTATTCTCTCTTTTAAATAGTGTACATGTTTCATCGGCTGTTAGTCAATTTATTGCTTGCCAGTTGTAGCTTGTAACTAGTGTACTAAATATTCCCATCCGTCCGCTTAATACCTTCTAGACACTAGGCGGGTCATTTACCACCTTGATTTGACAGATATTTGAACGAAATCAAATTTCTATCATGTCAATTTAATAAAAAATTTAAAATTCTATAATACTTAAAATAAATTTGTTATTTTTAAAAGATTATTTTTGATAACTTTTTACATAATTTTTTTAAAATTATTTATATTATATATTTTGTATAACATAACAAATATATAAAATAATAAATAAAATTATCTAAAACAATGTCTAATCTACCTAAGAAAGAGCCTAGGCATCCGTCCCTCCACCTGATGACTTTTAGAACACTGTGATTCAAGTTTTCGAAAGTTGTTTCTGCTGCCACAGATGTTTCATATAGGTATCTAGATTCTATCTGGTGCACACAATTAATATTAGCAGGTATTTTTATTGTACTCTCTTATCCAGGGTAATGGACAATGTAAACATGCAATTGTTGTCAAGAAACAAGAAAAAAATAAGGAGAATCAGCAAGAATTGCAAAACAATAAATTTAAGGAGTTATGAAGAGTATAACTGAACAAAACTATTGGGTCCTTTTAAATTGAATAACAAAGACTTCAATGCAAGTAAGATGTAGTTTTCAGCTACCACCACCAAAATGCAGTGCTCACTCAATTTAGTCAAGAAAGCACGCACTAATGCTAAAGCAAAAGTCTATCCATGAAATTAGAAAGTTTCTTACACCAATTTATCCACATTCTTCGTGTTTTCAGTCGCACATGCTCCCAATCCTTCACTATTCTCTTCAAACTCCAAAAGTTCTTCAATTTAGGCTTAAAAACCTCCTCTTTAATTGATAGGGCTAAATTATATGATATTTTTATTCCCTAATACTTAGTTTTTATATTTATTGTGTGCTTAAATGTTTAATTATTTAGTTTATTTTGATTTTAATAGGTTTTATAGGATTTTAGTTAATTTAGGTAATTTTATATTTCTTTTTATTTATGTGTTTTTATTTATTTTTAGTGTTTTAGGTGTTTTATTTATTATTATGTGTTTTTAGGATTTTTAGTATTTTTATATTATTTTTATTTATTTTTAATTATTTTATATTTATTTTTGTAGGAAAAATAAAGCTGGGGGGCAATTCTGTAAAATCTGCAAAAGTTTAGTGGCATAATGGTAAATTCCGACGGCAGACCGCGCAATGCGCGCGTATAGGAATTCAGCACCGGAATTGAAACGACGCCGTTTGGACTATCAGTTAACGGCTTCCGCGCATTGCGCGGAAGGCTTCAGCGCGAAGGATTAAAAACGACGTCGTTTAATGGAAGGTTACGGAAAAAAATAATAAAAGCCGCGCATTGCGCGGGAGAGGGGCTGACGTCACCTGACGCGTGAACCGAGTTGACCAAGTCAACTAAGGCGCGTTTGGCAGCGCGGAAATGCTGGGAAATCAGATTTTTCGGATTTTTTGATTCCAAATTGGATTTTAATTCCAATTAGGGTTAGGAAAATAATTATTTTCTTTTTCTTTTATTTTTAATTATAAATCCTACTAGGTTTAGGAGGATTTTGGAGCCTATAAATAGAGGGCTTGAGATACATTGTAATATACAACTTTTCTTAGAATAAAAATTCTCTCTTCTATTCTTTGATGCTCTCTACAATTATGAGTAGCTAAATTCTTTTTCTTGGTTTAAGTGATTGAAGCCATCAAGATTTATACACTGTGAGATCTAATTTATTTTAATTGTTCAATTTATATTTTGAGTATTGAATATTTTTCTGTGTTAATTTTATGATTAATTCGTTTAATTGCTAGGATGCATACTAGTTTATTATTCGTTGAAATCTATTGCTAAATTAAATATCAAATCCGTAATTGTTTGGTCACTTTAATTTGCGAAGCAACTAAGGTTAATAATTATTTTGCTTATCAAAATATTATTTTATCTTAGGAAAAATATTCATCTAAATTAAATGCAGACGCTTGGATTGTGTTGTTTAGTTCAACGATCTCTCTATTTCTTTATGCTGCTACTAGGTTAAATCTTTAGCGCTTGTCTGAGATTATTTAGTAGTAAGGGTTATTTAGATCGCTTGTTTCTGCTTAACTAAAATTAAGGAGAGATAGGAAAATTATTCGAATGGGAGTAATTATTCCACGTTGAATATTTAAAATATGAATTGAGTTATTCTTGCATCAGTGATCAGTTGTAAATTCTTGATGGTGGATGTTAACTTAAACCAAGGCTTTTTATTTTTATTTATTTCTTTCATATTTCTTTTAGTTATTTTTATGTAAATTATTTCTTTAATTCAAAAACCCCCTATTTTTATTTGCAAAAATATAAAATTAAATTAATCATTCTCTGTGGGTTCGACTCTTACTTGCACTACTACATATTTATTTTTCCAAAGTAAGATTTTATTTTTGGGTGCTTGCGACATCACACCAAATTTTGGCGCCGTTGCCGGGGATCGAACCCGGGTCACCCGCGTGACAGGCGTGACAGGCCGTTGCTGATTCCCTTCTAAATCCCTACTAAAGTATTGAAAATCTCCTCTTTAGCAGCCAATTTCGTTCATTAATTTATGTTCATTATATCAAGAGAGTTAAAGTCAAATACATCACTGGTATCAATTTTTTAAATATCAATGATGATTTTCTTTGTGGCTTCAGTGGTCATGAGGCAGAGGTTGATTTTATGAGCCTGTGAGGTCTTTCATATTTACTTAACTCTGAGTCTAAGTCATTTTCTATTGCACTCCAAGAACCCTCAACAATTAGTCACATGTCTTTCTTGTGAAATTTCTTTGGATGTCTTCTTGACATACTCTTTCTTCTTATCTTTCTTTATCTCTTCTCTGATAGGCTTGTTACAATCAGCAATAAAATGCCTGGGCTTTTTATAATTGTAGTACAAGACTTTTGCACTGTCCTTGTTGTTGTTGAAGTTATTGAAACCCTTGTTGGTGCTGCTTATGTCTTTCTTCATAAACTTTCTTAGTCTTTTTGACAAGGAGAGTAATATCTTCATCTTCATCTTCTGATTCACTTTATTCTTGTATGGAGGCCTTGGAAGGGCTTTTTGCAGCTTTGAGAGTAACACGTTTATCTTTCCTTCTTACTTCTATTGTAGATGTTGTCTTTGCCTTTTGGTTTATAAGTTTAAGTTCATAGGTGAACAAGTTTTTATACAGCTCATAAAGATTCTTTGATTCTCTACTGGCAGTGGTCTTTACATCCCATTTGCTGGGAAGAGCTCTCATAAACTTGATGTTGACATTATTTTTTTGGATAGATCTTTTCAAATGCTCTTAAAGAGTTAAGAAGGATGTTGAATCTCTCGTAGGTTGATATGATGTATTCACCAGGTACATGTGAAAACATATCATCCTTTTGAGTGAGTAAAGATTGTTTATTTTTCCTGACTTCTTCAATTCCTTCATATATCACAAGGAGAGCTTCCCATACCTCCTTGGTAGTTCTGTAGTTGACCATATTTTTGAAAAGCTCATATTTCAGAATCATGAACAGGATATGTTTAGCTCTTTTGTCAAGTGCCACCAGCTTCTTATCACTATCAGTCAACTCTACTCTTTGCTTGACAACAAATTTGTTGGGATCTTTAGTGGATAAAGCTATCTTTGAGGGATTATATGGACTATTAAGCATTGCATTAAAAAACTCATCATCAATGGCATCTATGTATGCCTGCGCACATTTGAACTTTCCAATTAGAAAATTTATCTTGATTACAAAGTGATGTCTTGTTTTTAGCACCAAGCTTAGAGCTGGTTTAGTTGTGTGCCATTAGGATCAACTCAAACAGTTGTAATGACCGAGAATAATACGTGGCATTGTAAATAGAATTATGAATTATTTATTAATATAATGAACCTTTTATGTGACATTCTATACGTAAATGATGTGTGAATATATATATATATATATATATATATATATATATATATATGTGTGTGTGTGTGTGTGTGTGTGTGTGTGTGTGTGTGTGTGTGTGTGTGAAAGTGTATAGTTAAACAAGCTAATGAATTTAATTAGTTTGAATTAACTAAGAAATGAAAAGGAAAGCCAAGAGAAATGATTAATTAAGTTAAAGCTTATGTTATGAATTAACAAAGCTTGAATGTTAGCCTTGTGTGGCAATGTAAAAGGCCCAAGATTAATTTATTGATTAAGCCTCAAGAAGAGTCCAAATTAAGTAATTTAATTAAGTACTAGTGGCCTAGCTCAAGCTTTGATTTAATACTTATAAGTATTATAGAGAAGTTAAGTTGGCCCAACCTTAAAACAAAGGAGACCCAATGAATTAAATGTTTAGTCCAACGATTAAATCAAATGATAGCCCAACCTAAAAGTCCAAGATGGCAAGAGTTTGCTTCATTGTGTTATCCACCAAGTAGTTTAGAGGGAAGGAGCTAGAGAGCATTTTAGAGAGTTTGAGAGAAATACTAAGAGAGCTAAAGTTATTTTAGAATTCTAGAGGAGAAGGGATTCAAGCAAACTTAGCATCCATCAACCTAGCAAGAAGGAAAGATTAAGCAACCTAGAAAGGTTTAAAAGTTCACTAGTCCTTAAAATTTTAGTTTAACTTATATTAGTATTATTCTGAGCATGTTTGGTTATGGGAGTTTTTTGTGAAGAGAATCCATGGTGGATTTTGAAGATATAAGGATGATTTTTGGTTGGAGTACGTGTGTATTATATGTTTTAGTATGTGAAAATGTAGATAAAAATGAGTATATGCATGATCATAAGTTAAAAACCTAATGTAATGTGTTTTTATAAGCCATGTGGTTCATAATGTGTAAGTCATTATTGTGATCCATGAGTGGTATGTTGTGTGTCTATGAGTTACAAAGATAATCTAAATGGAATAATCGAAAAATATGAAAGTATAGTTTTGTAGTAAAAGTTTTAGTAATGTATGTTTAAATGAAAACCCTAAGGGTTGAGGTCATTTTCGATCATGGTTGTGGGTAATAAAAATTGTTTGAAAAATGGAAAAATCTTTTGTTTTGGCAGATTCATAAAACCCTCAAGCCATGATCCAATTTTGAGCTCAATCCGATCTTGTATGAGTGAAAAATGTTTTTGAAACAAAGTAATCAAAACCGATAAAGTTTAAAAAATTAAAAATTCGAGGATTTTGAGTTATGGCGCGGCAACGCCACTTGGAGGTCAAATTGTGGCACGGCAGCTCCATCTGCCGATTTTACCCAATCTAATGACCCAGCATCGCAGCGCCAGCACACAGTGTAGTTTTGGCGCGGCAGCGCCGCACTAACAAAATTGAAAATTAATTATTTTCTTAAAATATTTTCTTTGTGTGTCTTGATTATGATTAGATATGATAAAATCTTAGAGAGTTAAGATTAAGTGAATATGAAAACAATGTGTGGGGTCCACGTGTAAGACCCTAACTTTTATTGAATAAAATTTAATTTTTTTTCATATATTATTGTAAAATAGTAAGGTTTATATTGATAAAAATTAAAAGTTAAGAATGTTATGTGCAAATTATATTTGTCGGAGAATATTCGATTGGTCGGATAATATTCGATTTGTTGGGGAAAATTCGATTCATACGGCGGCGTCGAAATAACCAATCATGATGGGGCTCTACAACGAAATATTGTCAGATATAAAAAATGACAGAATTAACCTTTTTAAATAAAAATGGTCAACGATACTATCCTTTTTAGCTATTAAAATACCCGGTAATAAAAGAATAGTAGCATAGGGTATTTCATGGTATTTTACTACACTACACGGTATTCTACAGTTGCACACAATAATACAAAGTAGCACACGGTATTGCACAATGTTCATATTATTAATCTGATAAAGTGATTATTACATAATATTTATCAATAATTATTGTTACAAAATATTTTAAATTATTGAATCAAAATTTTTTATTGCACTGTACTTTATATTATTAACCCAATAATTGTTGCAGTAACTTATGCACTGTATTAAATTAATATTTGTTACAATAATGTGTTCTTTCTTTATTCATTTTTGCATTATTGTAGTATTACTCTAATTATTGTATTCCATTAGTAGTTGATATTTTGGATATTATTATAATAATTATAGAATAAGGCAAACTTTTAATCAAGAAAATCATTTTGATAAAAGAAAATGGATCATGTGAAGATATAATACGGGAGTCTAAAAAGGTGGGAAGAAAAAAAACGGAAGAAGAAATGTGGGAAAATTTTTGAGGACATTTAAATAATATGTTTACGCCTTATTGGCCAATAGGAAAAAAATTGAATATGGGTGGGGAAGGTATACTGGTATATGAAAGAAAAGAGGAAATAGTGGGGGCACCACCTAAATTGGATGGTAGGAAGAAAAGAACTCGGGAAAGAAAAAAAAAAGAAATTGGTGGAAGAAAAAGGGCAGGTCAGGAAAAGTGGGGAGAAAAATTAGAAAAAAAGTGGGAGAAGTTAGGCAAAAAGTTTTAGATGACACGTGTGAAGGCTTGTACTATAAAAGGGGGACTTCGATAATGAATTTCTCACATTTTTTTTCTCCTACTGATATATTGAGAGTATATTTTGAGTATAGTAAGGTTACTCTGATTATTAGTAAAGTCAAAAGGAGTGCGAAAATTTCTCAAGTGAGTTTTTTTTTTAAATGTAATATTTGCACAAATAACCACTTCATACTATATTTACAAATTTTCTTTTATAAGACTCTTTCTTTAAATGATTTTATTGAAAAACTTCTTTTAAAATATTTATTTTGAAAAACTTCATTTGAAAGATTTTATTTTGAAATATTATTTCTTTTAAAAATTATTTTAAAGTTATTATATTTTATTCTGTACACTACACAAATTTATTATATAAATACTTTTGATAATTTCATAATATACGGGTTATTGTACACCATGAAATTTATATGTGGTAGTTACTAATTAAATTATATATATAATTAAAGGTTGATCAATTTCATATAAAACAGTATCTATACACATGTTAAGGTAATGAATATTATTTTCTTTTATACTCTTAAACTTACTAAGGTAAGTATTATTCGGTAAAATTTTCAAAATGATTATATTTTCATTAATAGTTTGCGCTTCATTTAGTATCATTTCACGTGAACCTTCTTATTTACCTGATCATTTCTATTGAAGTTTAACCATTATTTTTGAACTATAAATCTTGCATATCATTCCTGAATTTGACTCCACATCATGTTGACAACTTGAACATTATGTGAATCTACACAAAGTAAGATTATAAACTTTCGATATCTTTTATTTATCCTATTTTTCTCTTTTTTCTGTTCATCATTTATATCACTGTTATTTTTACTAATCATCGAAAATTAAGTTGTTGTGAATATCTTTGACCTGGGTGCAAAGATAATATAATTGATGAATATCTGTAGCCTGGGGCACAGATGATATGATTGGTGAATGTCTTTTACCTGACAAAGACAATATAGTTGTTGAGTGTCTTTTAAAGCACATGGTGAAAGTTCTTTTTGGCATTGGGCAAAGAAGAACTGTTGTTTGACATGATCATGACCAGTGATATTTTAAATGATAAAAGTGGATGATTTTTCTGAAAAAGAGAAGTTAGCAGACATCATAGTCTACATAATTCTTCTAATGGATTACTTATTCCACTGCAGATATTTGTTGAAGACTTATTGTCTATTATATTCTATTATTCCGCTGCAGTTGTTGATCTAAAATTTGTTTTCCATTGTATTATATCAAGAACTCATCACTGTTGAAGACTATTGATAATTTATTCATTATTATCTTAGTCATGATATTCTTTACTGGGCTATTTGAGCTCACCATTTTTTGTTTGTTCCATTGTTCTTTAACAGGAGATGAAAAAGTAGCTAGGTCTAGCTGGGGAATGGAATGAAGGTTCGATGGATAGCTGTAGTAGTCTTCACATGTTGTAAAATAGTGTGACAATAATAGTGAATACTTAGTTATGTATTATTAAGCACTGTATTGTTGTACGTTGTATTGTAATAGTTGCTGTGTATTTTGACAACTCAAGTCTCCTAAGTTTGAATGAATAAGACTAAGTAATTCTGATTCTCTTTCTAACACAGATTTGCATGGTTTCTTGGTTATATTAGCTTAAACACAAGTATGAGACTTGTCATATTCGAAAATTGAAATATTTTTAAGAATTCCCATTTCCTTCGTTTGTTTAATATATGAGTAATTAATATAACCTAGTCTAGAATGCCACAAAGAATCACACTCAAGCAAATAAGTGGAAGAAGTAGCATTTTTATTTAAGACATTAGAAACATTAAGTACAAATAACCCATTATTATTATACTATTTTCTCATAAATATCCCATTTTTAGTCATTATAATTTTATCTGACTCAAAAATAACTTTCATTCCCACCTTGCCTAGCAAAGATAAAGACACAAGGTTTTGACGGATGTTTGGCACATGAAACACATTTATCAATGAGAGAATTTTTTCAGAGATAAGTTTAATAAGGACTTTTCCTTTTCCCAAAACAAGTGCAATAGTAGAATCTCCCATATAAACTTGTTCCTATCTTTCTCCCAATGGTGTATAGGAGGAAAATGCATTTTTAATATCACAAGTGTGCTTGTTTGCACCATAGTCAACCACCTAATTATTGTCACGTGCCACCATGTTAACCTCAGAAACGACGACAACAATAACATCTGCCTCAGCTAAATTTGCATTTGGTGGGGCAAGTTTGTCGTTTCTCTTCCTATGTTTGCATTGCGCAGGATGATGTGCAGGGTTACCACAAATAAAACAGTTATCTTTTTTCTTACCAATTTGATTATGTGCCTTGAGATGTTCATTTGTGTTGTTGTTATTGCTTCCTCCTCTATGGTTATTGTTGTTGTTGTTGTGCTTGAAGCCATGATTTCTCCCTCCATTGTTGATATTGTTCCCCTCCACCAAATTTGCCTTTGTAGCAAGCTCCCAAGTAGCGGTTAACATAGCAGAATCCGAAAATTATCCTTAAGATTGTTAGAAAATAAATGTAAAAATACTATGAAAATTAAAAGTGAGTTAAGAAGATATCACCCAAATGAGTTGAGGCGTGAGTAGAGCACTATCCTTAAGGATAATTTTTTCCCTTTCGATATTATATATCATCGATGCAAAAGGTCATAGTGGATCCCCTCCAGGATTTAACAATTTCTTCTTCTCTAATGTGCACTCAAATAGAGAAGGTGACATAAACAACCCATTGTTTTTTCTTGTTTTGGAACAAAAATGATATAAAGAAAAATATAGTTTTATAGTATAATATATATTATATATATTATTATATAAAGAAGTATGCTACTTTTTCTTTTCTATGTTCAGAGTACTTTCTCTATTCTTTTGCAAAGTAGTAGTAGTCACCTTGTTAGATTATGCATGGCTCCTCATTTTCTTTTTAACGACTAGTATACATATATTCCAAGAGGACTTGTCTTGCAATGGTACTCATATTAAGGCTACGGTAGGAATTTCAAGATTTTTCAACGGTAATCAATTTAAACTAGGAATCAATACCATTGATTTTGTTCAGGAAGAAAACAGTAGAAAATAAATAACACTAATTAATTAACTTGATTTTGAAATTCTTTTTTAAAAATTTAACAGTTTAATCTTTTGGAACTCCGGTTGAATGATAACCAACTCTCTGACACTATTCCTCAAGAACTCGGGTCCTTTGCTAATCTTATGTGTCTTTATATGTCCACAAATAGATTGAATGGGTCGATTCCAGGAAACTTAGGGGACTGCTTGTAGCTGTTTTATTTAAACTTGAGCAGCAACAATTTCAGCCAAGAAATTCTCATTCAAAAGACCAAGTAAGTTCATCTATCGTTGCTCGATCTTAGCCATAACTTGCTGACAGGGACGATACTAGCACATATCGATAGGTTGGAAAGTTTGGAGATGCGGAATCTTTCCCACAATGAATTCTTTTGTTCCAGGGGTGGCTCAAGACAATTTGGGACCTAAAACGATATTTCTAAATGAGATATTCTATATTTGGTAAGTCTTCTATTGACTTTTATGGTCAAATTGACCATTTTTTAAATCAATATATCTTATTATTATTTAATATATATATATATGTAAAAAGTCTATAAATATTATAAATTACATAAAATTCAGTACTATTCTCAATGTTTACTTTTTTTTTTTGAAAATCTAACTATACGTGTTTAATTGTTAATTTTAAAAATGATCAATTTGAATACAAAAGTCAATGGAGGATTTTTATTTTTGGACGGAGGGAGTATTAATATTTTTTATTTAAATGAAACTTTTTTTTATACTGTTAATTTTTTTGGGACAATTACATGTTATAGTACATTTTTAGAAATAATTACAATAATGGTGCATCCATAAAATAATTACAAAAGTAATACATTTTTCATATTTATTTACAAAATTAATATATTTAGTATCCCTTTAATTTAGGTGGGTATTTTAAATTTTAAATATCATTTTCATTGTTGTCATCATCATTAACATAAAAAAAATTTATCTACTTCATCTCTCAATCTCTCTTATCCGTTGCAAATATACATCTCCGCCTCCTCCCTCTCCCCTTTCCCGCTGACCACCACCCCTACCCCACCCCCCAGCCGTTGACCCACACTCCTGCCCCCGCACCCCCTCCCCTCTACCACAATCCCCCACCCCATCCCCTCCCCCCGTCCCCACTCTTCCTCTCCTTCATCTCCCCACGCCTCCCCCCGCCTCCTCCCGCCCTCACCCCTCCTCCCCCCCGACCACCACCCCTACCCCAGCCCCTCCGACCGCCCCCCTGCCCCCGTCCCTCCTCCCCTTCCTCTACCCACCCCCGCTCCTCATTCCCCCATCCCCGCCCCTCATCCCCTGACTCCGCCCTTCCTCCTCCCCTCGTGGTGGCTCCAGATCTGATCGTGGTGGCTCCAGATCTGATCGTGGTGGCGCTAGTTCTGGTGGTGGTGGTACCAGATCTGCTGGATGTTATGTGTTCTTGGTGTTTAGTGTGTGTGTTTGACCATAAAAGCTAAAGTGGTTACCTCCGTATTAAGGTTTGGTTACCACCGACAACAATGACACAAGTAAATATAGGTAACCAAACAATAGTACGAAGGTAACCAAATTCATGAATGTGCAGTAAATATAGGTAACCAAACAAGTAAACCTAGGCAACCAAATACTATTATTGAGGTAACAAATTTCTCATAATTTTTTTTTTCATGTAGTAATTCTAGGTGACCAAACACTAGTATGGAGGTAACCAAACACTAGTATGAAGGTAACCAATTCCTGAATGTGTAATAACTAGTTTTGGTTACCTTTGTATTAAAGGTTGGTTACCTCTGTATTAAAGTTTGGTTACCTTTGTACTAAGGATTGGTTACCTTGTATTAAAGTTTGGTTACCTTTGTATTAAAGGTTTGTTACATTTTATATTAAGGTTTGATTACTTTTGTATTACAGGGTTGGTTACCTTTGTATGGAGGAGGTGGGGAGGGGTGAGGGAGGAGGCAGATGGGGAGGGGGTACGGAGGAGGGAGGAGACGGGGGGAGAGAGGTGGGGACGGGGGACGGGGGACGGGGGATGGGGGACGGAGGAGGGAGGAGGGAGGTGGGGAGGAGGGACGGAGGAGGGAGGGGGAAGGAGGAGGAAGAGGCAGGCGGGAGGGGGAGGGGGGAGGCAGGAGACAGACGGGGAGGGGGGAGGGAGGTGGCAGGCGGAGGGGGAGGGGGATGGGGGATGGAGGTGGGGAGGGGGAAGGAGGAGGCGGGAGGAGGCGGGGGGGGGGGGGGGGAGGGATGAAATAGGGGACAGGTATCCTCTTTTCTCTCTCATCTGTTTTCTCTTTCTCTCTCATTTGCACTCTTTTTGTAATTATTTTTGTAGTGCACTTTTTTTGTAATTATTTTTGTTAGTGCACTATTTTTGTAATTATTTTCTAAAAATTGTATACTTATGTAAAGGACCTTAATTTTTTTTAGATATTTAATATTTGGATTGGACTATGGGCTCTAAAGGATTGATTGAACTTATATTTTTACAAGGTCTTTTTTACATAGATTATTTATTGTGTTTGAAAATTTAGGGCATTCCTTGAAATGTAGCCTAAAGCCCAAACTTTTTTTGTTATGCTATAGGGCCGGCCTTATGCATGGCGTATCGTATATTGACATATCCTACAATAGGCTGTAAGGTCCGATCCCAAGTGGCAACACCTTTTTGAATGCTTCCTATGTAGCAACTTTACCAGCTTACAACCTTGCAAAAGTCCTTCAACTGCGAAGAAGAGCCACAAACTCATTCTTATTGTAGTACTCCCTATTGTGGGATCAGCTCTACTTCTTTGTGCATTTACGGGGCTTCTCATCATTTCTAAAAAAAGAAAGAGAAACGCAAAAGTCAGAAAGCAGGATAGAGAAAATGAAGATTTGTATACAATATCAAGTTTTGATAGGAGAGCAATGTACGATGAAATCATAAATTCAACAAAGGGATTTGATGATGCATATTGCATTGGAAAGGGAGGCTTTGGAAATGTGTACAAAGTAAAACTACAATCAGGCAATATTGTAGCTGTAAAGCGGCTTGACTCATCATCTGAAATTGCTGATCGTAGAGGTTTCATTAATGAGGTAAGGGCATTGACTGAGACAAGGCACCGAAATATTGTGAAACTTCTTGGATATTATTCACATGCTCAACACTCGTTTTTGGTTTATGAGTACCTTGAAATGGGGAGCTTGGAAATGATCCTGAGTAGAGAAGAGGAAGCTAAGAAATTAAATTAGTGGAAAAGGGTTAATATCATTAAGAGTGTGGCTCATGCTTTGTCTTACATGCACCATGATTGCTCACCTCCAATTGTGCATCGGGACATTTCAAGCAAGAACATTCTTCTTAATTCAGAGTATGAGGCTTGCATCTCGGATTTTGGCATAGCTAAGCTTTTAAAACTAGATTCGTCCAATTGAAGTGCACTTGTAGGCACTTATGGATATCTCGCACCAGGTACAATAGGTTTCTACTCTATTAATCCAACAAAAAGTTTATAGCAGTGTTACCTAGAATGCAGTTCGTTTCAGTTCATTGAACCGGTATTGGTTAAAACGCAATATGCTAAGGTAATTTTATACGAGTGCTTATAGTTAGCAATTCTATTAGAATTTAAACGTAAAATAACAAATAGAAGATTTTTAGTTGAATCAACAAATTATTGCTTCATAAATAATTTAGTAAAATATGATGTTTGAGCTTCCAATTCTAAATTAAAATATTGATATTATGCAAAACAACAAAGAAATATTTCGGTCATATTTGGAGCCCAAGTACCAATGGTTGATTCACTAGGTTAACAAGAGTATTAGGTAACTCTGATTTAGGCCACTGAAAATTTTTGTTTTTCCTTCTTCCTCTTTTCCACTCTTGCAGAGCTTGCTTACACAATGAAGGTAACTCAAAAGTGCGACGTCTACAGCTTCGAAGTGTTAGCACAAGAAGTTATTTAAGGGAAGCATCCAAGTGATTTTGTTACCTCTCTATTGTCTCTATCAGCTGAGAATATACATTTGAAAGATTTTGTGGATCAAAGCCTTTACCCTGTCTCAATCGACATTGAGGAGGAAGTGGTTCCGATGATTAAATTGGCAAGAACTTGTTTACATTCATATCCACAAGCATGGCCAACAATGCGTGCTATCACTCAACTGTTAGAGAGCAAATAACAACATTTCAAAGGCGTCTCGGAGAGTCAATCCAGGAAAGTAACTTATAGATAATGAGTAAATGCTTGATGATATATTGTATGAATATATACTTGGATTAGTACTGCCAAGTGTTGTAATTCCCTTATTGTTTATAAATAAAACGTGTTTCTGAGTAAGACGCAAGAAAAATAAGTCAAGCTAAAAATATAAGAAACAGAATATTTTTAGAGGGGGTCAGAATACATCAATAAAAAATAAATTATTGACGCTTGGAGTGGAGTGCTTCTTTCAGTTGTACGACCGAGATGAGACAACTGTATCTTGCGAGTCTGCATAGTTTGAAAATGTCTCAAAAAAATTTCGTTTTCAATTGTTGAAATATTATCATTCTCAATATAAATTATCAAACTGTCATTCATTCACTCATCTCCCATTTTATTACGCAAGTTAGTCTTAACAATTTTCATCGCAAATAATATTTTTTCAACAATAGCAGTCACAACTGCTAAAAGCAAAACTAACTCGATCAATCGATATACAAAACTCCGGATCACTAACAATATCATTTAGATTGAACTCCACACATGAATTTTTTATACCACAACTTGCTTCGGAACTTGATAATTGATTATTAGAATAATTAACAGTTCTTGGTTGCTTAATCAAATATTTATCCATAATCTAAAATAAATAAAAACATTAATTACTAATCAATAAATATACCATCATTATATCATCAATATACCATCAGTATATTGTATACCATAAATATACCATTTCTCAAATTTATATTCAAATTCATTTTGCCCAATTATAGTATTTCACAATAATTTCATCAATTTAAACATTTTATAATAATTTCATCATTTATCAGTTCAAACATTTCATCAACTAACCTATTTCAATTATTTCAATTATTTCACAAATAAAATATCATAATTCATAAATATACAATGAAAATAACATATAATCTTTAATTCATTATTCATTGCATTTTAATTCTATTGTCAGTTTATCACCATAGACATAGATAAAAATTTCCCTCAATTCTACAAAAATAGTCTCATTAGCAAAATTTTCGTGAACATTATGGATCTATTTTTATTCCATGTATACTCCTGAAAACAACAAGTTCATGTTTTGTAGTGTGCTATGATTATAAAAATATGATGGCAACCTTCATAACATTGTGTCATTTGTTACTATTTTTATTACCAAAAAGTGAACTCTTCTCGTGGAGAAAACAAATAGCAAATGAAACTCTTTTTATGGAATGGAGGGTTGAACTTAGAAAATACAAGGACGGAGAAAGATAAATTAAAACTGGAAAGGGAAAGGGGGAAAAACTAAGAATCGTGTTTTACAGTTTCATTACCATTGATTTTCGCATTACATTTTGTATTTTTTAAAAATAAATAAATTATCGAGTGTTGCACTTGCATTCATTAAGAAGATTTTTTTAGTAATATTACTTATCTTTTTCTTTACCTTTCCTTTCCTTTCCCTTGCTCATTACGAACTCCAAATGGCTAACAGTTGAACAAGGAATTATTCAGTTCCCAAAACAGTTCACTTTTATGTATTTATTTATTTTAAGTTCTATACCAATTCTAAGGTGGATGGAACATGAAAATTGAAGGCAAAACAAATTCAAATCACTTAATTTAGTTGATTAAAATTGTATGAAGCCTTTACTCTTTATCTTAATTATTCTTTCTTTTCACTTTTTCTTTTAAGAAAGGAGATGAATTCTATATGGTTATCTTGCAACATCATAAAGGTAAAGAACTAAATAATCTGCAATATTCAACACAAAAGAAAGAGAGGAAATATAAAATAAAGTAGTCCATATTTTTGGGAGGACTTCAGTCCTGGTGGTGGACTCCTTTCTTTTAGTGAGTCCTCAATAAATTTTCTTTCTCTTGAACATCTCGACATAACTCATGGCGACAATTACTAAATAACCTTAATGGATGGACAGTTACCTTATAAAGGTACTTGAAACCTATTGAGTTAAGCCAAAACGATTTAGACACTCTTAGATTGGCGATTTCGAGTTTCTAAAAATACTAATGTAATATATGTACAAGTCAAGAGGGGAAACTGTGGAGACTTGAATAACCTCTCATTTGGATAATTCAACAATGAGATGTCAAAGAATATTAGGGTTTAATCAGGGAAATTTGGACCGCTTACCACAAAGTACAACCATCACTTGACACGTGCAAACTATATAGGGTTGGTCTTCTAAAGTTTCATTGTACTAGGGATTTGATGTTGGTTTGCAAAAATATGACATACATATAATCAAATTATATAAGCGCAACGGAAGCAAGAAAATCAGATTTTAAAAATTTTGTACAAACCAATAACCCGGATCTTTCTTATGCGACTATTATTAATTGAAGAAGGATAAAAGAATTTATACCTTTGTAGAACCAAGCTTCCACGGGTACAAGTTCATCTCCCTTTAATCCTTCACGTTCTTCTTCAAATTCACCGATTAGATTCCACGGATCAATGTTAGCTCCCCAAGTGTGAAGCCTCTAGAGGTGATCCACTAAGAGATCTATGAATTAAAGAAGTGGATTATAGTTTCTCCAAACTATGGGTGGCTAGTCATAATTCTCTCTCTCTCTCTAACTCTTTAGATGTAGAGAATTATGGAGTACTCTCCCTCTCTAATGAAAGAGTGTGTAACCTTGATCTATGATAAGACTCCTCTTATTTATAGATCTAGTCAACCCTCCTAAACTATTTAGGATTAGGGTTTTAATTTAATTCCCAATTTAATTAGGAACTAAATTAATTAATTACAATTCCTAAACCATTTAGGAATTTAATTATTTAATAATGAGAGTACTTCTTATTAATTAATTACTAAACCATTTAGTAACTTAATTAATTATTATAATTATAATTCCGTAAACTATTTAGGAACTTAATTATTTAATAATAATATTACTACTTATTAATTAATTCCTAAACCATTTAGGAACTAATTTATAATTAGTATTCCTAAAATACTAAACTATAAATATTAAGCTATTTAATTTATTCTATCACTATAGTATAAATTAAATACACTTAATTTATTATTACGATTATGCCATCCACTTCTAAAATAAATATTACTCTTTTGCGGTGTGACCCTTTAGGTTCTCCATATTAAACCAGTTGTATAATAAATAAATTAGAACAATTCTAATTCATTTATTACGAATTAACTCTTTAATTCAGAATAAATAATTATTCCACAATAAGGGTAAGCCCCCTTAGCGATTAGTCGACTTTCCAGATAATATAGATTTCAAAATTTAATCGTAAAAGAACCTTTCAGCAAATAGTTACCGTACAATTTAATCCTTCTATTATACAATGTCCCAATCAAATATAAGACATGGAATTTCTGTCAAGTTTTATTTATTTGATTATATGCATTTCAATTCACAAATACACAACTCTAGTTAATGTAAATTAGAAACTCCTTTCTAATTCTATTCAACCCTGGCCAGGGATTTCTGAGTTGTCACTTATTGAATCGCATAGGACATTCTCTCCCTTTACTGGAAGTGGTAGATCCTTTGTTGATCATTCACCTATCTCCATGTGTACCTTATTATACCCAAGTATATTCTTTGATATACCAATAGGTCTTAAGGAATATGTCAAAGTATAACTTAGTACACACAAGATACTATGATGATCTCAAGTCCAAGGATCACTTGTACGACTATCACATAAGGAACTCCTATTGACAGACAAGTAAAACTCCATTAGGTGTTCCTTGAGCGAGTCACGTTCAGTGAACTTATTCTCTAATAAGCACCTACATACTTGCTTTAGTGTCTCTACACAAATGATTATGAGATAAATCATCCTCTTCATAAGAGCAAGCATAGTATGTACCAATCTATCCGAATCTACTAATCTCCTTTTTAGTGATCCAACGATTAGGAACAATTTTAGTTTTGAGCTATCTTGAATTTAGATCTCATTAGCATGATCCTCATCATGGTTCTAAAAGTATTGCTAAAAAACAATGGGTTTATCCATTTGATTAATTCAAGTAATTAATCATGAATAAAGAAATGCCTTGATACTTTTATTAATAAATGAACAAGATTACAAAGTATATGCTTCTCACATCAAATGTGATTGGCTTGAGGGCATATTACTTTAATTTGAGTGGGGAGAAACATCAAACATCTTAAGGGTTTACATTCCTTAAAGTTCTTCAAGATTCAAGTTAAAAGGTACTTAGGTATTATAATCTTTTCTTTTGGTGCAAAAATAGGAAGTAGGTGAAATTAGTATGCCCTCAAGCCAATCACATTTAATGTGACAAGCATATACTTTGTAATCTTGTTCATTTATTAATAAAAGTATCAAGGCGTTTCTTTATTCATGATTAATTACTTGAATTAATCAAATGGATAAACTCATATTTTTCAAGCAATGCTTTTAGAACCATAATGAGGATCACTAAAAAGATAGTTAAAAAACTAAAATTGTTCCTAATCGTTGGATCACTAAAAAGAGCATTAGTAGATTCAGATAGATTGGTACATGCTGTTGGAGGTTGTTTTGATTTGATGATGATGACTGTTGTGCAAAGATGATTGTGGTAAATGTGCTTACTTGGTTGATTGTCAATATGTATATGACAAAGTGCATATGTGTTAATGTGCTTATGTGCTTAATTGATTATGTGCTTAGATACTCTGAAAATGCATATGTGTTAATGTGCTTACTTGATTATGTGCTTAGATGTTCTGAAAGTGCTTATGTGGTTATTTGACAAAGTGTTTATATGTTAATCTAATTGTGGGTTTACATTGTCATGTGTGTTTGATGCATATTACTCATTTCAAATACTGTGATTTGCACACTTGTTTAAACAAATATGATCTTATTGTAAACTATCTGCTGCTTATTAAAAAGAATGAAAGTGATCTGGTTCAAATGTTGTAAAGTCCTTTTAAAAGATATGTGTACAAAGGACTTAGATTATAAAGATCAGAAATGTTAGGTTGATCTTTCAATAGAAGTAACTCTGCATAAAAGTTGTATGATATAAGCAGAGTAGCATAAGAATGAATCATTGCTGTATTTGTGTATGTCAGAGTCTGTAAAAGTCCTTTCAATAAGTAATGATGTAATAATGTAAGAAATGACTTAGTTAGAAAAGACTTAGTTAGAAAAGATCAAATCTGTTAGGTTGATCAGTCTATATGATCGTAGAATGGACTCTACGATTCCAAGCAAAGAGGACTCAACGATTCGGCATGTTCGTAGAGTGAAAGGTACGACTCTCAGCCCGGACAACTCTACGATCGTCAAAGAGAGACAGATGTGCAAGAAGTCTACAGAATATACAAGTAAAATTAAAGAACTGATCAAGTACAAATCGAAGAGTTGAACTCTACGATCGTCGAACAGACAGCCAAGCTAGCCTGCAGATAACGTTGAACCAGAGAAGAAATGTACTCTACAATACACACTCTCTAGCAAAATCGTAGAGTAAACTTGATGAGCAAGCTTACAAGAACTGGAATTTGCACATATAGAAGAAGTCGTAGTGTAGAACAGAATAATGAGGCAATGCAGAACATTGATCTACATATGGAACAATCGTTGAGTGGAATCAAAGGATGTGCCAACAGACCGCAACTCAACGATTCCACTAAGAAGAACTACAGTTAACTAACTCTACGATTTGATCAAACCAACAAGATCGTAGAACGAAATCAAAGCAAAGCATTGCAAGCACAACCTCTGCGATCTGACCAGAGCAACAAGGTCGCAGAGTTAGAGAAAAGATCGTTCTAACTCAAACGTTTCACTTGACATACCTCAAGTAACATTCATGAAGCTGAATTCGCAGAAACGAAGTAGACAGTCTATCACTCAACGAATTCATTAAGCAGGTCAGAACAAGTAGACTAACAGAACGGCTATATGGTACAAGAGAAAAGAGAATACTCCTCGCCCAGATTAAAGAAAGATTAAGTGTTGTTGAGATACAGATGCATGTCAGAGTCGTAGTAGACGTTGTGCCCAACCGACTACAAGTCAGGACCCACTACTCAGGAAAATGGCGAATAAGGTCAGACTAATGGGACATCTCTGAATGTAGCAGAACAACTGATTCTAAAAGTCAAGGAAAACATTTATTGATGAATCAGAAGATTAAATTGCAAAGAATATAATAATCTTTGCTGAATAACTCTGAGAGTGCAACGGCTATAAATTCAGAGAAAGCAGAGCTACAGGTGAACATATCAAAACACGTCAGAAAAGAGAAAAACACTGACACAAGCGGTAAGAAAGTCAACATTGAAGATATTGAGGATCTGCACAAGGCCAAATGAAACCAACAGGATTTCTTTCAACGGTAAGATATGCTCAGAGATATAAAGGCCTAAAATGAAAAACAGAAAAGAGGTTGTTGCAGTTGTCAAATATACAAGAGAGATGATAGAAGACAACAACCGATCGTAGAGTGAAACAGAAAATGAATATGTTAAAGGACTCTACGATCCATCAGAACACTAACACTGAATTGAGAGAGACATAGAGATGTATAACTCTATTACAAGAGAAGTGTTCAGAGCTGCTAGGCACATGGAAGAGAGAAGCTTAAACGCCAATTTGATACGTACATGGTAACAACTGAGTAACAAAAGGAAGGAACATCACAGTCATCTCAGAAGTCCATCTCGAGAAGCTATAAACTGTCTATGACAAGAAGGAACAACTGAGTACCAAAAAGAAGAAGCATCACAGTCATCTCAGGAGTTCATCTCGAGAAGTTATCAAGTACCAAATGAGCTGAAGTGCAAAAGCCTAGCAGCACAATGGGTGATCATGAGCAATTGCTGAATACAGAAAGAAGAAGAACATCAACGACAAATATCAGCAGCATTCAAAGATTGATCACAAGCAGCTGCTAAGTACCTAAAGATGAAGAAGAACAAATGTTCTACTTAGCAGCACAACCCAACGAACAAACAAATCAAGTCTGCTGGACTTGTTGAGTACCGAAGGGTACAAGAGATTCTAAGTCTGCTGGACTTAGTCTACAGTCCCAAGGCTATTAGCCTTGATGAGGGCAAAAGTGTCCTAGTCTTAATGTGACTAAAAGAGCCAAGTCTGCTGGACTTGATGAGGGCAAGAGTGTCCTAGTCCGGAGGACTAAACCTTAGTGGATTTCCTACTCGTTGTAGTAGAAGAGTGGAGTAGGAGTTATTCAGTCTCCGAACCACTTTAAACTCTCTGGTGTTATTTACTTTCAGTCATTTACATTCTGTCTTATATATATATATATATATATATATATATATATGACTGTGAATTAGTTTACTTAACAAGTGACTTTCTTCAATGTAATCTTAAACCCAACGGAGAAGTTTTAGAAATCTTTAAGCGGTGTTTTTCAAACTAATATTCCGCTGTGCAAACAAATCTTGATCAAATAAATTATTTGGTAATGAACTCTTAAAGTAAAAAGTTTCTAAGAGATCTATTCAACCTCCCCTTCTAGATCACTTGTGTGCCTCTGGGAACTAACACATGCTATGCTTGCTCTTATGAAGAGGATGATTGATCTCATAATCATTTGTGTAGAGACACTAAAGCAAGTATGTAAGTGCTTATTAGAGAATAAGTTCACTAAACGTGACTCGCTCAAATAACACCTAATGGGGTTTTACTTGTTTGTCAACAAGAGTTCCTTATGTGATAGTCGTACAAATGATCCTTGGACTTGAGATTATCATAGTATCTTGTGTGTAATAAGTTATACTTTGACATATTCCTTAAGACTTGTTGGTATATCAAAGGATATGCTTGAATATAATAAGGTACACATGGAGATAGGTAAATGTTCAACAAATGATCTACCACTTCCAGTAAAGAGAGAGAATGTCCTATGCGATTCAATAAGTGACAACTCAGAAATTCCTGACCAGGGTTGAATGAAATTAGAAATGAGTTTTTAATTTACATTAACTAGAGTTGTGCATTTGTGAATTGAAATGCATATGATAAAATAAATAAGACATGATAGAAATTCCATGTCTTATATTTGATTGGAACATTGTATGGTAGAAGGATTGAATTGTACGGCAACTATTCGCTGAAAGGTTCTTTTACGGTCAAATGTTGAAATCTATATTATCTGGAATGTCGATTAATCGCTAAGGAGGCTTACCCTTATTGTGGAATAATTATTTATTCTGAATTAAAAAGTTAATTCATAATTAATGAATTAGAATTGTTCTAATTTATTTATTATACAACTGGTTTAATATGGAGAACCTAAAGGGTCACACCGCAAAAAAGTAATATTTATTTTAGAAGTTGATGGCATAATCGTAATAATAAATTAAGTATATTTAATTTATATTATGGTGATATAATAAATTAAATAGCTTAATATTTATAGTTTAGTGTTTTAGAAATATTAATTATAAATTAATAAGAGGAGCCTTATTATTATTATTATTATTATTATTATTATTATTATTATTATTATTATTATTATTACTAGTCTTATTATTTAGTTCCTAAATTGTTTAGGAATTATAATTAATTAATTTAGTTCTTAATTAAATTGAGAATTAAATTAAAACCCTAATCCTAAATAGTTTAGGAGGGTTGACTATATCTATAAATAAGAGGAGTCTTATCATAGATTAAAGTTTTACACTCTTTCATAAGAATAGAGAGAGTACTTCATAATTCTCTACATCTAAAGAGTTAGAGAGAGAGAATTAGGGCTAGCCACCTATGGTTTGGAGAAATCAAAAATTTACTTTTTTAATTCATAGTTCTCTTGGTGGATCACCTCTAGAGACTTCACACTTGGGGAGCTAATATTAATTCGTGGAATCTAATCGGTGAATTTGAAGAAGAATGTAAATGATTTGTGAGGATCCGAATTTTCAGGATTTTTCTTAATAAAATTAAATAAGAATTTAATTGATACAATTTTCAAGGTTGTGTAAAGAAATGGTTAGTTTATGTGAATAAAAGTACGTGATGAGATTTAATTAGTAAATTAAATCTGTACGGAGATCAGGATAAAGTATGTTTAATTAAAATAGTTGAAAAATAAATAAATTGTTAAAAACAATTTATTAATAATAAAAGAAATTTCATGTAAATGTACAATAAATTGTACAGTTAAATTATTGTGAAAATGCAGAAATTGTGTTTATTTGAGGTTATGTGGTAAAGTGAGATCAATGAAATAGATATGTATATAGATTTATTTGCATGTGCATGTTTAATTGATAAATTATCAATTTCATTAATGGTGAAAATTAAGGGATTAATAATTAAATTTAATCAAATTTTAAATGAAAAGCGAGTGAAGAAGTTAGTAAAATTGTAATTATTAGATTTTATTGTGAAGGAAGTTTAGAAATTAATTGAGAAGAAATGTAATTATATAAATTATATAATAGTAAATTATATAATTTATATAAGAAAATTAAAATGTTGTATGAAGGAGATAATAATTATATATAAATTATATAAGAATAATTATATAATTTATATAAGAGAATTAAATTAATTAAGGGTGGAAGAAAATTTTATAAATTGTATTTGTGTAAAATGGAAATTATTTAAAAAGGAATAATGTAATTATATAAATTATATAATTTATATAAGGAAAGTTAATGTGAATATTAAAGAAATTGAATAATAAATAAGAAAAAAGAATGTTTTAAGTTATTAAAAATTATGTTTATGCATAATTAAATTATTATGACTTTTATGAAAGATAATATTTCAGAAACGTGAACATGTTAGTGTAACATGATGTCCAAATAACGGAGTGAAAAATTATGAAAAATAATTTTTATATGTCCTATGAATTATTTTATGATTTTTGGAGGTATAAATCTCATATAATTACATTCATGGCGTTATGCGTGTACAAAATTTATCAAGTAAAATACCCAAAAGAGGTATTAATATTATTTATAAATCATATTATGATTTTTGGTGAATTAAAATAAATATTTTATATATATTATATAAAATATTTATTACACGAAGTAAATATGTAATGTATTAAAATTCTTATTTTGCATGGGATTTATCCGCAAGCCTAAGTCGGTGGCATAAAGTCGGTGGAATGAAAATTTTTTATTAAAAAAATTGTAAGCAACTAAGTGTATAAAAGAGGGAAAAAGGAACAAAGAAAAGAAAGAAAAAAAAAAGAGAAAACATAAGCCACACTTTTCCTCTATTTTTCCCTACCGTGAACGGCACCACCATGTCAACCGGCAACCACCATAACCACCAAGAAAGGGAATTATTCGTGACATCAAGAGGAAGAATTCCAAGCTTAAGGGAAGGTATAAATTCTTGTTATATGATTTATTTTGGTATTTTAGAGGATAAAATAATTTTATGGAAAAATTATAAATAATTAGAATAATTATTCTAAATAATTTTAGGATGTGTAAATATGAATTATGTAATTTTTGGAGTACTTTTGTGGGAAAATTTTGATCAAAAATGGATTATTTTGGCTAAGTTGGCGTACTGTTGCTGTCTGCTGAGAGAGAAAAAAGGGAACACGGCGAATTCTTCAAAAACGCGGAAATAAAACGACGCCGTTTTGGGGCAGTAAGGGCGGGCCGCGCGATGCGCGGTATAAGTTTCCGGAACAGACCACCAAACGACGTCGTTTTGGAACGACAGGGATGGGCCGTGTAATGCGCGGCCGCGTTTTTGGGCAAAATGACTAAAATGCCCCTGACCTTTCCGGTAAATACCAAACATGTCCCTAGACGCGCGGAAACTACGAAAATGCCCCTGGACTTTTCGATAAATTCCGGTTATGTCCCTAATGTTGCTAAAATGACGAAAATGCCCCTGGGCTTTCCGAGAAATACCGAATATGTCCCTAAGGGCGCGGAAATTACCAAAATGCCCCCAGAATCAGTTTTTAATGAAATAAATGTTTAAAAATCATAGAAAATTATAGAAAAATACTAAAAATATAGAAATGATGTTTGTGCATTAAATTTAATATTTTTTTAAAAAAATATTAAATATTGGGGATTAATATTTAAATGTTTAAATATTAATCTAATAAGGTTACCATTTAGAAAATGGTTAAATAAAATTTTTGGGACACCCAGTTATGTTAAAATTTATCCGATGAGCCGGGTTGTCCGTATTAGAGGTGTTGGATATTAAGTTAGACGAATATTTTAAGGAACGAGGTTAATATAATTGGCCATATAAATTAATAATTGGCCTAGAGATGATATTAATTAATTAAATTAATATCACAAGGAGTTAAATAATTATTATTTGATTATTTTATGATCACAGGTTGATCGAGTAAAGGGTATGAACTACCAATTTAATAAGTTGAGCTATTAATTGGACGCCAGACAAGTTCTTCAGTCCCTTTTATGTTAAATGTTGGATTATTATGATATGTAATTCTTGTTTTAAATGCATAAAAATTATGTGCTATGTGATACGTGATTAATATGACCACAATGTGTACTTTGTGCAACGATATGAATATATATGAGAAATATTGCTATAGTAGAAGCACAAGCACATGATGTATGACACACACCAAGCATGATAAGGTATGTGATATGTGAAGTATAACTGTTGAACTTGCTGAGCCGTTGTGCTCATTACTTGCTTAATAAATATTTTTGCAGGAAAGAAATGAATTTCAAGAATATCAGATTTTTGTAGAGACGGATTTTCCTAAAAGGTTGTGAACATTATTATTATATGTTTATATTATAAATCAATATGAATACATTTGCAAAGTTTGTATTGACGTGATGTATGCATGTAAAAAAGGTGGTATTGATGTGATATATGCATGTATTAATGGGATCCAGACAGGACGAATAGAGTTATATTATGAACTTTAATTGTTCAAAATGATTATTATGATAAAGACGATTATATATCTATGTTTAAGTGATAAATCATGAAACAAAGAATATTGGATGGATATAAACAACATTAAATGTGAATGTTGAGCTTTATTGAGTTCCACGATAATGATGATAGAAGAAAAAGTAAAGGTTGCGATCCAGGGACTAGGATCAAGATATAGGGATTTTAATATCCAATTATTTTAATGTAATGATTAAAAGAAAAAGAAAAATTTATACCGAAAATTTGGGTAAATATTAATTTTAAAATCAATTAATGGATTAAAGAAGGGATTAAAGATTTATTAACGAACCGAAATTTGGACGTAAGGTAAATAATGTTTAATAAATATGAAATTTAAGGTAATAAAGTGGGTCGAATTTCGGGGTCGTTACATGATTAAAGGAATTTGAACTTGTACCTGTGGAAGCTTGGTTCTATAAATGTATAAATCTTTTATCCTTCCTCAATTAATAATAGTCGCATAAGAAAGATCCTAATTATTAGTTTGTACAAAAAATTTAAAATCTGATTTTTCTTGCTTCCGTTGCACTTGTATAATTTGATTATATATATGCCATATTTTTGCAAACCAACAGTAGGCAAGGTATCCCAAGCTCTCGGTAGGACACAATGCGCCTATAACAACCGCACACATATGAATAAATCCCCACCGCACCTATATTGAAGTCAAAGTTAAAGGATCCTCAACAAGAGATGTGTAGCACATAAAGTTGCCACTAACTATCGGTTGTGAGTGGGACTCAAACCCAAGCTTTGAGTGAGGTAAACGATCCAATTACCACTAGACTAACCAATTGGTGGCTATCACAATCATTGCAGCTAAGACAAACACTTTTACAACTTTTAGCCATATATTTTTCAAATACAAAGAAGATCTAAATCAATCAAGATTTTAAGCACAAATTTGGAGTTCTCAAAGAAAACCTATTTTTTCAATCTGTTTTGTCACCAACTTCGCATCACAATTGGTTTATTACCAAAAAGAGGAATCCTTTTGATTCTTTTTTTGTGAAACTTTGTTGGACAAATCACAGAACACTTTGAAGACAGTTTCAATTGTATTTGGTATTAACCTCTTATTCTTTTTTCTATCAATTTTATCCCCAACAACCATAAAGATCCCTTGATTTGTCTCAAAATGATTTAACAAACAAATACTCTAATAAAAAAAAAATAAAGCCATTGAACCCAACAATGGACAAGAACGAAGCATAAGAAATTGAACAATTTCTTTTATCTCAAGATTTTAAAATTTATGTTGTTTATAAAAATGATGGGTGAGATAAAGAATATTTGTACTAATTTATTAGCTCTTCAGACTATGTTATCGCATAATTAGTCGGTTATTTAATCCCTAAATTATTATTGCTCATTTCTAAGGTTTTAAGATTGCATAATACCACCTTTCCATTAGGATTATAATCTCTCATCAAAAATGGCCTTTGACTAAATATAGTCCATGGGATTAAATAATTAATTAGTACAAATAGTCCAATCCACACATCATTTTTGCAAATAAATGTATAGTCTGTATGTTTATAACTGAATGAGTGAATAGGTATGAATGAGCCAATATGTGACCGAATAAGTCATTCAGACCATTTGTTCATAAGTTTTGAAATCTGAATTGAGTTGAATAGATCTGACCAATTCTTTTAAATTTTTTTTGGCTGAATCAGTAAGTAACTTTCTTTTTACACAAATACCCTCATACAATATATATTCTATGTTCAGTGTGTTTCTTCTAATCATCTATCGTTCAACCTACTCCACTCCTACTCCACTACTCCAGACTTTAAGTACGCTATCTAAAAATTTTCATCTTTCATCCTCTTCTCCAAATTTTTTGTATAATTTCTTCTTCTTCTTTTTAACCTATTTATGGCTAAACTTAGAATATATAATATGGATGAACAACATAGTTTTCAAACAAGCCCTAATTAATTTTTAAATATGTTTCAACACCTAATATAAATCCATATGCTCATCTTTCTTTTTTCCCTTTAATTTATATTCTATTTTCGATAAATAAATCTATGTACTAAAGTTAGGATTTTTTTTCTCGCAGACTTCTCTTCTACTATTCACGTAATCCCTAAGTCTTCCCCGTCGACTCTTTCGTCTTAAGAAAACTGTGATTTTACTACCTAATTTGAAAGCAGCCAACTAATTAGTTACATTTCCTTTAATTTCCTCCAACATCTTATATAAGTGGTATAACTGTATAGAGAACATGGCTTATAATTCCTGTGATGCCCCCACATCCGGGTCATCTAACTCCAGGTATGGTGCTCACAATCTAACCCATCCATCACATACATTTCTACTTTAATGCGAAATTTAAATACAAATACATAAGCTAATTAATATTACACAGTCACCTGTTATCCTAGGTTCGTACAACCTTTACAAATACATAACATCACAAATCAAATATTAACATAAGTCCTAACAATAAAGTTTATTACATAATTAGCATAAGTTTTGATTACTCTTCCACCTTTCTATTTTCTTTATCTTTACCGGATCCACCAGACTTCTCGGTCTTAACTGTAAAATTTTATAGGCAAGAGTGAACAACTAATTGCTTAACAAGTATAAACCATGCAATGAATTTAATTTTTGGTAAAGATTTATTCAACATTTTTAAAGCTTCAATAATAATAATTGTAGACATCCAAATTTTGCACTTCTCTACTAACTCTGGCAGGAGGGCAAAATCATCACTTGACCTGACATGCGAAAAGGAAGGTGGACCTCAACACAAAGTCACCCCAACGATTTACGGTCAAAGCCGCAAATAGATGATCCAGGAAAAACCTGATTTGATCACAAAAGACGACTAATGAACACTACGCTTACGATGGTCGGGGGTCTCGCTTACGACTAATGGCCAAGCACAAATAGCAAATTCTATATCAAGTCGCAGCCCTCCGAACTAGCCTCCCAGAACAATATGACACGTTTCCCAGGTATTTCCGGATTGCAAAATACGAGCCATCCAGCGAAAAAATGAAAGACCGACATTAGTACACGAAAATCGAGGAAGCACCGAAGCCGACCGCAGCTGCATCTGCGGCCAAGATCTGAGTTTCTAAATTGCCTCTTCCAGTTTCATTTCTAAATGGGACGCTGGAGGAAGAAAAAATAGGACACGAGAGAAGAAAAAGAGGGGATCCGAGAGCAAAAAAAAGAGAAGAAAGAATAGGAAAAAAGAGAGAGATCCATGGTGTATTAAATACTAGATCTAGTCTATTTTTGTTTAATCTTTGGGTGTCAAAAGTTAGATCCATGGTGTATTGAAGCTCTTTCTCGGCTCTCCTTCCGAATTCAAGGTGAAAAGGCTCGATTTGTATGATGTTGACTCTATTGTAATAGATCTACCGTTTATTTTGTTATTTTGTGGAATTGTGCTATTTAACATTTGTTTCCATGTATTATCTGAGCATTTCTACCGATTATATTTGTGTTATTGGGTTAGATTTATAATTTGGACTCACCTATGTGAGCTCTGGTTATAAGATCTAGATTTCATTTGATTGAGTAAATATTATTTTATTGGATTGGCCTAGTTGCAATATTTGGGGTTTGATTCATTAAATAAGCCAGGATCGAGGTTGGCTAAGGAGCACGTTGCGTGCATTTCTACGGCCTGGCCCTCCGATGATGTCCGTGTGGGCATTTTGATCATTTCAATATTTTGTTGTGACATTGTGGTTGTGAGCCTAGGGATGAAATTAATGCCTTGAAATACCGATTCAAGGCTATTAATAGAATCCCGAAGATGGACTGTCGGGTTAATTGTGATTCTTGTTATTAGTCATTTCGATGTAAAAGGTATCTTTTGGGCCTTAAAGCGATATCGATACCGAAAATCAGGTTTAAGGCCCTATAATAGTGAAATGTGCGATTGTGGGCGTTTGGGGTTATTTGGATGGCTCACATGCCCATGAATAACTCCAACGCCATTTTAATGCTTGGTTTTCCCTTTTGACGCGAGAAAATGATTTTGGAATGAAATGGTAAAGATTTTCATAAAATCAATCAAAGTAGGATATTAGATCACTCGTAGGCTAAAAATAAAAAATCGAAAGTATCAGATGAGCTTCATTCCTATTTGACGAAGGATTCGAAAACCTTGTTTTATAAATGTCATCATTAAAGATTTTGTTATCAAAACGAAAGCAAAAAATGAACTTTTCAAAACGAATCGAATCCTTCGTGCATAAGGTCAACGAGATTTCTGAAGTATTTTCGAAAATAAAGCATTCCAACGATTTTCATAGGCACACACACATACACTCACACACACGCACGCACACAAGCACACATTTAGAATTTAAAGGAAGGGAAAGCATTAAGATTGCGGTAACCGTGTTTTCACGGAAGTCGGGGGGTGCCTAACACATTCCCCTCGCTTAAGCAAGCCTCCGAACTATATGAATCTCGGTTTGCGGACCAATTAACTCGGAGTCACATATGAGCCATTACGATTACGAAAACAAAATTCGGATGAGTTGGTACATCCATTTCAAATATACCAACTGGCGGCTCTGGTCAATTGGCTCATCATAAAATCAATCTTTCAAACCCCGTTGACACTCAAGCCGACCCTTTTCAAAATCACATCTTAAATCCAAAGGCTAAAATTGGAAAGGGCAATTATTAAAAAACGAAACGACTTTAGACTATGAACTTCTCGAGGAATTATCAGTATTACACTGAATTATCTCAGAGTGGGCGTTAACCACATGAACTAATTTTCACTATCTACAAGTACTTAGATGATTAGCCTATTGTACCATATGTTATGCATAATATTCAAACATCGCGCGCATAGTTAGTTTCCCGACAAATAATACCCCTTTATATAAGGGTTATTCATTTCAGTCTCATTATAAGAGTCAGCACCAAGGCAATTGGTTTGGATTAGCTATCAAGAAATTATATCCATTCAATAAATCATTTAACTTCGGCCTAACTAAAACAAATGACATAGACCAACCATAGTTGCTACGACGAAGTCATGGCGTCGCCATGGGGACGACATGTTGTCCCGACGATGAAGAGGAACCATGGCACTTGGCAACTTAGGGTAAAGCTGCTAAGGCTTACGCCTTGTCAGCTCAGCGCCGCCATAAGATGTTGAGCTGATAAGGCCAATGCCTTAGCAGCTCATGTACAGTAAGACGACTGAAATACTGAATTATCTCCCTGGCAATTGCAGCTTGTGATTCTTAATTCGTTGAAGAGAAAACTTGGACAGAGGACTGAGAAGCTTTATCAAAAACTTGGATGAAGAAGAAGATGGTTTATGGTTCTACATCCTTTCTTTTCTTGAAGGTCATGAAGAATGAATAGTCACCAAGCAGTAGAGAATTTGAGATAAAATAAAAAGGAAGAATGGTCTTAGTGATTCCACGTGTATACTATATTGTATTACCCCTCCCTCATCTTTCTCTTTTCTTTTCTTTTACTTTTGAGAGTGATAATGCATACTTTTGAGAGTAACAATGTAATATTTTTTTCCTCTTCCAAAAGAGAAAAAATTATTATTTGACAATTTTTTTTACAAAAAAAATAAAACAAATTAACATTTTATTAATAATAGTATAAAATGATATAGTATTCTTAAATTTATTATGATACCATCATCACTAAATTCACAACATTTAATTATAAAGATATATATGTAATAAAAAAAAATTTAATTTTTTAATTTTTTAATTTTTTTGAATGTGTTTCTTTTTGTGGAGCAAAAGAAATATTTTATATGCAACTTTTATCTATTTAAAAAAAATCATTTTCAATATCAATTTGAAGGCTTATTTAAGTAAGGTGACGTTTTATTTAAAAAATAAAATAAATTTGTATGATTATACTCACATTGTGTTACCAAGTTTTTTAAATAAATGAAAGAAAAAAATGATGAAAATTTTAAGTTTTTTTTATTCAATTATGCTATTATTGAATTTTTTTTAATGAATAGAAATGGAAAAAAATACTGCAAATTTGGTTGTAAAAATCTAATTAGCACAAACAAATATTTTATAATCTCTATTAACACCATTTACATCATAAATATAACAAAGTTTCGGGATTAATGAAATAGTTTTTGAAGTGTATGTATGTTTACTTGAAAAGAAAATCTTTGTTTAAGATTATTGAGTTAATTCGGACTAACGAAAACGACTTATGTTACATTTTGATATTAATATTTAAGTAAGGGTGAGGTTTTATAAAAAAATAAAATAAATTTGTATGATTAGACTCACATTGTGTTACCAAGTTTTTAAAATAAATGAAAATAAAATATAAAAAAAATTATTCAGTTATGTTGTTATTGATTTTTTTGTTTAAAAGCAATAGAAAATGAAAAAAAATATTGCAAATTTGGTTTTGCAAAACTAATTAGCATGAATAAATATTTTATAATCTCTATTAACACTGTTTATATCATAAACATAACAAAATTTCAAGATTAAAAGAATAGTTTTTGAAGTATACGTACGTTTACTTTAAAAGAAAATCTTTGTTTAAGATTATTGATTTAATTCGAAATAACAAAAATGACTTGTGTTATATTTTGATATTAATATTTAAGTATGGTGAGGTTTTTTTAAAAAAGTAAAATAAATTTGTATGATTTGACTTACACTGTTTTACCAAGTTTTTAAAATAAATGAAAGAAAAAAATTATTAAAAAATTTAAATTTGTTTATTCAATTATGTTGTTATTGATTTATTTTTTAATGAATAGAAAAGGAAAAAAATACTACAAATTTGATTGTGCAAAACTAATTAGCTTGAACAAATATTTTATAATCTATATTAAAACCATTTACATTATAAACATAACAAAAGTTTTGGGATTAAAGGAATAGTTTTTGAAGTGTACGTACATTTACTTCAAAAGAAAATCTTTGTTTAAGATTATTGAGTTAATTAGAACGACTTGTGTTACATTTTGATATTAATATTTAAGTAAGGTTGAGGTTATATTAAAAAAAATAAAAAAAATTTGTATGATTAGACTCACATTGTGTTACCAAGTTTTTAAAATAGATGAAAATTAAATTTGAGAAAATTCAATTATGTTGTTATTGATTTTTTTTTTAATGAATAGAAAATGGGAAAAAAAATATTGCAAATTTGGTTGTGCTAATTAGCATGAACAAATATTTTTTAATCTTTATTAACACCATTTACATCATAAACATAACAAAGTTCCGGGATTAAATGAATAATTTTTGAAGTGTACGTACTTTTACTCGAAAAGAAAATCTTTGTTTAAGATTATTGAGTTAATTCGAAATAACGAAAACGACTCGTGCTACATTTTGATAATAATTGATATTAATATTTAATTAAGGTGAAGTTTTATTAAAAAATAAAATAAACTTGTATGACTCACACTATGTTACCAAGTTTTTAAAATAAATGAAAGAAAAAAATGATGACAAATTTTATTTTATTTATAAATTATGTTGTTATTGAATTGTTTAAATGAATATAAAAGGAAAAAAATACTACAAATTTTGTTGTGCAAAATTAATTAGCATGACAAATATTTTATAATCTCTATTAACACTATTTTGATATTAATATTTAAGTAAGGTGAGATTTTCATAAAAAAAAATAAAAAAAATTTGTATGGTTAAACTCACAATACTTTTTTTTAGAAAGATATTTTTTATTATAATTTTTCATATAAATTTTGTTCTTTTTTTTGGGACAGATATATCATATAATAATAAACAATTTTTAACAAAGCCTTGGCGGGTAACCTAGCTCGATTAATCCATTTCATTATCCCCAAATTCCACTTCGCCATAGCACGAAAAACTGGTCTGAAGATTTTGAACAACTCCATCGCGCCACCATCTCCAAATCCCCAACCTTCATTGCCATCAACTCATTTACCTTCGTTGTTGCTCTTGCCACCATCTCCAAAGCTCTTTTCCAGCCATAGCTCCTTTCTACCTTCTTTAGCTCAATCTCTCTCTATTATTCGCATCAGGCACTTAATAAAAAAGACTTTTCATTAATAATATGCTCTGTTCTACATGAATAATAATACTAAAGTTCTTAGTAAATGCTCTGTTCTTGAAATGATATGCTCTATTCTTAGCAAATAATATGCTCTCTTCTTGAAATAATATGTTGTGTCATTGAAATAACATGCTCTGTTCTTAGAATAATATGCTCTGTTCTGAAATAATATGTTGTGTTCTTGAAATAATATGCCCTGTTTTTAGCAAATGCTTGAGATAATATGCTTTGTTCTTAGTAAGTGCTTGAGATAATACGCTCTATTCTTAGCAAATTATTACTGCTAGCTTTCTAATTATTTTGTTCTTGCTTAAAATTATTATCTTAATCATTGATTTTATTGTGTAAAAAATTAAAATGGCGAAAAGTTTGGCAGCTGATAATTATGATATAACCAAGGACCCGAAAAGAAAAGCCAAATCAAACGATCTGGGTGTGAAATATAGGTATTGGCCTGATATGAGTAATAAGGATCTGGTGCAATATATCCTTTATGTGAAGAAATGTCATTCGAGAATCAAAAGGCTCAAGCAATACCTACTAGGAAATTATGGAGATGTAGCGAAGTGCCTTAAAACATCCACCAAAATTATGAGGGAGATGCAATTAGCTTTGAATGGTAAAAAGAGGAACAAGCCAGTTGAGCTGGATGGTGATGATGATGATGTAGTAGAAGTACAACAAGAACAATCAGCTACACCTCCAACCACGACTTCCAATATTTCTTCTAACACTATTCCAAGTTATGGGACGGCTTCCAAAAGGCAAAAAGCTATTTTTTTAATTCCAAAAGCCACAACCTAAAGCTACAACAAAGAATGTTGAATCACTTTTAAGGAAGACTCGTGAAGAAGTTGTATTAGAAAGGCATAGCAAGCATCCTAGCCAAACGATAATTAAAAATCGTTTGAGAACACTTGAAGAAAAAGAGAGAGTCCATATACACATTGCTAACTTTTTCTACGGGTGTGGCATACCATTCAATGCTGCAAATGCAAGGAGCTTTGAGGTAACGATTGAATCCATAGGGCAAAGGCAATATGGGTCGGGTTTAGAGCCTCCGATGTATCGTGAATTGAGGGTTCCTATACTTGAGAATGCAAAGAAGTAAACCGATGAGTTAAAGATGAAACATGAACTTACTTGGAAACAATATGGATGCACGCTTATGTCGGATGGTTGGACAAATAGAAGGGGAAGGCAGTTATTGAATTTCCTTGTTAATAGTCCGAAAGGGACTTACTTCATGGGTTCTGTTGATGCCTCGAGTGGGTCGTAAAATGCCACAATGTTGGCAAATCTTCTTGATAGTAAGATTGAGGAAATTGGCCCTGAGTATGTTGTTCAGGTCACAAACAATGCCTTTAATTACAAAGTAGCAGGGCATATACTAATGGAGGGGAGACCTAGACTGTGTTAGACACCTTGTGTCGCTCACTGCCTAGACCTTATGCTAGAGGACATAGGCAAACTGAAGCAATTCTAGCCCACAATCACAAATGTAAGAAGAATCACAACATTCATTTATAGGCATGGTCGTCTTCTTGATGCGATGAGGGAAAAAACAATTGGGAGGGATCATGTGAGACCCGAAATTACTAGATTTGCTACGACTTTCCTCACTTTGCAGAGTTTGTACAAACATAAAGATGTATTGAGGCATTTGTTCATTAGTAAAATTGGACAAGATCTAAGTTTTCGGCTACCGAAACAAGGAAGAAATTATGTGAGATTATAATTTTAACAACATTTTGGCATAATGTTGAGAATTACATTAGGGCTTCATAATCACTTCTTATAGCCTTGAGGATTGTTAATGGCGATGAAAAGCCTGATATGGCAGAAGGTTCCGCTGCGATGGAGTGTGCGAAGGAAAAAATTAAAGATTCATTTGATAATAAACAGACTCTATAAGAAGGCGATTGACATTGTTGAGCGGCGATGAGAATGCCAGATGGGGTAAAAATTATATGAGGCTGTGTTGTTTCTGAATCCATACAAGTACTTTGATATCAAAGAGAAAAATTCGAATTTATCTTGTAGTCTACGAGAAGACTTCAATGAAATTCTTGCAAAGATGGTGCCCGAGCTAGAGTTGACAAATAAGATAAGCATTCTAGTCGATAACTATGATGGTTCTAGAGAAACTTTTGCAAGAGACATAGCGAAAATTATATGAGGCTGCGTTGTTTCTCAATCCATACAAGTACTTTGATATCAAAGAGAAAAATTTGGATTTATCTTGTAGTCTACGAGAAGCCTTCAATGAAATTCTTGCAAAGATGGTGCCCGAGCTAGAGTTGACAAATAAGATAAGAATTCTAGTCGATAACTATGATGGTTCTCGAGAAACTTTTGCAAGAGACATAACGATTAGGCAACGAAAATTAAAGAATCCTCATAAGTAAATTGAAATATATATAAGGATATAAAATATAAATTACATAAATTCTTCTTTTTCCTCCTTGTAAAAATATTTATATTTCTTGTAAATGTTTGATAGTTGATTGGTGGAGCTCTTTTGAAGGGCGGGCTATTGAGCTTACAAAGTTTGCAAAACGAATTATAGGCCTTTGTTGTTCTTCTTCCGGTTGTGAGCACAATGGGAGCACATTTGAATTTGTAAGTACTACGTACTTTTTATTGTTGGTTCGAAATTAATAAGCCATTAGACTCGTTACTAATGCAAATTATTTTGTATATAATTAAAATTTTATCATTAATATTATTATTTTTTATTTTATTTATTTTAGATTCATACGAAGAATAGGAATATATTGGAACCAAAACTATCGAGTGACTTGGTGTATGTCTAAAACAATCAAAAGATCGTTTCAAGATTCCAAAAGAGGTGTAAACTTGGAAAAAAACTTGATCCATTAGCTATTGATGACTTTGAATGGGTTAATGAATGGATCAATAATGAGACTGATGTTGTTCATCTCAGTGAGGATCTTACATGGAATGATGTGGATCGAGCAACCGGTGCATCCGACACGCTTGATGGTCACAATACTTCAACAAGGGCTCGTTCTAATGCAAGAGATAATATGATGACATACTCTCGACGTCGTGGTGGTGGTTCAACTTCAACTTCAAGGGAATCAGAAAGTTGATGGATTTTGACTCTGATGATGAAGTTGATGAAGAAGTGAGAATTCCAAATGATGATGAAGATGCGGAGGATGATTTTGGACAAAGACCACCTACACCTTTGAATGAAAGTAGTCTCATGGAGGAAATGGAGATGACTTTGTTCTTGATGAGTTTGCTTGAATGATATTCAGAGACTGATATAGAGAGTCTAGACATTATGTTGGCTTGTTATGTACTTATTTGGTGTATTATTACTTTATTAGTTATAAACTTAGTAATATGTGAATATGTGATGATTGGTTACTAGTTGCTACTTTATTTGTGGTGTTTGTTAAATTCTTTATTTCTTCTACTAGAATCACTTTAGTTAGATTGGTTGTGGTCCTTTTACTTATTTGATGTTCAGTTCCTTTATTTCTTATTCTACCTTAAGTCAAACCATGTCTGTTTTACTCCTTGATGCACTTGGGTCTGATTTGGGCTAATCTGTATTCTGCACCAGGCTGCTCTTATTGCAGTGTCTTCTATTGCTTTAGGCCTTTATGTTGTGGATGGTGCTGCTAACCTGCTACTTGATTTATTTTTCCTTCACGGCCTAACTGTGACTTAATTATGTAATGGTAAGTTTTACATACATCAGCAATACGTGTTGGAAAAATAATTTTTTTTAGCTTTACATCTTTTACTGTGAACAATTAGGGATATATGTGATCATACGAACCACTACTAAATGATTCCAGGTGAGCTGTAACGCACCGAAATACTAACGTTCCTTAATTCTATTCATTCAATTATGGATTTCATAATTATTGATCTTAAAATGAAATTATATTATCCTCAATCATCTTAACAACGATTTCGTGCGTTAAAACGTAACTTTTAACATTTAAAGACGTTAATTGACCATAATGCGGTCCATAAATCTATTTATTTATTTTACATTTCTTAACTATCTTAGGATCGTAACGTTCACTTACCCTTCATTAGAATTTAGGTCAACCATTTATCAATTGTGACCTGATCTATTACAATTTAAAACCATATATAATTATGATACAACACATCATATCTTATAACTAAATTTTGCCATTAATCTAACCATACATGGCCCTGCTTAATTATACATGTTCTATACCTGATCTTGATCACATAGCTCTGTACCATACATAATCCTGTTTCATACATCGGTACCATACATGCGAGTTCTATTATATATATCATACTCGACTTACAATACTGCATAACCTTATCTTTTTACAATTTTTCCCTGGATAACATATACATGCACATTTCATTCTATGGATTTACAAATCATATATCCCTTATTACCATTGTAGGTTTACATTTAACTATCTGAATGGCCACATTATATAGATACACATAACAAATTTCTTTCATGGTTATCTATGCCTTCATCAATCTTTACCTTTAACTGTACCGGAACCTCTGGCCTTCTCGTACTTTTACCTGAAATGTTAGTTCATGGAAAGAGTGAGCACATAGGCTCAGCAAGTCAATCAGATAACACATTTCATGCTTACAATTTATATTTACGCGTCATGCATCCTTTACTTTATCATGCTATGCTTAATGCCACATATTTCACTTAATAGTTACACACATAATTGCACGGAGTGCACATTTCAACTATCACATGTTTCACGTAGAACAATTAGTACATTTAAGTCTGAATAACTTGTCTGTTCTGCATTTATTTACACTTAACCTTCATCGCATCGCTTGGCATTTCTATCCTTTCTTGTCTGAGGTTGCTAGTCCGAACCTTATCTATTAACATTGTACCTATATATCAGTATAGGATCATAAAACTTAATATAACTTGTCAAACTTATTTAATAATTACACGACCATTCGTCTCTAATCATTTCACATTTGATGTATTATACCTTATAGAGGTTAATAATACATCATAACTCGTTACCGACATTTTTCATAGCTCATATCATGATTTGGCTTAATTTTAGGCATGTTATATTATGCTAATCATTACCTCATTATACCTTAACACCCTTTACTTTGGTCATTCTTTAGCTATATAGGGTTTACATAACCCATCTTTATCATTCCATATCTAAACGTCGCATTTTAGACATATATAAAAAAAATTCTTTTTCTGTAAACAGTACATCTAGCCCCGACGAGATGTTTCTGAAAGTAGTATGCACACAAGCCAATCATATTTAATATGATGTAGCATGTACTTTGTAATCTTATTCAATTATTAATAAAAGTTTATTTATACAAAGGCATTTTCTTCATCCATGTTTAATAAGATAATATTAATTGTGATAAACCCATAGTTGTTGAGCAATGCTTTTAGAATCATGATGATGATCATGCTAATGAGATCTAAATTCAAGATAGCTCAAAACTAAAATTGTTCCTAATCGTGGGATCACTAAAAAAGGGGATTAGTAGATCCGGATAGATTAGTACATACTATGCTTGCTCTTATGAAGAGGATGATTGATCTCATAATCATTTGTGTAGAGACACTAAAACAAGTATGTAGGTGCTTATTAGAGAATAAGTTCACTGAACGTGACTCGCTCAAGGAACACCTAATGGAGTCTTACTTGCCTGTCAATAGGAGTTCCTTTTGTGATAGTAGTACAAGTGATCCTTGGACTTGAGATCATCATAGTATCTTGTGTATGATGAATTATATTTTGACATATTCCTTAAAACCTTTAGGGTGTATCAAAGGGTATGATTGGATATAATAAGTCATACATGGAGATAGGTGAGTGATCAACAAAGAATCTACCACTTCTAGTAAAAGAAGGGAATGTCCTATGCGATTCGATAAATGACAACTCAGTAGTCCTTGGCCAAGGCAGAATGGAAATTAGAAAGTAGTTTCTAATTTACATTAATTAGAGTTATTCATTTAAGGATCGAAATGCATATAATCAAATAAAATAAGACTTGACAGTTATACCATGTCTTATATTTGATTGGGACATTGTGAGGTAGAATGATTGAATTGTACGGTAACTATTCGCTGAATAGGTTCTTTTGTGATTAAATGTTGAAATTTATATTATCTGGAAAGTCGTTGATCGCTAAGGGGGCTTACCCTTATTATGGAATAAATATTATTTATTTAAATGAATTAAATAGTTTAATTTATTTATATAAATAAGATTAGAATAGTTCTAATTAATTTATTCTATAACCGGTTTAATATGGAGAACCTAAAGGGTCACACCACAAAAGAAAAATAATTATTTAAGAAGTAAATGACATAATTGTAATAATGAATTAAGTATATTTAATTTATACTATGGAGATAGAATAAATTAAATAGCTTAATATTTATTATTTAGTATTTTAGAAATACTAATTATAAATTAATAAGAGGAGTCTTATTATTATTGTTACTATTATTATTATTATTATTTAGTTCCTAAATGGTTTAGGAATTAATTAATAAGAGTACTCTCATAATTAATAATTAAGTTCCTAAATAGTTTAGGAATTATAATTATTATATTAAATTAATTAAGTTCCTAATTAGATTAGGAGTTTAATTAAAAACCCTATTCCTAAAGGTGTTAGGAGGGTTTACTAAGTCTATAAATAAGAGAAGTCTTATTATGGATTAGGGTTACACACATATTCTCTAGAGAGAGAAAACTAGGGTTTGCCACCACCCACTTCTTGAATTATTGTTATTCCTTGGTGGATCACCTCTAGAGGCCAAACACTTGGGTGGCTAACATTGATCGTTGGAATCCAATCGGTGAAATTCAAGGAGATCGTGAAGGATTTGGAGGTGAACTTGTACCCGTTGAAGCTTTGAGTTCTACAAGGGTATATCTCTAACTTCTTCTTTATTAATTAATAATTGCGCATAAAGGTCGATCCTGGATTATGGTTTGTAAAATTTTAAATTTGATTTTACCATGCTTCCGCTATTTTATGCAATTTGATTGCGTCTATGAATATTACAAACCAACAGTTTCCTCAGCCAAACTTGGCCCCGGAGCCCCCTAAACTCGCCCCAACCAACTTCTTCAGCAGCACTGTGCCCTGGCACAGTTTCTAGTTCAAATGACTGCGCCCCAGCACAGTCCTACAGTCTCAAATTCTGTGATTTTTGCTGCTACTTTGGTGATTTTTAACTCCTTTATCACACATCCAATTAACTCCAAATTTGGAACAGAATTAGGTCTTACTACTTAGTATTTTATAAAAAAGTTACTTGCCTCATTTGGCTTCTCAAAATCGTAGAAACAATAGCCCGTAGGAGGGCGTTCAAACTCGTTTTCAACTTAAAACTCAAATTTTACCAACTTTGTGATTTTTGGCCATTTGCAACAAAACTTCATTCCAATGCTTGACAAAGTTCATATAACTCATATATGACATTTCCAAACTTTTAAAACCTTAAAATTTCGTACGATGCGAGATTTGTCCATTAAAATCTATTTAGGGTCGAAACGGTCGATTTCGATCGTTTGAATAGCCTTTTCAATCAAGTTTCCATTCGTTGATTACCAAATCAACCTAAACACGTGTAATAACATAAAACTAAGTCGTTTGACTTTATTTCACTTTTAATTTCTCAAAATTGTCGAAAATCGCCTATAAGTTGGATTTTCAATAACTTTATAAACTTTTTAAATTTCAATACTTAAC